>OZ038380.1:52082937-52550437 GCA_964036045.1 Eutreptiella sp. 'Long Island Sound 2002'
ATATATATATATATATATATATATACATATATATATATATATATATACATATATATATATATATATATATATATATATTATATATATATATATATATATGTATATATATATGTATATATATATATATATATTATATATATATATATATATATATATATATTATATATATATATATATATATATGTATATATATATATGTATATATATATATATATATATATATGTATGTATATATATATATATATATATATATATATATACGTCCCCGCGGCCCTGAGGAGCACCCACAACTTGTGAATATCGCTGGCTGGGATTCGGGCTGGTGGGTGCCGTAGCTTGATTATCGACCCCCTGTAGGGGTACCCACCAGAGGCTCGGCCCGGGCTGTGGTAACCAGGTGCACCTCATCTGGCCCACATACATTGCCCTGGCGCCTACCCTTGACCCTTACCTGCACTGATTGGCCAGCTCCCGTGGTTGCGCCTCTTCCGCCACAGCAGCGGCTAGGCCGCAGGTTCGGCCTCCACCGACGACGTGGCGAGCCTATCTATAGCATTGGCCCGCGCGTCACCCCCCGGACCACTCAGCATGCTGCTCCTCCTCTCTCCCCGCCTCTAGCCGACCGGACTGGCGCCCCCAGGGGTAAGTCGTTACTAATGGTGAGGCGACCGCATACTCTTCGCTACGACGCCGCGCAGTACCGCTGTTGCCACGCCGATGCCACCTGCGAGCCGCCACCACACGCACCACCGCAACCGCAAGGCCATGGTCAGAGGTTAGACTATGTTCATGCCCGCAGGCACGGTCCCTCTAGTTCGTTAACGGGGCCAGGGGATGCCCCTACGCACCCCCTGAGTTTTTAGAGGGGTCAGGGGGACACCCCAGTACCGCCATGCATCCCCGCAGCTCCCCCACTGTACGGTTCCCCAGTACCGCCGCGTACCCTCACCATACGGACCCCAGTTCCGCCGCGTATACCCCCAAAACGCCAGTACACCGTCACCTTGAACTCCGCGTGCCCCTCGTGAGTGCTCCTCCCAGGCTGCCACGCCGTCTCAAGTACGCCCGCCATATAGTCCACCTGACGACCTCGCCGTCACATCCCTCTATGCACAAATCACCACTTCGTCGCCGCTCCCGGGGCCTGCAGGCTGTCCCCGCAACCCCGTGTAACACTCCCAGGGGGCGCCGCAACGCGTGCACCGTAGCGCCGGCAACGACGTCGCCCGCCCCCAGACAACTCCCTGCACCCTTGGTGTATCCCGAGCAACCACTCCCAATACTGCCGTAGCCAGGCCGCCAGTAGATACCCCGGTGCCATGGGAATACCCTACAGGGGTTTGGGCCTTATTACCCTGGTCGGGACGACCCATGACACCTCACTGTTGTATGCGGCGACCCGGGGCATGCGGGTGAAGCATCCCTGTCTGACCCTCATGCACGGGAGCAGTACGGCTCACCATCACGCCGGCACGACCTGTCACATCGCGTTGGCCGTCATACGCCGCCTGCCAGTACCGCACAATCAGGCCATGAGGGCACTGCTTCTCAGGCGCTACCCCCTCCGCTGCGTCCAGCGTAGGGACGGTAGTAGGTGCACCCACAATTCCTAACCCCATCAATCTGCATCACCCCCGGCCCCCACCACGCCGTCACCAATATATATATATATATATATATATATATATATATATATATATATATACATACATATATATATATATATATATATATATATAATATACATATATATAGATATATATATATATATATATATATATATATTTATATATATTACTACACCCCTCTCCCCTTAAATTTAGCTAACAAGCAACAACAACAACAACAACACGTCTCCTTGCCGTTTTGGCCATTGCTCCGTCCCAACGCTTCGGATCATTTGCCCATGTAGCCATCTTGGAGCCTAGGTGGTGCCCTTGCCAAATCCAAGTTTTGAGCCAAAAACTCACCGGTGGCGGCGCGGGGCGGTGGCGCTAAGTCGAGAGGTGCCCTCCCAAATCTGCGCAGTTTTGGGCCAAAAACAGCCATTTTTCGCCCAAAACAGCCCTAGTAAGGGTTCAAAACAGCCAAACGAAGGCAAACGGCTACTTCACTTCACGTGCGGCTTGACTTTCTCGTGACCAAGGGACCTTTGGTGCCCTCTAACTGCACGATATGTCCGAGAAACGGCCCAAAAAGGGCGCCAAAAAGCCCCAAAAACTGCGCAATGTGCACCAGCACCCCGAAACCAAGAACGGGCCGTATCTTGGGCTACGTGGCTCAAGGAACGAATTCCGAGGGCACCTAGTCCACCCGCAACCCCCCACTTTTTATGGTTCCCAAGCCTCAGAATCGCCCAACGAGACACGTAGACCCCTGTACCAGTGGTCACTTGGTGCAGCCGGAGGGCCGGCCAGCCCACGCACAGTGGGGGCCAACGGTGGGTCCACCAGGGTCCCCAGGGCGAAAATCTTTTTTTTCCAAACCTGTTCCTAGACCACTTGGGATGCTCAAACAAGTGTTTTTAGGCCGTTTTGAGCCCGTGGTGGCGCGTTTTGGGCCATGGAAAATCCCAAAATGCCTTGAAAATGGGCTGTTTCATGACCAAAAGTGGGTCAAAAATGGGTCAAAAACGCATTTTTCCAAAAGTGATCCTGGATCATTTATGATGCTCAAACAAGTGGTTTTAGCCCATTTTGAGCCCGTGGCGACGGGTTTTGGCCCATGGAAAATCCCAAAATTCCCTGAAAATGGGCCATTTTGGGACCAAAAATGGGTCAAAAATGGGTCAAAAACGCGTTTTTCCACAAGTGATCCTGGACCATTTGGGATGCTCAAACAAGCGTTTTTAGCCCGTTTTGAGCCCGTTTTGACCGAGTTTAGCCCCTTCCACCGGATGTATGCACCACTTTGTGCCCTTTGCACGTACCTTAGAGCCGTGTGGTGGAGCCACCTAGAGTTGGGAGAGGGGTGTAGATTGGAGGATATATATATATATATATATATATATATATATATATATATATATATACATATATATATATATATATATATCGACCGCCACTCCTCGTGGTTGAGCTGGCAGCAAGGTTGTCGGCTGCAGGAATGTGTATAGCGACCTAGTCGGCTATCAGACATCATACATCAGACTTTTATGGACCGTCATTACCGAACCGTGAGCCCTGCTTCCTCAAACCCCTTGATTATGCACTACATTCAACCCCCCCCCCCCCCTGCGCGCCCTTGTCCACATCAACCTTCTTCACTGCAAAAAGCGCCCCCCCCCCGTGATCGTGAAACACTCCCCCGGTGAGCCACCCATCCCTCCCCCCACCCTTGGGTGCTTTCAAGCAGCCATCCCCCCCAAGGAAAAAAGGTGTCATGGAAACATGCAATCCCCCCGACTCCCGGAAAACACTTGCAATTTCCTGCATCTCACCTTTGTTGTTGACAGCAGTGTATCTGACAATTTCAAGTGGTTATGCAGAACACCCTTGAGGTGTTTTAGTTGTTTGTGTTCCAAGCCTTGCCGCCTACGACCATATACCCCTTCAGTGATGAACGTGCTGACAACAACTGAGAAGGGGTTCTGACATGTTCGCTTCTGTGTCCAATTACAATTTGCTGACAATTCGATTATGCCAAACACCCTGGAGGTGTTTTCGTTGTTTGTGGTCTAGGCCTTGGCGCCTAGGACCATATACCCCTTCAGTGATGAACATGCTGACAACAGCTCAGAAGGGGTTCTGACATGTTCGCTTGTGCATCCAATTACAATTTGCTGACTGCGACCCCCTTCAATGATGATGCATGACACTTGACATATGTTGCCTGGGCCTCTTGGTAGCCCACACCAAGTTTCACGGGATGTGGATTGGGCTGTGGATTGTCCAGCACGACACAATGCTCCGTCACGCGTCGGTCACTGTGCGGACCCCTGCACGCACCTTTTTCTTAGGACCTGTTTTTGTGTGAACCGAGCTTTTGAAAATGGAAAAAACTTCGCAGCCGAACAAAGGGACTTCCCCCATGTCCTTTGCGCTGTTGCCGCCATCAATCAGTCTGTCATGGATGACCAAATGTGCACCATGTTCTCCAATGGCCAGCAATGATATTGAGAACACTTGTTTGTCAATGTCATGTGCAACCAACATACATCTCAAAAGGGGCTTTGTAGTTGAATTCGAATTTGATTTGTCATTGTTTGATGTTTTTTTCATCACCCTCTTACTTAGCCTTCAAGGATGATTGCAATTTGCTGCACTTTGCACCCCTCATGCTTTGTTGTTTATTCGAAGGAAGTATGGAAAAACATGTGCCGAGGACCATAAAACACCCCTTGTGCTTTGCGTGCTTTGTCTTGCTGTGCTTTCCATGTTTCCATGCTTTGCTTTCCTTTGTGCTATTGCTCTGGAGAGTATGGAAAATCATTGAGAAAAAACCGCAACGTAGGGAAAACAGCCCCCTCCCTCCCTCGTGCATGAGCATATGGAAAAGCCTGTCCTCCCTTTTGTATGTAATGCTTCACATGGTCTGTTCAAAGAATGTATGTGTGAACACATGTCTCATTTGTTTGATGTTCTTGTGCTTACCATGACCATTGTATTTGTAGATCCGAATTCATCTGATACAAATTGCAATGGTCATGATGCTATCCCTTGAGGCAGCAAGGCCTGCCTGCAGTCTCAGCTGTAGCGCCGTGACTGTAGGTGACGTGTAGACGTCATGTACCCACCCATTTGCCATTGTTTGCATTGTGTCCTCTTTGCAACCTCTTGAGTAATGATCTCATTCATTTGTGTACCTTGTGGGGCTAGTTTGCCGATCTTGGGTTTGGGCTGTGCCACAAACCACTGCAGAGACCTTTTTCTTAGGCCCTGTTTCTTGTTGGCAGAGAGGTTGAAAAACGCGCTGTTTTGTGCACTGAGAACCGCCCCTTGCGGATTCTTCAACACATGAATGCACTGCACAGCATGGAGACGTTCATGCAATTTGCGCGATGAGAAGGCCCGGGCCACCAGCTTGTGTGCCATGCCATCAGCAAGGAAACAAGTTAGCTCTCCGCCGCGGCCTCTGAGTGCCTTGGCGTGGCAGCCCCAAAATTCCATGAGCACCCACAGGGTGTTCCTAAGGGGTCCCCCACGGGGTATATCCGACTTTCATATCCAAAAACATCTGAGAAGGGGCTCTGCTATGTGTCACATTTGCTTCAAAGTTGAACGTACTTTGTCGCATGGTGCCTTCTGTGCTTTGCTTTCATTTTGCCGTCCATGTCCGTCCTCACGCAATGGGAAACAAATAGAAAAACGCCCTCCTCCCCCTCCCCATTTTGCGACCACATCTAAGAGCGTGCCCCCCCCCCCTTGACAATAGCATGGCGCATTTATTTAGTGTTCCTGTGGTCCAACATGCCCACATGCCAATCTTCCATGCTTTTCCATACTTGACAGTTTTTTCTTGCCCACTACAACCTCTGAGGGTTAGTTTTTGCTGTGTGGCCTCAACCATTGCGTTGTAGTCCACTAAGCCGCTCTCCAACCACTCTCTTCCACTTATTGCGAATTTCCAAACCATGGGTCCAAAAGTCACCCACAAGACCAAGTATGGTGCTCCAAAGCCAAAGCCAAAGGCAAAGGCAACGGCCCAGCCACCACTCGGTGTGTGTGGATTTCGTCATGGTCCCACCACAACCCTGCGCAGAACCACAACCACTTTGTGCCCTCGAGCCGCAGCCACCCGCCCGTGTCCCGGCCTTGGCTCCGGTTGACTGGGGCGCGCCGCAGGGTGCTCAACCCTCTGCACAGCCACCGTGTCCCCTTGAGCTGTAGCAGTCCGCCCCTATCCCGGCCTTGGCGGCGGTTGACTCAGGCGCGCCACAGTGAGCTCAAGCCTCTGCACAGCCACCGTGTGCCCTTGAGCTGCAGCAGTCCACCCCTGTCCCGGCCGTGGCGCCGGTTGACTCGGGCGCGCCGCAGGGTGCTCAACCCTCTGCACACCCACCTTGTGCTCCTGAGTCGCAGCTGTCCACCCCTGTTCCGGCCGTGGCAACGGTTGAGTCGGGCGCGCCACAGGGTGCCTAACCCTCTGCAGAGCCACCGCGTGCCCTTGAGCTGCAGCAGTCCACCCATGTCCCGGCCGTGGCGCCGGTTGACTCGGGCGCCACAGGGTGCTCAACCCTCTGCACAGCCACCGTGTGCCCTTGAGCTGCAGCAGTCCGCCCCTATCCCGGCCTTGGCGCCGGTTGACTCAGGCGCGCCACAGGGTGCCCAACCCTCTGCACAGCCACCCTGTCCCCTTGAGCTGCAACAGTCCACCCCTGTCCCGGCCGTGGCGCCGGTTGACTCGCGCGCCGCAGGTGCTCAACCCTCTGCACACCCACCGCGTGCTCCTGAGCCGCAGCAGTCCACTCCTGTTCCGGCCGTCGCACCGGTTGAGTCGGGCGCGCCACAGGGTGCTCAACCCTCTGCACAGCTACCGCGTGCCCTTGAGCTGCAGCAGTCCACCCCTGTCCCGGCCGTGGCGCCGGTTGACTCAGGCGCGCCACAGGGTGCTCAACCCTGTGCACACGCACCGCGTGCTCCTGAGCCGCAGCAGTCCACCCCTGTTCCGGCCCTGGCGTCAGTTGACTCGGGGGCGCCACAGGGTGCTCAACCCTCTGCACACCCACCGCGTGCCCTTGAGCCGCAGCAGTCCACCCCTGTTCTGGCCTTGGCGCCGGTTCACTCGGGGGCGCCACAGGGTGCTCAACCCTTTGCACAGCCACCGTGTGCCCTTGAGCCGCAACAGTCCACCCATGTCCCGACAGTGGCGCCAGTTGACTCGGGCGCGCCACAGGGTGCTCAACCCTCTACACACCCTCCGCGTGCCCCTGAGCCGTAGCAGTCCACCCCTTTCCCGGGTGTGGTGCCGGTGGACTCGGTTGCGCCACAGGGTGGTCAACACTCATCACAACCACTGTGTGCACATGAGCCACAACAGTCCACCCCCGTCGCGGCCCTGGCAACACTTGACTCGGTGTGCCACAAAGTCGTCAACCCGCAGCACAACCACCATGTGCCCCTCCGCCACAGCCATCCTTCCAACTCCCACAACACCCAACACCCTTGCCGAGTATTGCCACATTGAACAACCTAGACTATGGGCCCGATGACAACCTTGTAGCAGGGTTTACACATTGGTGGCTTGACCGCGACAGGTTTGTGGCCAAAGCATCAGAGGTGTACAATGTCCATGACATGCAGGCTGCTAAGGTGTGGGCGGCGAAGAACGGCACGGACAGGAAGCTGGCCTTTGAGGAATGGTACGCTAAAGCTGACGGTGATGGGAATGCGAATGTTCCCCAACAGCCACGCTGGGCCTCCAAAATGGAGGTTTGGGGCAACTATGAGCTCAGTGATGGTGACATGGTGCACTGCTGGGTCCACGCCAACCACAACTGGGATGCCTCGAAACCAGTCTTTGAGGCAAGGGTGCATGTTCATGGCATCTCAGGCGACGGTGTCTGGATCAGTAGTGCTAAACTGCCATATATTGGAGTAAGATTGTCCCTGACATAGCTGCCTTTCGCACCTTGCGTAAGGAGATCTAGCAAGGGTTAGCAAGGCCCAAAATGCTGGCAAACATCCGGGCCGAACCAAGGGACGCGCCTCCCTTGTCCAGCGAAGACCAGGAGATCCTTAAACACCTTGTCCAACGCCAGTGCTTGAACCCCTCACAGGCGTTGGCTGTGCGTCAGTTACTGGACGAGTCATGCATCACAGCATAGACTGGAGGTGCTAGGACGGGGAAGTCAAAGACCTTGGTGGCATGGATGAAAGCCGTGCTATGGTAGCAAGGCCTCATTGTTCCCCAGAACTCAGATGCTGCGAACCTTGGCACCATCAATACGGGCAAGAGGGTGGGAAGTCCTCAAGGAGATACCCCACCCCGTGCATGTGTGCTGGTGACTGCACCCACCATGCACAAGTCGACAACCCGTTGTCACGCGTGCATGACGAGTGTTATAATGACGTTGTGTTTCACGATAGGGTGCTTGGCGACCATCCAGCACCCTGGTTGCGACTCCGTGCCCAACGGGCCACTGCCCCACCAGGGCTGGCGTCCTTTGACCAGTTGAAGGTGCAGGAGACCTTGGGGAACACCCGAGGTTGTAAGGCTACCGTCACAAGTGCCCTTAACTCCTGCCATGTGATGTTTGCCACGGCTGGGATGGTTGCTAACCGGCACAAGCTGCTTCTTGGGGTTGCACCAGGGAAGCCACAAATCAGGTTTCCTTGAACTTTGTGGATGAGGCGTCCCGGCACAGCATGCCCGTGGGCTTGGACTTGGCAGCCATGGGCAGCTAGCGTCTGATGTGTGGTGACCCTGGGCAGTTGCGGCCCTACCGCCACGTTGAGCTTTTGGCTAGTGCTTGTGAGGGTGAGGTGAAGGCCAGAGATGTGGTGTAGCCATCGGACCGATGGACAGCTTGTTGGGGATTGCGGTGGGTTAGATTGGGTGACCCACACAACCGATCTCAAACCTTTGGAGGCCAGACTCGTGCAACACCTGTTGGGCAAGCCCCTGTTCAAAAAGCATAAGTACGAATTTAAGGACACGGTTGGGTTGTACCGCACGATCGACCTGCCTTTGTGGCAGGACGCGTACAGCTGCCTGGATTGGCTGAGGTTCTTGAAGGGGGACTTCTGCACCCCTCTTGGGGTGTATGTGGCATCCCTCCTGCATTGGGTTGACCATTGCCTTGGGTCCCTTGGGTTGTGTGCACCGGTGGGGATCCATGTGGCAGATGACGTCTAATGTGGGTGGCGCAAGCTGCCCCATGCGGTGAAGGATTACATTGTGCGGCGCCACTAAGCTGACCCTTTGAGGCAGCATGGTTTCCATGCAGTCCTGCCCATGGCGCCAAGCCTGCATGTTGCCTAACCCTATTTGTACAAGAACATGCATTGACCTACGGCCTGTGACCATCCACATCATCCTCACAACACTACCACTCACAGCACTGGTTGGAAATGGTATCCACTTGTGACCATCTTTGCCTTTCTGTGCCTTGAGTACCCTTGTGTGGGATGGGATGTCATGGGTGGCAAGGTACGAATGTGTGACAAGTGGGAACCCACAACAGGTCTCCAAGACATGAGATGATTCAAAACAAGGTCTACACCCCTCTATGAATCGTCGCGTGCCCTCGCGATGATTGAAAACAGGGTCTAGACCCCTCTAGGAATCAATGCGTGCCCACGCGATGATTCAAAACAGCGTCTAGACCCCTCCTAGAACCATCGCGTGCGCACGCGATGATTCCTAGCGGGGTCTAGACCACTGCTACATGGTGTAGGAGGGTTGTGTACCGTGTTTTGAATCATCGCGTGCCGACGCGATGATTCAAAACAGCGTCTAGACCCCTCTAGGAATCATCGCCTGCCAATGCGATGATTCAAAACAGGGTCTAGACCCCTCCTCAAACCATCGCGTGGGCACGCTATGATTCAAAGCAGGGTCTAGACCCCTCTAGGAACCATGGCGTGCCCACGCGATGAGTCAAAATAGGGTCTACACCCCTCCAGGAACCACCGTGTGCCCACACGATGACTCCTACAGGGGTCTATACCCCTCCCGGATCTTTTTCTGAATCATCGTGTGGGCAAGCGATGATTGAGAACAGGGTCGGCATCCCTCTAGGAACCATCGCACGTCCATGCGATGATTCAAAACAGGGTGTCGACCCCTCCTGAAACCATTCCGTGGGCACACGATGATTCTTAGAGGGGTCTACACGCCTCCCAGGTGCTGTTTTGAATCATCGCGTGCCCACGCGATGATTCAAAATAGCATCTAGACTCTTATAGAACCATGGCGTGCGCACGCGATGATTCCTAGCGGCGTCTACACCCCTGCTAGATTGTGTTTTGAACCATCGCGTGGGCACGCGACGATTGAAAACGAAGGCTAGACCCCTCTAGGAACCATCGCGTGGACACGCGATGCTTCAAAATAGGGTCTAGACCCCTCTATGAATGGTGGTGTGCCCTCACGATGTTTGAAATCAGGGTCTAGACCCCTCCAGGAATCATCGCGTGCCCACGCGATGATTCAAAACTTGGTCTAGACCCCTCTAGGAACCATCGCTTGGGCACACGATGAATCCCAGAAGCGTCTAGACCCCTTTTGGATACTGTTGTGAATCATCGCGTGCCCAAGCGATGATTGAAAACAGGCTCTAGACCCCTCCTAGAACAATCGCGTGGGCACGCGATGGTTCAAAACAGGGTCTAGACCAAGTTTTGAATCATCGAGTGGGCACGCAATGATTCCTAGCGGGGTCCAGACCCCTCTTGGATCGTGTTTTGAACCATCGCGTGGGCACGCGATGATTCAAAACAGTGTCTAGACCCCTCTAGGAACCATCGCTTGCCAACGCGATGATTCAAAACGCGGTCTAGACCCCTCCTAGAACCATCGCGTGGGTACGTGATAATTCAAAACAGGGCCTAGACCCCTCCTAGAATCATCGCGTGGGCACGCGATGATTCAAAAGAGGGTCTAGACCCCTCTAGGAACCATCCCCGTGCCCACCCGACGAATCAGAAAAGGGTCCAAACCTCTCCTAGAACCACCCCTCTAGGAACCACGCAGACCCTGTTTTAAATCATGGCATGCCCACGCGATGGTTGTTGGAGGGGTCTAGACCCTGTTTTGAATCATCGCGTGGGCACGCGATGATTTCTACACGGGTGTAGGCCCCATTTTGAACCATCGCGTGCCCACGCGATGATTCAAAACACGATCTAGGAGCGGTCTAGACCCCTCTAGGAATCATCGCGTGGGCACGTGATCGTTCCTAGAGGGGGTTAGACCCTGTTTCGAAACATCGCGTGCCCACGTGATGGTTGCAGGTGGGGTCTAGACGCTGTGTTGAATCATCGTGTGGGCACACCATGATTTCTACACGGGTGTAGACCCCATTTTGAATCATCGCGTGCCCACGCGATGATTGAAAACAAGATCTAGGAGCGGTCCAGACCCCTCTAGGAATCATCGCGTGGGCACGCGATGGTTCCTAAAGGGGTTTAGACCCTGTTTTGAATCATCGCGTGGGCACGTGATGATTCAAAATGGGGTCTAGACCCCTCTAGGCATCATCGCGTGCCCACGCGGTAATACAAAACCGGGTCTAGACCCCTCCTAGAACCATCGCGTGGGCACGAGATGATTGCTAGAGGGGTCCAGACCCCTACCAAATCGTGTTTTGAGCCATCGCGTGGTCACGCCACGATTCAAAACACGGTCTAGACCGCTCTAGGAACCATTGTGTGCTCACGCGATGATTCAGAACACAATCTAGACCTCTCCTAGAACCATCGCGTCGGCACGCGATGATTCCTAGAGGGGTCCAAACCCCTGCCAGATCGTGTTTTGAGCCATCGCGTGGTCACGCGATGATTCAAAACCGGGGTTTGGACCCCTCTAGGAACCATCGTGTGACCACGCGATGATTCAGAACACAGTCTAGACCCCACGTAGAACCATCGCGTGGGCACATGATGATTCAAAAGAGAGTCGAGACCTCTCTAGGTGCCCTAGGGCACGCGATGATTCAAAACAGGGTCTACACCCTCTAGCAATCAATCGCGTACCCACGCGATGATTCAGTACAGGGTCTACATGATTCGTAGAGCGGTGTAGACCCTGTTTTGAATCATCGCGTGGGCACGCGATGATTCAAAACAGGGTCTACACCCCTCTAGGAATCATGTAGTCCCTGTTTTGAATCATCGCGTGCCCACGCTATGGTTGTAGGAGGGGTCTAGACCCTGTATTGAATCATCGCGTGGGCACGCAATGATTCCTAGAGCAGTCTAGACCCTATTTTGAATCATCGCGTGCCCACGCGATGATTCAAAACAGGACTCAAGAGCGGTGTAGACCCCTCTAGGAATCATCGCGTGGGCACACGATGGTTATTGGCGTTTAGACCTTGTTTTTGAATCATGGCGTGGGCACGCGATGGTTCTAGGAGGGGTCTAGACGCTGTTTTGAATCATCGTGTGGTCACGTCTTGAGCCCGCAAGAAGGAAGTATGGCCACAGGACAATTGGGATGGGAACCCCCCCCCCAGGTGGCACGAGGCCTTTGGAGGCGGTAGAGGGACCGCATGGCATCATGTGACGTGGATGTGGTGAATCACAATGGTGCCACGGCATTTCGGCAGTTCATGTACACCCAGCATGGGTTCGCCATACCCACCCCGCATGATGGGGGCAGCCATGTGCACCATCGTGCGGTCGCTACAGAAATGTGGAAACGGCTCGGGAAACGGTAGACCGGTCGTACCGGTGGCCGTCAGGCCGGTGCAATATCACGGTGGCCAACAGTTGTGAAGGCGACAACCCAGAGGGCAGTTTGGTGCAAATTGGTGCGTGCACTACCTTTGCCGGAAGAGTGGCCGTTCTGGACAGGGCGTGATCCATATCCCACCCTTTCTATGACCCATTTCTATGAGCTGCTGGTTCGCAGACTTGGGGTCCAGCCGGGCCTATTTGTATGGCCTCAAGCAACAGGTGGGCCCAAACCACTTGTCACTGACCTGTTACCAGGTCCCAAGGTGGCAAGTCAGTCTCGCAGCAGCGCCCGTCAACGCAAATCGTTATTGCCTCAGGCTGCGGCCCCGCACGCGTGTGTCTCTATCACCCTAACACGACAACACCACTTTGACCAAGCGTTGATGTAGGCTTCCCATGGGGTTGCCCGCTGCCTATCCCTTGCATGCCAAGGGCTACACGAGCAAAACAATGAACCATTGAGCGAGGACAGCCTGGTGGCAGCGTACACGATGGGGCGCCACTTTGCAAATAGCATGCGGGTGCCCATGCAAGACTCCAGTGAGCTGTTGCGTTGCACCCCTTTCCACCCGGAGGTACAAGACAACCACCCTGCACGTTTGCATGCGGCAGTACGGGTTGTGGACAACACATAGAGGGATGATGGAACCTTGGAGATGCTAAATCAATTGGTGGCGGAAATGGAGGAGGCTGGTGTGCGTCCGGCATACACGCAACACCTAAGTCCACAAGGGTAGCCAGGAGGTGACCCCAATGACTCCACATCCGCTGCCATAGCGCAGGGGCATGGAGCACCACTCCTCATTGCAGGAGACCACCCAAGCAGTGAGTCTGTGAAACCCACTTCGTCTTCCTCGACATAGGGGCATGGTCCCCCAGCAGGTGCGCAAAGTGTGGGTAGCCATGGTACGCTGGATCATGGCAAGGTGCTAACCCTTGGTACGCATTTGAAACCCAATGTTGTTCCCGACTAGAATATTCCCAATGGGAACAATTCCCGCGGGAACAATTTCGTTGGGAACACCACTGGAACAAGTGTCGCAGGCTAGATAACTAGATCCATCACCATGAGTTTCCAAGTTCGTAAATGATGTTTTTTGTCTCTTTCTTGCATGTGTAACGCGTCCAAGGCTTGTCTTTCCCATCGGGGCCATGTTGACATATTGTGAGCCGTTGGTGCCACCTTCCACTAGGTGTACACATTTCGAACTTTTCGTATCCATTTGCAAGCCTGCTGTTCCTTGTAGTTCAGACGCAGCGTTGTATGACTTTTCAACGTTGGCGTCCCCGTTCTCCCGTTTGATTTGTGCATTGTGGCCATGCCTCCGGTCCCATTTGGGTATTTGTTCCTTGCCTGAATGCTCGGTGGGTCTACGGGCATCTTCCCCTAGAGGTATGGATTGCCAAATTTCGCTTCGTAGCTCATTGTTGTACCTTCATCATGC
The DNA here is from genome assembly GCA_964036045.1 of Eutreptiella sp. 'Long Island Sound 2002'. Taxonomy (NCBI): domain Eukaryota; phylum Euglenozoa; class Euglenophyceae; order Eutreptiales; family Eutreptiaceae; genus Eutreptiella; species Eutreptiella sp. 'Long Island Sound 2002'. The sequence continues at coordinate 52,096,724 of OZ038380.1, forward strand.
CTAGATCGCAAACCCGCGTTGCGCAACTAACCACCCCCTTGGTCCATTTGGGTAGTGCTGTTAGCCTCCGGGCGGGGATCTTGTTCGGGAGCTCATAGCGGAATGGGCCATCTCCTCTCCACACGCCCGCCGCCAATTTGCGGTGGCCGTGCGCTTGGCCCAACCAAGCTGTGTACGAGAGATAGAGCAGGGGGCAATCGCCAAGTACGCCTCCGAGGTCCTCCCCCCGGATGAGTGTTGCGAGCTCATCTTGAACCTGCGTGCGCCCAAATCCGCTTGGCGCCCGCTCTCGGAAGTGTACAGAACGAGAGAGGGCTTTCCAGCAGCGCTGGCAAGATCTACTGGCCCCCTTGGAGCTGGCCCCCGCGGTGAGCACTTCGGATCCCAAGGCCACGGGCATCAGTTGGCCGTGGGCATCATGGCTGCGCTACATTGCTAGCCAACCCCCGTTGTGCCGCATAATCGATCGGTCGTTCCCCCTGACTTTCATTGTCAGGGGGGATGGCTACCCCTGCGCAGGCGGGGAGTGGTCCCAATTGTCTGTGTCCATCGCCAACATGGTCCTTTGGGGACGAATTCCCGCCTGCGTGTGGGTCATCGGCCTCGCAATCTGCGGGGACAAAGTGATGGCGACCCTAGCAACCCTTTGGGAAGACAATATTAAGGTCTGCCGCGCACACACCATGTTGTTCCGGCGACGTTCCGATGACTTGTTCCGGCGACGTTCCGGCGACGTTCAAGTGTTTCGTTGGAACCGCCACCGGAACAATCTCGTTTCAACAAAATTGATGTTTTGTTCTTAGGCCATCCAGGAGGTCGTGGCCACCCACCGGGTGGTCTTCAATTCCCATGAGGAAGCGGCCGATGCCTGGCTCGGTGGTGATTCCCCGTGGGTGCGCCGCATTATCGGGATCACACCGGCCCCACAAGTGGGGTCACTATACAACGAGGGGATTTGGGACTCCGACGCCGCTGTGTGGCGGGGCAAAGACGTGGTCCGGGTGTATGCTTTGGCGCTCTGGGCGCAGTGCAAATCAGTGCGTTGGGTTTGTGTGTCTTGTGTGTTGCCCTGCTCCCCCCGCTCCCCCTTGTGTCCCTTTCGCTCTTTGCTCTTTAGGAATTTGATTAATGTGGATGGGAAGGGGAAAACCCAAGAACCCCCAGTCATTTTTCTTGCCCCATGCCCATAAAGGGGCTAGGAATCTTTGTTGTTGATGGGAAGGGGAAAACTGAAGAACCCCCAGTCGTTGTTCGTGCCCCATGCCCATAAAGGGGCTAGGAATCTTTGTTGTTGATGGGAAGGGGAAAACCCAAGAACCCCCAGTCGTTGTTCGTGCCCCATGCCCATAAAGGGGCTAGGAATCTTTGTTGTCGATGGGCAAGGGAAAACCCCAGAACCCCCAGTCGTTGTTCGTGCCCCATGCCCATAAAGCGGCTAGGAATCTTTGTTGTTGATGGGAAGGGGAAAACCCAAGAACCCCGAGTCCTTGTTCGTGCCCCATGCCCATAAAGGGGCTTGGAATCTTTGTTGTTGATGGGGAGGGGAAAACCCAGGAACCCCAGTCATTGTTCGTGCCCCATGCCCATAAAGGGGCTAGGAATCTTTATTGTTGATGGGAAGGGGAAAACCCAAGAACCCCCAGTCATTGTTCGTGCCCCATGCCCATAAAGGGGCTAGGATTCCTTACAGTGGATGCCCCCCCCCCCCCCCCACGGGGCCGTAGTGCACGCAGTGCGCCCTGTGCGCGCGCGGAACTTTGTCTATTTTCCATTGTTCCGGCGACGTTCCAACAACCTGTTCTGGCGACGTTCTGGCGACGTTCCAGCGGCCACTGGAACGTCGCCAGAACGTCGCCGGAACAGGTTGTTGGAACGTCGCCGGAACAAGGTGTCTGGGTAGGGTTGGCCTCTCTCCGGCATCCTTGTCTGCAGAACGGGATGACCGAGACCGAGGCCCTGGGGGCAGCAATGGCTGCACCAACCCCGCCAGCCCCACTGGGGGCACAGGGGGCCACGCGCTCGGAGCCACGCAGCAGCTCTGCGCTGCCTTCGCCAGCCCCTCCCCCACCTCAGGGCGCTCCCAAACATCCTCCTTGGGCAATCCCCGCTCACCGGCCACTGGAGCCGCCACGGCCTGCCCCACAAGGGGCCGCGCCAGTCGCGCCTCTCCAAGCGCATCGCCACCAGTTGCCCGAGCCCTCGATCGGGAGCTCAATGAGTAACGGGGGTGGGGTTCGGGAGCAAGCCGTGGTTTTGGGGGAGCTGCAAGAGGCGAGGGGCAATGTTGAAAGCCTCCGCCGCCGGGTGAAAAAATGGTCAGCGAAATTGGCGGAGTGCCGGCGGCGTGGGGACCTCACCAGGGGGGGGCACGCGAGCGAGACGGTTTTCGAGGGGAACCGGCGGGTAAGGGAGGCGCAGAAGGCGGTGGAGGTGCTTGAAAGGGAGTTGCGTGGCATGGGTGGGGGGGTGCAGGTGAAACAGGAAAGGGGTGTCAACGACGATGAGATTGTGGAGCTGGGTGAGGTGGTGGTGGATGAGAATGATGGAGAGCGGAGGGCTAACCCGGGGGTTAAGACACAGGAAGAAGAGGGGGGGGGGAGGGGGATGGGGAGGGGGAGGGGGAGGGGGATGACGCCGGCGGCGTCTTGCGCATTACGGATTGGATGCGCAACGGACTTGGCTCATCCTTGGCAGCAAAAGCTGCCAATTTTCCCTGGACAAGGGAGATGGTAGCCCCCCCCCCCCCCTGGACGCCTGTGTCCTAAGAGCCCCCCACCCCACCATTTACACGCTCCGTTGGCTACTGCAGCGCTTCCTGCACAAGCGGCTGCACTGCAAGGGACAGCGCGATTGCTGCTGGCGCCGGGAGGAGGGGTCCGCGCCGGGGGGGGTCGCGGTGTCCTGGGTGACCGGGCCGGGGACAGGGCGCACGGCACCCACCCCAACATCTGGCTCCCAAGCAAGGCGCAAGGGGGCAAATTTCTAACCGCGGGCTCTGTCAGTGCGGGGAGTTGCCATTGGCACCTCATTTTTGAGCGTTGGGCCGACCACGGCCTTGGCGAGGTGAGGGCGACTCCCCGCAAGGACACCGTCCTCTTTCGGGCCAATTGGACCCGAATCCTCCGCGACGGCATCTTTGTGGTCGAGGACGAAGGCAAATACCACGGCTTCGTCGTTGGCCAATCGCTGTCGCGGCCTGCCGCCCTACGCGTCAGGTGTGAGGACGACGCGCAGCGGCACCAACAATCTGCCGTCCGGGCAGTGCTAGCGGAACGTGAGCGCACGCCGACCTCGCAATTGCGGCAAGCGTTGGCGGCGATCAAGGAGAACGTGGACACGCGCGTGCGGGTATGCCCCCCGGCAAGCATGTCCACATGGCCCATAGGGCCCAAAAATGCACATGATTGGCGTGCCGGTGCATTGTTCCGGCGACGTTCCTAACAGCTTGTTCTGGTGACGTTCCAATCTGTCACCAAAAAACGTTTGAAAAGTCTTTTGAACGTCGCCGGAACAGCTTATTGGAACGTCGCTGGAACACCCATCCTGGCTATCCTCCATGTAGGTGGAGGACATACAGGTCAACCCTTCGGACCCGCGCGCCGTTCGGGTGATCCTTCGTTGGCCAGGAAGCGATCCCCTGCCCATCTATTTGGGTACGTTGCTTCAGCAGTTGCACTTGCAGCCCGTTGCCGTGCTCGAGTTCCTCACGGCCATGATGGACTACGTGGCAGCCCGCGGCAGCGTTCTCGCGACGCGCATCGAGGGGTGGGGCAGCATTGGCGACATGTCCCCAGCGCCGCCGCACTGCCAACAAGTGGCCGCAGAGCCCCCCCCCCCCGCCCGCGTGTGCACCGCCCGTGCAACCCCAACCCCCGAACCACCGCCCAGCCCCCCAAATAGCACCCAAACCCAAACCCGAACCCCAACGCCCCCCCAAGCGGGAACCCAAGAGCGCCCCCAAACCACCCCCCCGAAAAAGGAAGAGGCTCCCGGGGGAGTCCTCCAGCGAGAATTCGTCCAGCGACTCCTCAACGGACTCCTCCTTGGGGTCCACCACCGACTCCTCGGCGTTCGAGGAGCCCGAGCCCCGCCCCCCGGCCAAGGAGCCCACCAAACCCCCTCGCAAGGCTCCCAAGAGAGCCGCGCCCCCCCAACCCAAGGCCAAGCCAAAGGCAAGAGGGGGGGGGGTGCAAATACAAAGCGGGGGAGCAAGTGTATGTAGTTTTTTTGGACAATGGGCAGTGGGGGATCGAGCAGGGCAAAGAGGCCCTTGCCGCGGGTGGCCCCCCCGGGGTTGGGGAGACGTGGATCTCCTTCCCCAAAGACCCCGAACTCTTCGCCATCCCGAGAGCGTCGGTTTGGAAAACCAAGACGCAGGCGAAGAAGTTCCTCGCCAAGATGATGGCGGCCGAGGAGGAGGACAAGGAGGACGATGCGGACGCGGACGAGGAGGGGGGCGAGAGCAACGACGGGGACGGGGACGTGGGAGACGAAGGGGATGGACCGGGGGCAGGTTCGGGTGCTACCGGGGCTAACCGGGATGGGGGCGTCGGGGAAGAGGTCGAAGGGGTGGAGGGGGAAAGGATGGAGGTCGAAGGGGTGGAGGGTGAAGGGGTGGTGGGAGAAGGGGTGGAGGGTGAAGGGGTGGAGGGTGAATGGGTGGTGGGTGAAGGGGTGGAGGGTGAAGGGGTGGTGGGTGAAGGGGTGGTGGTCGGTGGGGGAGATGGGGGGGATAGTGGGGCGGGTGACAAGACTTCGGGGGCACCCGCCGGGCCCTCGACCACGCGGGACTTTTAGGTGAGACAAAGAGACTAACCCGATGGGCCCCCGGGGGCACCTTACACAACAATGTATGTTACCATTTTACCCTTCCTTGTGCTTTGCTCCTATTGTAGAGTGCTTGTTCCGGCGACGTTCCAATGACTTGTTCTAGCGGTGTTGCAATGGTGTTCTAACAAAAACTGTTTTTGAAAACAAGTTTTTTTCACGTGGCAATGCGCCGGGCAACAAATATAAGCATACCAGCGGGGACCCCCAAGGCTAGCAAACAACATACTTTGCCACCATGTACGGGTAGGCTTGGTAGGGGGGCAAATAGATTTTGAATTTTTTTTGTTCCGGCCAGATAGCCTACAACACTGGAACAATTTGGCCGGAACAACATTGGGTTTCAAACGCGCACGAAGGGAAGTCCACCAGGCTCCCCCAAAGGCGTTGTATCTGACTCCCCGACATGTATCACAGCACAAGGACATGGAACACCAGACCACAGTCCCCAGGTCTGCCCCACAGGTGAGTCACCTTGCATTGCATCTATACTGGAGCCTAAAGGGCTTCTCACACCACAGGGGTCCTCATACCACAGTCCCATGCCCCCCCTGCGGTGGTGGACGCTGCATGTCTGACACCGGCAGCCAGTGATGGAGGCGCGGCAAGTTGCTTGGAGGACTCCCCTGTACCGTTTGCACAGAGACCTAACGAGCCAGTTGCTGTGGATTGTAGTCCTTGTAGCACAGGTACTATGGCAACGATAAGGGCAGGCAGTCGGTCTAGTACTGATTCTGTCACCACACAACTGGAGTATCCAACTTCCTTGGAACAGAGCCCCATGAGGAGAAAGCAGCTAGGGATTACACCTCCGAGAAATGGGGCTCCCCTAAAATGTGCTAAGATAGAACTAGGCACAAAGACAGGCCCTATGGATTGTGCTGCTCCATTGGCCACTGTGGAAAAGAAGCCCATCAAGGCCAAGCAAAATCGGGACCTGCCAACCGTCAGGTCTTTGAAGTTACGCCTTTTACCATACCAGTTTGTTGCAGGAGCCTGTTTCTTCTACTCCGTGGTCCAAACTCTACATGCCTCGGTAGTGACGTCCCCTTGGACAACGCATCGCTCCGGGCAAAAGCCATTGCCGTGTATCCCGAAACGTGTGGGCTTTCAGTTGAGGAGTCTGTACTAACAGTGAACAGGGTGGCCGGCCCGAAGGCGAACTACGTGACCACTTTGCTAGTCTCGCAAAGCACGTGGATGGTAGTATTGTGCTGTTGCGAACAAAGACGTTCAGCATTGTGACCTCAGGATTTGGGATCGACAGCGGATTGACATCCACTACTGTGTAGGTGATTGGACGTGGCGATCAACTGTGTGTCCGTGGTTGTGGAGATATAGAGGAGCATTGCCAAAGGGCAACAGTGGTGGTTATTGCTGAGTCAGAACGTGATGGTTATGGGAGTAGTGGCCATTTCCGGGGAGCAGTCTTCGATCATTCGCTGCAGGTAGCCCCTTTTGGCACATTGCATGGGATGATGAGCATGTTGCCATATAAGACAGGGTCGGTTGGGGGGTTTAGAGCACGGCATTTCCCGCTAGGGGTTGGTGGTATGAAGGGCCACACCGATGCAACAGACTGCCGTCGCACTCGTCTAGTGGAACAAGTGCGGAACTACAAGCCACCGGTGGCCTTGGTAAACGGGATTGCCAAGGAGATGTTGCCCAAATGGTTCACATGGACTGCCATGCGATTGTCTCGCAATGTGCTCCCAAAACCGCATCAGCACGTGCATGACTCATCCCCTTGGGCTGCAGTGTTCTCCACAGGACAGCACACACGAGGGCACATATGGGTGGAGGTAGGTGGTGTATGAAATGTTCAAGGGGGACGGAGTTGTAGTATGCAGCGCTTGGATGTTGTTACACGGGATGGTGCAACGTATCACGTATCCTGGCAACCGTTTCTGGTACGTACAGGTGCATGGCATGGCACTTGTTCATGGCTCGGGGAGAGGAAGCTGGTGGTGTTATACTCTCGTTGTGACTGGTGGACACTCCCGCCATGGGATCTTGCATTCCTCAATGAGGCTGCATTCCGCTTACATGCAGGTGCATAGTGGGCCACTTGGAGGAGCACCGCGGCGGCCCTGTGGTATGGAGAATCCATCAGGCTACAACTAGTGTTGGTTGGGTACAACACTGCGATGCCTCCTGGTGGCGTCTGGTGGACATGGAGGACAACGCCCACAATGCCTTGATGATGGAGGTGTGTGGGGGACATTGTGGCAGGATGTTGTGGCACATGTTGGTAGCGGTGCGTACAATCCGCAGGGCAACGCTAAAAGGTTGGCCCAGGAGGGTGCCATGTGTGTGATAGTGTGCGAATGCAGCGGGCATTGCAAGTGCAAAGTACCTACACCCGAATTCCAGTGGATGCAGCAAGCAGAGATGCCGGAATGTTTGAAGTACATGGTGGCCAAGCTCACGGCCGCTGGGTTTGTGGATTTATCATGTTGCCTATTTTATGAGCACCTCCGGCAACGGTGTGGGGAGTGTGAGGTGAAGGTTCTACGGGAGGGGGGGGGGACAGGCATGACAACACAGATACTGCATGTGACGAATCAGGGGCAAAGTGTGCGACAACGTGTGAAGGAGGGAATGGAGGGGCGACTTGTTGGCCTACCTGATACGCCCCCCCCCCCCTTGTGCCTCTGGGGGTGATCTGCGAGAGGCACCAATGTATGCATCCTTTGTGTTCAATGAAGTCGTGGGGTTACATGTCCGCAACCAACAAGAGTACAAGTTGGTTGCGGACCATGAGCGTCTGGATATTTTGGGATGGCAATGGTCTTTGCATGCCATGGTGGTACACATTGGAGCAACCAAGAATGAGGGTCACTTTGTGGTGTATGTTGTTTTCAACGACAAGTGGTGGCTGTGTGACGATACCACAGTGAAGGGCATGAGCCCACCCCCCAGTCCGCGAAAAGTGACCTTCCTGTTGTAGGAGCACATACCAACCGATCTGATGGTACCAGAAATGTCGCAGTCTGCATCCCAACTGACAGCGGCTTCAGCCCTTGGCAAGACACGGGATGCCTAGAGCATGCCCACTGACACCTCGGTGCCAGTCATGGCGCCGGGACCAAGTTGCCCCCCCCCCCCCCCCTCACCTGCAACACAGGGTGCATCAAGGGTTGGGCACAGGAACAGGACTTTGCATGGCCAAAGCATCCCTACGGACACCTGTGTGCCAGCCATGGCGCTGGCACTAGGTGCACCCCCCCCTTCCCCAACTGCAACACAGAGTGCATCAATGGTTGGGGACCGGAACATGAATACACATGCCCAGAGCATGCCTGTTGACATGTGTGTTGCTGCCGTGGCGCCGCTACAGCATGTTTGTAGTGACTAGGACATCATGTCCTTTGGTGCAAATCAACCATCCTCGGGTTTTGTTGAGGCAGTGGCACAATTGTTGCGCAGGGTGCGAGTGGCCACGCATTCGCAAGTGCGCGCTAAGGCACACCAGATGCAACTTAGAGCACGGCATACAAAAGAATGGGATGAGCGGAATGCAGAGCATGGTATGTCACAAAAGTCAGTGGCACGGTCTGTGGAGCAAGACAGGTTGCGGTCCATTGCATTCGCAGCAGGAGAGAGGGATGCGTTGTGTATGCCGATGCAGGCTGCTCCCATGCAACTAGATAGTGGTCCAAAGACACTACAAGCGTTCGTGGACGCTCATTGGCAATATCAGCTTACAACAGGTGGGGGTGTTGAGTGTGTGTGTTGTGGAGGGGCTAATGTGTGTGGCATTCCTGGGTTGGCGCTTCCCCCCCGGGACAGCCGGGCCTTGGTATTGGGAACATATGGTGAAGGGATGGGTATGAAGACCTCTAGCCCAAAATCATTGCGGAGGTAAGTGTTGGAAAGCCACTTGGGGTTGTCACGTGGCACAACATTAGCGCGAAAGAATCTGTGTAGGCCAAGGCACCACCACCGACTGGCCGAGGAGAGTTTCAGGCAGCATTGTGCAGAGGGATATCGCGCATTGTGCCCCACTGCTGCCACAGATGAATGGGGGGAGGGAACATTGTGTTCATCACGGGGAAAGCCATGGACATTGGTGTGACATTGACGGATGCTGAGGCAGCCATTTTGTCACGGTTGGTTGAGGTTTACATTGGGTTGCGCATGTGCACTTCCATCCGTGCTATAAGTGCGCGCATTTTGCTGCATTGCTCTTTGACATCTGCCCCTGGGCACCATGCTTCACGGCGGTGGATAGTTGAGAAGGCTATTGCAGCAATGCATGATGCCATGCAAGACGAGGTAACGCAAACCCTATACTTGGCAACCTTCATTGCACTGTTGCTCATCGCATCAATGAGTATGCCATCCTGCTTGTGTTCCCTGGGACTGGCCCAAGGGGCATGTGTGAGGTGTTCCTTGGTATGGTGGATGTGGCATGTGGTGATGCACGGGAGATTGCAACGCATCTGGAATGTGTCTTGTTGTCCTGGCTTCCGGATCGTGATTGGTGGGCGAAGAGGGTAGTGACTTTTGCAGTGAACGGGGCTTCCAACCTTAGTGTGCGGGGTGCCAGTGCGCGGCAAGTTGTTGATGTCTCTACCATTGAGAACAATGTGTTTGCCTTGATTGGAAGGTGGTTGGTCCTAATGACACCCTTGGGTGAGCCGTGCCATGTGTTGCAATGCCAGCTGGGTCATGCATTGGAGGCTGGTGGCCCAACCCATGCTGATTACATGGCAGCCATGAATCGCCAACGAGCCTTGTACAATGGAGCACGGCAATGGAAGAAGTTGCATAAGTGTGTGCAACACCATGTGCATGATAAACGTAGTGGCTTGCGACTCATCCCCACAATTCATCGCATGAGGTGGTCACAGGGAACTGCACGGCACAACACTGCTTTTCCGGCCAGTGTCCCCTGGGTGGCAGGGCACTTGGATTCAAAGGTGCAGCATTCTACCAAAGATGAGGATGGGTGGGAGGACTGTCATGATGCCAGTCTGCTTGCATGGGGGGTGGTTTGTGGGGACATCTTGCATCGCATGCGGTGTTTTAACAATGTGGCACAACTGCGCGTGCCCACCGGTGCACATTTAGCCACTGCCATAGGTATGCTACAGGCACGGTTGCAGAAGGTGGCGCAATAGGAGGGTCCGGGCTGGTTGCTTTTCAAGGAGCAAACTGTGGCAGGTGCATGGCATGGTGTGCAGTTGGTGCAGTTTGATTCAGGTGGGCAGAAGTGTGCAACAACCCCCCCTTCTCCAGGCGTTCAGGTTAGTGCAGTAACTGATGTGTTGCTTGCAAGCATCAAGGAGGGGCAGGCAACAATTGACCCCAGGGTCAGTGAGCGTGCCGCATATGGCGTAAAGGTGTTGCGTCGATTCATCGCTTCACACCAAGAAGAGTTGCGCGCGGCACATGTGAACTGTGACCGTACCTTGGTAGCATCGGAAGGCCTTAAGGAGCACATGGTGCAGTACTTTGCAAATATGCAAATGTCCAAGATGTCGGAGGCCTTGGCACCTAAAAAGGCGCATGCACAGTGGGTGAATGTGTGGTGTGTTCTTGCATTATTGCGAAGATATTGCCCTGCTGAAGCTGCTGTAGAGTGTGCCATCTCGTTGTGTGGGAGGTTCTGGAGTACTATACAAGACATTGTGGAGACACACGTCCTTAGCATGTGCATAACATTGCATTCCAACTTGCCCGCCTTACAGCTATGGGCAAAGGGAAAAGGTGTTGCAGTAGCACGCCACCTGGCTGCCCGTGCACGTTTTGATCTGCGCCCAAGACGGAGGGTTTCACGGAGGGTAAATGAAAGAGAATCGTTTGAAGCTGCAATGCTTCAATGTCTACAAGGTAATGAAGCAGTGGCTGATGATGGTGACATCCTGCCCTTCATTTGGAGGGCCCGGCACACCACTAACCTCAACGGCACCCTCACGACAGGGTACAGAACGGCACAGGGCTGATGTGGTCACCATTGTTGCGCCAGATGGTACCTCTGACTCGCGTGCTGGCAACCACGACTTCATCACGTTTCGTAGAGGTACGCAATGTGCCACATGCAAGCAGGTGGTTCACATCGGGTGCAACACATGTGTGGTGTGCCATGCATGCTTTTGCGCACGTCCGCGTCCTTGTACAGAGGTGGTGGTGAATGTTGCAGATGATGTCTGTGACGACGGGGAGAACAATAGTGCGGACGAATGGGCAACACCACGTAAGCCAGATAAGGAGCGTCATGTGGCCAAGATGCAGGCAAAGCTAGTGATGGCAGCGCACCATGGCAAGCTGCGTGATTGGACAAGGGGGGCGTTGTTGCATTGCCTCGATGTCCTTGGTGTGAAGGTGGCAAGAATTAAGTAGCAATCTCTGGCAAATGTGGGACCTTGCTATGCAGCACGTGTTGCCTTTGTTCCCACAGTGGGATGCCTTTGTGCCAAACAAGGGCCGTGTTACCCGTCCTGCAGCACCACCAAGCAGCTCCCAACCCTGCTCCTCGCAACCGGTGGATGACATGGATGGACTCATCGATCAACGAAAGAATGGTCCCACGTATTCTCATGTGCCTATTTATTGTGTTTTGTGTTGTGTTGTCTTCCAAGATTTTCCCTATTTTCCTTGCTGTCACATTTCCCCCATTGTCCCCTTTTGGTTTTCAATGTTGCATATGTCTGTTATATGTGGTGGTTGTTCAATTTTCCCACTTTCCCTTCTCCCACATTGTCCCCACTTTCCCCTTTTGGTTTGCAATGTCTTTTTTTTTGCCGTTTTTGGTGCACACACATTCCCTCCATTTTAGTCTTTTGGTTTTCAAAGTATTTTTTCTTGTACTCCCATACTTCTGATTGTCCAAGGTGGTTCCCCAATGAGCAACCAGTTGTCAACTCTGTCAAGGCCTCAATTTTCCCAATTTCCCTGCTCCCACATGTTCACCGCTTTCCTCTTTTGGTTTTCAATGTTTTTTTTTTTTGCCACTTTTCCTGCTCACACATTTTCCCCATTTTCCCCTTTTGGTTTTCAAACTCTTTTTTTTTTGTAGTGCTATGTTTATGATTGTCCAAGGTGGTTCCCCAATGATCAACGATTTTTCAATTGTGTCAAGGCCTCCCTTTTTTTTCCAATTGGGGGGGGGGGGCAGATTTGATTTAGGCATAGTTTCTCCCAAACCCCCCCCCTAGGAACCCAAATTCCAAGGTCGTCTAGGAATTAGACCCCCAGACCCACTCCCAATAGGCAAGAACATCAGACATCTTCTTCGATTCACTGCGCACACAACATCCCATATGAGACATCAGATATCAAACTTTATACACAGTCCTCGTCGGCTGCACTGGTTGTAGCCACAATTTACAGCCGCCACCCCACCTGGCACCATAAGCGGTCTCGCTATTCGTCCATTGACGGTGCGCGGCCGCCACTACACAGCGAACATGGACATCAGCCTAGTAGACGTGCCCTCGGTGTGCCAAAGGGCTGCTAACAAGGCTTTGGCCGTTGTCCGTCTTTGGCCCAGTGCAGCGTACCCTGACCCTAAGGAGTGTAACTTTTTCGAACGGTTCGGGGAGGGCCTTTTGCATGTTGACCCGATCATGTATGGATGACTCTAGGGGATAATGGGGGTGGGGAAACAGAGTACAAGGTGGATACACGCGCTGGGCTATTTTAGGAAGCTCAAGGGGGGCATATTGTGTATCAAGGCCGCGACATGCATATTATGAGTGCAGTAAATCCGCGCATCAACGGGAAGCATGTCCGGCGGTCGGCTGGCCGCCTTGCCAGGACTGCCGGCATCCCGGTTGTTAGGGGGCTGCTGGAGCCCATAATGGGCCGGGCTCAGTTGTGGAAGGGCTGCCCGTTTGTGGCAATTTTGAACCTGTGAGTGCAACCACCACAAAGTGCTCCCTTTTTGCTCACGTTTTCCTCTGCACTCTTTGGGCGGCGGAGTGTCATTGACCCTTCCCATCAGGAGCTTTCAACGGGCGCGGCGTTCGTGATAGGGATGCCTCAAAGGTTTTCTTGCAGGGAGGGGGACGGGATGCTGGTATGCGAAGGGGCAATGGGAAAACTGACGCAGCCGGAATATACTGCCTGCCAGTGGGTGAACCCTGACCTTGAAAAGGGGGTTTGGGTTTTGCAAGCGGGGTTCTTGGATAGCTGTGCGAAGCAGCTAACCCCCAAAACACAAGCAGCAACACTGCTGCCTAGGTAGGTTGTTGCCTACGAGGGGGTTACGCTGCTGCCTGCAATGGTTCGTAGGCGGGATGGGGAGGTTGTGTGCCGCGTGCCAGGTTGTGGCAAGACAGTACCGCTGGGAAGGATGCGGATTCACATTGCGTTCCATCTGCACTCGGCAACACTCCTCCCCCCTTGCCGTGGATTTTGCTGGGGAACCGGCTGTGTCCTCTGTATTCGTCGCGTAAAGGGGGGGGGGGGGGCACAGGAGCAGCCGGTTTCCTGCGCCAACGAATTTTTTTGTAAGTTCAGCATGCGGGCAGCATGCAAGCAGGGTGTGCAGGCACTGCCTATTGAATGCCCTGTCTAGGGGTGCGGCTGGCAATGGCGGCACAACATGCACCGCCACTGTGAGTAGCAACATCCGGACCACGGGCTGGCCGACGAGCGCACCACGCAATGGGACTTGGGGCCGGAAGAGCTCATTGTGTTGGAGGAGGGGGAGGGGGCTTTTTGGGACAACAAGAGAAAATCCCGGTGGACGCAGCCAGAAAGGAAGCAGAAGCGCAAAAAAAATGCTCACTGCGCTCCGCGATGCCCTATAGGCTGACACACAGGATAGACGGGAAGAGGGGGGGGCCGTCCCTGCGCCGCCCAGGCGGCGAGTTGAGGAGGAGGACAACTCTGAGGCCTCGGCAGCCCGTGACAGGGGATGTGACCAAGGTGGAAGGGACCTGAGGCGGGCAGAGGCACGGGATCAAGACTTTGTGCCGGTTGACTCCTCGTCCAACTCAGAATCCACCTCCTCTGAGGGGTCGTCCGATGGGTCTGCCTCAGTGGGGAGCGAACGCACTGACCTAAAGGCGTCCCAGTCCTTTGCTGCGCCATCACGGGCAAGCCTCTGCCATCCAAAGGGGACCGTCGCTGGCTCGGTCTACTAGTAGTCGGGGTCGCCCCCCGCCCACCGGTGTTCCCCCATCCCCACGCCGCCGCCCTACCAAGGAGGCGTCTAGCACCCGTGATCCCCTCTTTTCACCTGGCCATTCGTCCAGCCCCCTTAGCCTGGCCTCTTCAATCCCCTCTAGCCCTTCCTTCCGGGACGAGGAATGGGGCTGGGGGGATCTGCCGGAGCTCCTGCGGTTGGGAGACCAACCGCCATTGCCGCCGTGGGACTGTGATGCTGAGAGATGTCTCAGCAAACTGGCCTCGCCCCAGCCTCCATTGCTGACACCGCCCCCCTCTCCCCCTTCATCAAGCCGCGCACCAACCACCCCTCGAACGACAATAAGTCCTCCGCCCAGACCCCACGTTTCCTCAACTCCATACCAGGTGGCCCTGGCTGCCTTGGAGGAGGCCCTGGTGTCCACTGCCGTGCCGCCGCCCTCCCCCCTGCAACCCCCCAAGTACGTACCCAAAGACACCCCCACCCCCTTGAAACCCACGGTTCACGGGCCCTACAGTGCCAAAATACTGCATCTCATCCGGGAAAATCACGGGGGTGGGGTTCAATATTTTGTACACGGGCTACTGAACCGCCGAGCGATATATTTCGGTCAGTTGTTCAGCAGCCCAAGAAAAAACCCCTGCCGTTGTGGCACGAGGGAATGCGAATTAGCCGTTGGCATTTTCTCAGCAGGGACGAGGAGCATGCAGCAGGGGTGCTCTAAATCCTCTTTGCTACCCCCAAACACCCCCATATCCCCAAGCCGCCCCCACGACGTCTGCCTCGTCGATCACCCCCCCCCAACTCCGGCAAGCGATCGGCTGACATTGACCCAGTATAGCAGGCACCGCCGTTCCTCATTGCCCCCATTGGCTCCCGCCCCAAAACGGCCCTGCCCCACCCCAAGCTCCTTGCACGCTCAGCGGCCGCAGTTTGGTCCGTTGCTGCCACAAACCTCTCAGTCCCCCCCCCCCCCCCTCGCCGCAGCAGCCCCAATATGGGTCATTGCTCCCTTTGCAAGCCCCTAGCATCGACCCCTGACTTCAGTTAGACGTTCCGATTCCAACTCTGCGGCAACACCTGAGGAAGAGGATCCTTACAGTGTTTTTCAAAACCACCAGCCAGGCGGGCAGAACTGAAAACCCCTGCACTACTGACTGATGGCATTTGACGTAATGGGCCCAGCCAACAAGTGATTCATGGATATACGACGCCATTATGTGTACCCCAGGGGGCGCCCCAGCCACTGCAAAAGGAATTGGGACCATTGGCGACGGGCAATCGGAGAATTGAGAGGGACAAGTTGGACACTTTGGGAGGTTTATTGCCTTTTTTTGCCTAAACTGCATGCAGTTGGTAGAGTAAAAACCCGTGCAATGCTAACTAATGGCATTTGACGCGTTGTGCTTTGCCAACGGGGGGGGGGTCACATTTAGGTGAGGGCATTATGTGTACCCTAGGGGGCGCCCTAGCCACTGCAAAAGGAATTGGGACCATTTGGGACGCGCATTCGGAGAACTGTGAGGGACAAGTTGGACACTTTGGGGGATTTATTGCCTTTTTTTACTTAAACTGCATCCAGTTGGTAGAGTGAAAACCCCTGCACGGGGAGCAACCGGAAACCGGAAACCCCTGCAATGGGGAGGTCACATTTGAGTGAGGGCATTATGTGTACCCCAGGGGGCACCGGAGCCATTGCAAAAGGAATTGGGACCATTGGGGACGCGCACTTGGAGAACCGTCAGGGACAAGTTGGACACTTTGGGGGGTTTATTGCCTTTTTTTTTTTTGCTTAAACTGCATCCAATTGGTAGAGTGAAAACCCCTGCACGGGGAGCAACCGGAAACCGGAAACCCCTGCAACGGGGAGGTCACATTTGAGTGAGGGCATTATGTGTAACCCAGGGGGCGCCGGAGCCATTGCAAAAGGAATTGGGACCATTGGGGACGCGCACTGGGAGAACTGTGAGGGACAAGTTGGACACTTTGGGGGGTTTATTGCCTTTTTTTGCTTAAACTGCATCAAGTTGGTAAGGTAAAAACACCTGCACTGCTAACCCATGGCATTTGAGATGTTGTGCTATGCCAACGGGGAGGTCACCTTTAACCGAGGGCATTATGTGTACCCCAGGGGGCGCCGCAGCGACTGCAAAAGAAATTGAGACCATTGGGGACACGCACTTGGAGAAGTGTGAGGGACAAGTTCGACACTTTGGGGGATTTATTGCCTTTTTTTTTTTGCTTAAACTACATCCATTTCGTAGAGTGAAAACCCCTGCAGTGCCGATTGATGGCATTTGACGTGTTGTGCTCTGCCAACGGGGGGGTCACATTTAGGTGAGGGCATTATGAGTACCCTTGGGGGCGCCGCAGCCACTGCAAAAGGAATTGGGACCATTGGGGACGGGCATCGGAGAACTGTGAGGGACAGGTTGGTCATTTTGGGGGGTTTATTCCTTTTTTTTTTTGCTTGCAATGCATCCAATTGGTAGGGTAAAAACCCCTGCACTGCTAACTGATGGCATTTGGCGTGTTGTGCTCTGCCAACGGGGAGGTCACATTTAAGTGAGGGCATTATGTGTACCCCAGGGGGCGCCTCAGCCATTGCAAAAAGAATTGGGGCCATTGGGGACGGGCACTTGGAGAACTATGAGGGACAAGTTGGACACTTGGGGCGGGTTTACTGGCTTTTTTGCCTGCTTCTGTGCAGACACATGTATTGCTGACAAGGAAGGCGTTTAGGAAGCGGAACAGAAACAACCAACAGAACAAGCAGCAAGGGAGGCAGAAGCTCAAGCAGCAGAGATTCCACAAGAGGAGGCACCAAAAGAGGCAGCAGGGGCAACCCCAGCGACAAAGGAGGCAAAGCTGCAAGCGCTGAGGGAGGCAGCAAAGCAGCCAGAAGAGGCAGCAGCGACAAAGGAAGCAAAACCGCAAGCGCCGAAGGAGGCAGCAAAGCAACCAGCAGAGGCAGCAACGACAAAGGAAGCACAGCCACAAGCGCCGAAGGAGACAGCAAAGCAGCCAGTAGAGCAGCCAGCAGAGGCAGCACCAACAAAGGACGCAAACCCGCAAGCGCCATAGGAGGCACTGAAGGATACAGCAGAGGCAGCAGCCAGAAAGGAAGCAAAGCCGCAAGCGCCACGGGAGGCAAAGGCAGCACCAAAGGCGAAAAGGTAGGCAGGACAGCAACGTGCAGAGGAGTGGTTGCAAGGCGTGGTTTTCATACCCGGATGGGGTCCAGACTCTAATGATTCCTCTTCGGCCGGACACGGCGCTGAGTTCTCAGAGAGTTAAATCGCCGAGCTACCGGATGTTGAAAGGGACGCCTACAAGGAAGCTGGCCCACCACCACCGACTGGGACCGACTGGAATGTCCTCAAGAAATGCGGAATTGCCCCAATTGGACGGAGTTTGCAAGACAGGGCGTAGAGAACCCGGTACAAGAAGGAGTACCGTACTGCCGCAGCGGAAACGGCAGGGAAGGTGACGAAAGAAGGTCAGCCCGTCAATTTTGCTGTCACAACAACAAGGGACCGAACGACGGAAGAGAACACGCCAATGGCGCATTATTACATTGCTGGAACCATGGAGACGACCTGAGATCCGAGCGAGTTTATACCAGTAGAGGAATAGCTGCGGGGACAGGAGACTGCACCACAGGCAGAGGCGGCGGCAGAGCACGCAGAGAACGGACATGCTGCGGACCGGCCGCAAGTACACGAACGGCAACCACAGAGGGACATACCGCGGATCAGCCATCAGGAGAGAAGGCAACACAAGCATCCGGGATATTGACGAAAAAGCTTTGGAGCACACCAGTACCCCCACTAGGGCGGCGGAGGGACGAACCTGCCATGAAGAAGGCGCCCCGCTCATCTGCGGGCCAAGCACTCGTGTCGGACTCGGATACGGACAATCCGGTGGAGTCGGAGGAGTCGGAGGAGTCGGACACGGAGATTGGCGGATTTACCAGCCGAGTACGAGGATCCAGGCCACACTATCAGCAAGTTTCTTCGCGACAAGACAGAGTACGAAGAGAGAAAGAGAAAGAGAAGGAGAAGAGACAGAGAGAAGCAAGAAAGGCAGAGGACAAGAAACTCTTTGAAGGCCTCATGCGCCGGTACAAGAGGACGGCAGCGGACGTAGATGAGATGGAGTGGATGACGAGGATCTGGGATTCGGAACGGCAGCGGGCGGAGACGCTTGCCACAAAGTGGGTCGACCAGGTCGCCGGCGTGCGCGCCCCCTCGGACACGCAGAGGAACAGGCAGCTGCAAACTTCCAACCATGCCCTAGACATGTATGTGGAACAGAGGCGGTCGTTGCTCAAGCTGCAAGGGGCCATTAGGCGCGCACGCTGGCTGCCTGCAAGGCGCTTTGGCCACATGCCAGATTTTCCGGTGGCGTACCACAGCCCCCGCGATGAAGGGCCCCTCCTCCCCTCCCAGCCTAGCCGCCACTCGTTTGTGGTGGCTGTGGACTCGGAGGGCGAGGAGACGTGGATTGTGGATCCGCTACTCTTGCAACCGGCGCAGGACCTGGCATCGAGCTTCCAGGGAGAATGCTTTATTGTGCATTCCGTGCAGCAGCCCTGGCCAAAGAAGGTGGCCCACAGGCAGAACTGCTGGTACCTGGCGGTCAAAGCCGCCAGCTCATTCGTGTACAAGCCCACAAACGACTGGAACATTCCCGGACCCGGCGACCTCTTCGACAAGAACAAGTCCATGCCAGAGCAGCACCGGGAAGAACAGCGTTCCACGCCGGAATGGCTGCAGGTGTGGAGCCAGATCAAGGTGAAGCCGCAGTTGAAGAGACGGGGCCAATACGTCCCCAAGCGCCCCCAGATTGTCAGCACCGCTGAGACCACCCTGCAAGTAGGACTGCGGCCTTGTGGGTACGCAGCGCTGAGCAAGGAGGCGGTGATGGCGGCTGCGGCGAGGCACAATGGTGGGGCCCCCGACGTGATGAGGAGCGCGGCGGCCGCACCCTGAACCCTTGCTGAGGCCCACGGATGCGGACGTCGAGCCGAGGTACTGCAGTGCCTCTCGGGTGCAAGAGCTCCTCGGCTTGGTGCACCCAAGCCGGAAGTGGAGTAGGAGCCGCAAGGAGTAGCCGGTGTTGCGGAGCCGGTGGGTGGTGCTGCTCGTCACTCAGACGGAGAGTGACGCGGCACTGTACATGAGGCCGCTTGGGCGACCAAG
Organism: Eutreptiella sp. 'Long Island Sound 2002'; assembly: GCA_964036045.1. Lineage (NCBI taxonomy): Eukaryota > Euglenozoa > Euglenophyceae > Eutreptiales > Eutreptiaceae > Eutreptiella > Eutreptiella sp. 'Long Island Sound 2002'. The sequence goes on from OZ038380.1 coordinate 52,115,855, forward strand.
GAAAGAAAAGGTAGAAGGAAAGCAAGAGACCAAGCAAGCAAGCAAGGCAGGCAAGAGAAAGGAGGAAACAACGGAAGAAGAGGAGGAACAGGAACCAGCCCACAAAGAAGGAAGCGTTGAAGTGGAAGATGACAAAAGAGGTCACAAGAGAGCAGACAGATGAGAAAAGGGGACCTAGATGTTGGACAGGGACAGTGGTCAGCGCACCACGGCGGTGGTGGCCGCTCTTTGGCGTGCGCTGTGGATCTAGCGTTGGTCTGTGCAGCCCGCCATTGTCTGGTTCGGGGGGGCCAGACCGCGCACACCCCCACACCGACGTCCCGCGCCACTGCGCGCACACTCTAGTGGAGGTGGCAGGCCCGCCAATGTGTGGTGGTGGGACCACGGCCAATGTCGGGGGAGCGACGTGCGCCATGGGGTGGCCCCAGTGCTTGGGCAGCGGGACCAAGAGGGGGAGGACAGGGGAGCGGATCGGGACGGGAGGGGGCATGGGAGCCAGAGAAGGAAGAGAAGGGGAAAAAGAGGAGTAGGGAAGCGGATGGGAGTGGGCACGGGCGATGCAAGGGCGGTGCATGTGCGATGCAAGGGCACCGCACCGGCGATGCGCGGAGGACCCCGTGGAGCTTACCCTGGCAGCCACACGGATGAGGAGCTGACCTCAGGTGGAAAGCGAGGAGGGAGGACGCGAACAATGCGCCTGTGCAGTCCGACCAATTGCTGCATAGGACAGGGCTGGCTAACCAGGACAAGGTACAGACAGGGAAGCAAACAGGCCACGTGACCGTGACCCACAACAGCGAGGAAGGGAGGCAAGATGGGTGGAAGCAAGCAGGTTAGGCAACAGGGGAGACGGTGGCCCGAGGGACGAGAGGGAAGGGTGCAGGACAGGAGGGGGCAGACCCGCCGCCAACGACAGAGGGTGGAGAAGATGGTGGACAGAGGGACCAGAGGGAAGGGGGTACGGGGAATGGCGGTGGGCGGGGGGGTTGGGAACCCAGCGCTCCGTGAGTCTGCCCCGCCTGGGGGCATTTGATTGGCCATGCGTGGCCATGGTAGCCGGGGCAGCCTTCAGAGGAATTCACTGCAGTTTCTGTGGACGTGGCGGAGCAGGTCGTGCATATCGTCCATGTTTGCTTGTGTAGTGCAAAGTACGCTCCGGAAGCTGATCCACAAGTGTTGTGCTTTCTGCGACGAATTTTCAGATGGCGCTGAAGACAGGCCAAAAAAAACAGGTGTGTTTTGCATGCCACTTTTCTGCAGGTATCAAGATTCCGTGGAGCAACACGAAGACCCTGAACCTGAAGCTGAGTATGGCCGCATCAAAGTCCACTGTGGGCAGCGCATCTCTGGATGGCGCTGAAGGCAGGCAAAAAACCAGGTGTGTTGTGCATGCCACTTTTCTGCAAGCCCCTCGGTATTCTGCACTTGTGAATCACCGTGAAACGCTCAAGTCCAGCACCTGTGCCAACAACCAAGGCTGCTGCGACCACCAGACGGCATCTTCGCATGGCGCTGAAGACAGGCATTCAATGCAACAGGTGTGTTGGCGCCCCGGCACAGTGTGTGCGGGATGCAAGTCACAAGCGTTGTGCGTGCGAGTACCGAGTGCGACGCAGTGCCGAAGGGTGCAATTCCCTTCTATACTTTTGCACATTGAGCCGGGGTCGTAGTCTCTTCTCTTTGAGAGAGCGATGGTGTCAAAAGATCAGTGTGCTCCTGTACATATATATGTGAACAGCCGATCCGGCAGTTGGTGCTCGTGTGCTTGGAACCCGGCGCTCTGTGAGTCGGCCCCGGGATGGGGGGCATGTGACTGGCCACACCTGGCCATGGTAGCCGGGGCAGCCTCTAGCCACTAGGAGTCATGCTTCATGTTGGAATGGGTCCTAGGAAAATAAACGGTAACCTCCAAAAGATCACTATCCAAAAATACACAACAATGCCCAAGAAGAAGAAAAAACAATGGTCACACCAAATGTAGCAGGAAGCCAATGCATACAGAAGCAAAGTGTGTAGCTGTAGGTACTGTGTGTGTGGAACGAGACAATATGTGTGTCTCATTGTTGTGTCATGGATAGTAAAAGTCATCAGGCGATGGGGTAAGACAACACTTGCATGAAGTAATGATAAGCCAGGTTGCCCTGAACTAAATACGCCAAACATAACCTAAAAAGGCTTTTGCCGATCATATGTGTGAAGTAAAACGGAACAGTAAAAAACCCCCAAAAAACAAAACCCCCCCTTTTTTTCATTGATCTGCCTGTCAACCCGTCAAAACCCCCGTTGACGGGCGTTTATGGATGCCCTGTGGACTGGGTGGCCGCGATATTGCCTTCCCAAGTCACCTGCGGCAGCGGCTTTGGCATGGCAACACATTGCCCCAATCTTCCACTACTATCCCCCCCACCCCCAACCCAGTCGTCGGCTATAGCCCCCCCCACTTTAGCGACACTTACACTGGCCAAAATGGTGGTCCCCTTTCACCCTCCAAAATTGTTGGAATGTCAAGCCCTATGTACGCAATTGTTGTTTCATATGCTGTACATCCCTGTCCAACTGTTTGCTGTCCGCTATGGCCCGTTTCCTTGTGCCATGCATCTTTGAAGAGTGGCTGCACAACATGTTACCCAGAGGTGCTGCTCGGGCTTGGTTATCCCCAGTATGATGTGTCACACCAACTGTGGTGTTACACTGACCTGAATGGTGTTTGCACAAATCTATTCATTGGGGATATTCACCACCAACTGAAACCTCATTCTGTTAACCACCACCTGTCAATCACCTTTTATGCAACCTCCTTGGCAGCTGGCCATGACCATAGTTTGGGCTGCAGTACCTCGACCCACTTTTTGACTTCTGCTTGAATGCGGACCCCTCATCCCACTGGGTGAGCATTCCCCTCAAGGAATCTCGCATGTGTGTGGCTCTTAGCCTGCAGCATGTGGTCCACGTCCCGTTCCCCTAACCGTTTGCATGCAAGTTCTAACCAGCCCTCCTCTTCCAGATGCATCAAACTGCCTCATTTGTGAAGTGTCTTTTCCACAGTTTTCATCACTGCTGCAGGTCAATCTGTCCGGTTTGCCGTGCGAATTTGTGATGTGACGCTTCAGGAGGACGCACGCTTGGGTACCCCCCGGTACCGCGATTGTTTTGTCAGGTCTGTGGCAGTGGTGAGAGAACCGGATGGTAATCCTAACCGGACAGTATTGTGTGATGAGGACGTGCAGTGGCAGAAAGCAGCAGACAGCCAGACCTTTCCCCGCACTCGGCAGCCACCTCTCAACCTCTGCTCGATCCTCCCCGCCTCAACCTCCTCCAGCACACCTTCCCCGTTTCCTCCTCCAGCACACCCGCTACAACCTCCTGCAGCATGTGAATGTGAATGCGTCAGGTTTCATTGGAGTCCGTTCGGTGCTCTTGGGGAGATTGTGCCAGGGTGTGCTGGCAGAGGTTGAGGCATGGTGTGCCCGGGTGCTTCTACTCGCAGTGTCCGACAATGGCTCTGAGCTGTGCTCTGCTGCATCAATGTCTGATATTGAGCAAGAGGTAGAAGACAGAGTTGCCAAGGGGGTTGGCCTGTTCAAATATGGATTCCCCCCCCCCTCCAGACGTCCCCAAACTTCTTGTACCCGCCTTTCTGCCATTTGAGATTTTGGGGGCAACTGCTGGTGCCATAGGCGCCAAAGAATTTTTTCCGGGCATATGACATGGGATAGAAATGTTTTCCACCCAATGTGTGTACACTCAAAATGCTCTGAATACATTGGGTATTTCAGGAGTGCAGAGTTTGCCTAGTTTGGACACATCCCTCTCTTCTGGTGTCAATTAACACATGTCCCTACCTGTTCTTCCTCCCTTGGTCTTTTTTGTATTCCACTTGCTCATGTTTCAAATAGTTAGTACACTCTTTCTCATGCCTCCCAAGAAACCGAAGTAGGTGGTGCACACTAAGTATGCTTGTCAGTGTGGCAATGCACTTCACAATATCGCTAATGCCTTTTGGTTAGGGGCAGTGTGTGAGTTTGGCCACCTGGGACACATACCCAACTGCTCGGATGTGCCTGATCCCCCCCCCCCCCTCATGCCCCCCCCGGGAACCCCCCCCCCCCCAGCACCCCCTGGGTGCCTCCCCTCTGCCCTGTGCTGATGTGCACAGGGACCAAGACAAGTCCTCTCTGCCCTTTGCTGATGTGCACAGGGGCGGAGGTATTTCCCCTCTACCCAGTGCAGACGTGCCCAGGGGCAGAAACACCTCCCCTCTGCCCTATGCTACCGTGCACCAGGACGAGGATGCCTAAGCTCTGCCCTGTGCTGATGTCTATTGGGGCGGAGACTCCAGCCCTCTGCCTTGTGCAGCGGTGTTCAGCGAAGGGGGCGTGGGAAGGGACAGGAAGGGACGGGCGGGTGGCCAGAGGGGGCAGCGGGCGGGAGGGTGGGGTGGGGTGTGGTGTGGTGGGGGGATGCGATGGCCCACCTCCCTCTCCCAGCCGGCAGCCCGCGCGAGGTCAGGGTGTGTGCATCATATGGTATGGCCCGCCAATATGCAGAGTTGTCAGGGACACTATCGTGCCCCTCCCTGGGCGTTCTGTGAGCCTTAAGATCGGCCACCAACTTCAAATCCAAGTCCAATTCCCCGGGCGCCCCCCCTTTCCCACCAACAGCGCCCCCCCCCCCCCCCTCCCCCTCTGGACCCCCAAAAGTTCTTCAACATGGTTGGGTGTCCATATTTGAACAGGTCGCCCCCCTTGGAGTTTGCTTAACACTGAGGCCGGATCACCGGTTGAAGTGGATGTTCAAGAGATGAGTGGCGATGCTCTGTTGAAGACCCTTTCAGCATAAGCTGTTGCTGCCAAGTGGAGCTGTTGAAGAGTCCCAGAATTCTCAATCCCGTGTACTGTGGCTCATGAGCCGCCACTATTCACTTTCACACAAATTTTCCTCAAAGCAGTGCTGTCATTTACTCCGGTGCACTGCAGGACGCCCCTCACTGCCTCTGTGCAGTGAGGTGTGGGCCTCTTGTTGCATAGATGAGTGCCACTGTGGCCACTGCAAGGCAGATCGTGCCTCAGGCAAACCTCAAAAGCGTGCAGTAGAGCAACACCGCACCACCACATCAATGTCATACAAAGACAGGCAGGAACGACTGGAAAGGGGCCCAACAGAGGGAAGGAGCAGGGTGAGAACCTAAGCAGACTGCCTGCGTGCGTCCTGCGATGTGGCTTCATAGATACCGCCTTGGCTTTCGATCTGAAGTAGAAGATGATGACGACAGCGTCTGGTCTGTGTCGAAGCCTGTAAACGGGTTGAAGAAACGCCCGGTATCCTGCCCAATCATCCCTGGCAATTGCGCCTTCGGGTTGATTGTCCTCACAAAGTCGCATCTTAAGTCCCATGCTGTGCCCTACCGACACAATGTCCGCAATCGTTATCGCTTTCCCATGCACTTTGTCATTACTGGTGTCGGACCTTGCACACCAAGACACCTCACCGCCTGCCTTTGACGTGCATGTTGGACGTTCGGTGCGTAACAACCATGCGACACGTGCAGCAGTGCTCAGGAACGCACGTCGTGTCTCAATGAGAGTGCAAAGCCCCCCCCCCCCCCCAGCCAGTCTGTCCAACCCTCCCGCAGGTTTGATCTTATTGTAGTCATTAGCACTCCGGGCAGTGTAATGCGGGATTTGTCGGTGTCTTAATGATTTGCTGTGCATTGGCTGCTTTTCCGGACCCCTGGTTTCGTGCTATTGTGCACACGACCCTCCAGGGGCCGGGGTGCAGACTCCTTCAGGCTGGAGATTTCTTCCCTCGGCGCCCTATTTTCCCTTGCTGGAGACGGCTGCAGTGTTTGTTGCGTCGGGCGCTGTGCTCCGCTGGAATTTGAGGGGGTGAGCATCAGCATGTTGTTGGTATGCTCGGCTGCTGATGGGCATCCTGGTGTTCACTGAAGGTTTTCGATTTCAAGACAGACCACACGATGGAAGTTGATGATGATGTGCTTCGCCATCTACAGAAGGTATACGCTGTGCAGTTTACCTGGGGATTGTGTGTTGAAGCCGAGGGTATCTCGTATTGGTAATGCAAGAAAGTGCATGAGAGGATGTGTGTATGTTGGGACTGTTGAGAGTTGGCTTTATTCGGTCGTAATAATGAGTACAGCTGGAGAAGCACAAAAAACTTGAGAATCCTCTTGCACTGTTGAGGCTTGAAGTAGATCCTCGCAATCTTCGTCGCATATCTGTTGAACGTAGCACGGGGGTCGTACTGGGTAAGTAGGGCTTATTGATTGCGGGATCTGATGAAAGAGCATTGCCCCGCTGCATATCTGATGTTGGGTATGGTAAACAAGTTGTCTGGGCTCTTCTGCTGTACAAAGCTGAAAGGGCTCGTAGCAGCAGAGTCTGTCGCTATATGTGCCGTTTGGTCTGTCTGAACTGCAATGTCTTCAACAGGGATCTCTCCGAATACAGATATTTGGCAAACTTGTTCCGGCTTGCTACCAAGGGATAGTGCCAAAGATCGGCACAGACGCGCAGGTCAAGTATTTTCAAGGTTGATCATTTGTGTGTCGACGCGCGCGCTGTGTATTTGCAGGAGGAGAGGAGGAGATGTGTTTGTTGATATTTGTGTGCATGTTCGCCCTGTGTGGAAGCCTGCGGCCTGCCTGATCACATACCCCAACAAAAGATTCATCCCTTTTGCTGGTTCATGGGCACACCCAAAGGTGCCTGTTCCATGAAAAGGGGAAGGGGGGGGGTGCAATTCGCATTTTTTCGCATTTTTCGCATTCCCCCCCCCCCCGCATTTTTAAGGCCGGTCTCTCCCCGGGGGGGGGGGGATTAAGAAGGGGACAAATTTGATGTGGACAAATTTGGAAGCCCTACCTGGTACCAAATATTTCCTTCAATTTTAAGGATGCGATGTGTCAAAATGTGTGCACCAGGCATGGGCTGCAGGAGGGGTGGGTTTTCTGCACGCCGCATGCAGTGTGAATGGGCAACATAGATGAGACGTGGTGTCAACTGACACTGCGTTCTCCGTAGGTCCTCAAGACCGCCGATGTTCACCGCAGAAGGAGAGTCGCGGGCAGATGGACAGTCTTCCAGCGGGGGCGGTGCGCTGTCTTCACACCATTGTCCCTATGATGATACACGATACCAGCAGCCATCCAATAGGAAGCAACAGCAAGGGACCTTATACCAAAATTTTCCTTCATTTCTAAGGACCCGTTCCAAATATGTGCCCCCCTAATTTTAGCTCTCCCCCCAAAAAACCCCTCAAATTATCCCCCCCCCCCCCGGTAGTGTGATGTTCAAAGAGGAAACATTTTAGTCTGACCTTGCACTTGGACTAATGTGTAGTCCTTTAGTCAGTTAGTGTTTGCATATCTAGTTACTGTTTACATTTCCGCCCAACACTACCACTTTCATTGCCTACACTTTTCTTCTTGCAATAGACATGTCAGATTCCATGCCCTCCGCTTCTCCTTGTGAGCCCCATTTTGATAATGGAACCAACACCCCACCCCGGCACAAAGTGCGTGGTAAGGGGAAAGGTGGTGTTGGTGCAAAGTATTGCGCCGTGAGCCACCGTCCAAGGTCATTTGAACTGCAAAAAGCACGCAGTGGCCCTTGAGACTATGAAGAAGAGGGAGAAGGCTCAGATTGAGCGCCGCCTAGAAGCAGAAGGAGTAACACCCCTCCTCTTGAACCACAGTAGAAGGGTTTGATTCCCTACCACACTTTGCACGTTGAGCCGGGGCCGTAGTCTCTTCAAAAGAGCGACGGTTGTCACCAGATCAACATGCGTCTTGACAAACATAGGGGTTTGGGGGAGGCATACACCATTACAAGAAAACCACATTTTCCGTCACATATTTTGCCGCATTTTCTGCATTTTCCCTGCATTTTCCCGCTTTTTTTCCCATTTCCGGCGACCGCATCCCCCCCCACCCCTTTGTCCATGTGTTGCTGATTGTTGTTTTGCGTATGCATCACGCCTGTGTACCCACACAAACACATTGCCGATTGGATCCCTTGGGTTTCTCCTGGCATAGCCCTCCCGAAGGAGAAACAGAAATTTTGGACCGAAAAGGATGGTTTGCTGTCACCATATTGTGACTTTGAAGATGGAGTGGCCGCTTGATCATCATGGCTTCTGCACTACGTCGTGCAGTCAGTGTGCATATATCTGTGTGTGTGTGTGTGTGTGTGTGTGTGCAAAAGGCGTTGAGACGTGCCTCCACGGAAGTTGGGCATGAACAATGTTGGGAGTCGCAGAAGTGATGGTGGTTTTGCGTATGACTGCCATGTCCCGATGTCTGGACTCCTGCATCGAACGAGTCACGGAAGCAGGCTTCCAACCACAGGCCACTTGCTCAAGAGCACGTCCTACCCAAAACCCATCGATAGCTGTGGGCCTGGTGGACGTTTACGAATCAGGCGTCATCGAAGCAGGTGGAAAATGACGCTAATGAAGGAAGGGCTCAGTATGACGGTGCCTGATGCACCATAGTCCACTTGCGCTTCTTCTTCTTGATGCATCTGCGAGTGTACGGCATGGGCGGCACTGCCCATTCCGTAAATGTCGCCACCGGCCTGGTCGATGCAACAGTTGTGTTGCCACCTTTTTGAAATCACTCCGAGAATCAAGGGTCAACTGCGACATTCCATTTGTGGTTGATCTTACTATACCCATACCCCACATTGCTTACCCCATGCTCCTTACGCCATTCCTCATACCCATGCGCCATACGCAATACTCCACACCCTTTACCAAGCAAGAATGCCCCCCATGCCTCCGGATATGGCAACCAGACACTGCACAATGGGTGTGAATGCAAATGAATTCTATTTGATCAGCGTATGCATCTGCATACGTATGCTTTGCATTCTATGCCCACGACAATATTAAAGGCCCGATAACTGGACCGTATGCCCGTCTCTTGTCCACAGATTTATTGGGAGTGTTGAAGGAGGAGACTGTTCCACTAGAGCGGCCAAAGGTGGTCAACGGCTTTGAGGACCTCCTGAACGCCTACATGCAAATGCAGGCTCAAGTCACTCCCGACGGCCGTTCAGCTGTCAAAGGTAGACCTCCCTCCCTCTGGGGCCTGCTTTGTACCATGGCCCTCTGGCAGGCCAGGTAGCAGTGATGCGATGAAGGATTACTGGATGTGGATATGGTAGGGTCGCAGGCATGTGTGGAGGTGGAGCAGGGCCAAGGCCTTAGTATTGTGATGGCGAACTGGCACACAAGTGCCATCGGTTAAATCTCAAAAATATATTTTGTTGTTGGTTGTCATGTGCCCATGCTGTTCTGAAAGCAACCAGCCGACTCAATCAGGCGCAACGTTCGTCCACGATTGAGAGGGAAAAAATTTCACCTGAAGATGCAGTTGCACAGTGGGCAAGCGTTGTTGAAGGTTGAAGGCCATTGGTCCCAAAATTCCCAGAAAATGGGGTTGAATACAATTTTCATGATGAAACTGGACGATGCAGCCTCCGGAGACCGCGGTGATCCGGTCGTGGATGAATGCCACGCCATTCTGTCCGCCACAAATGCGATTCCCGAACCCCTTGTGAATGTCATGTGCGACGTGTCCAAGACGGTGGCAGAACCTGGATGCCCCGGGCGTCAAGGTCCTGCCGGCGCTGTGAGGAATTGCCACATCAAACAGCCCTGGACTTCTTAAGAAAATGGACCTCCGTTGTGCCCGCGCACCGGTGGGGGTCTATGCGACGGTGTTCTCGTTTCCGGCACTTACATCGGCACAAACCAACACAAATAGAGACCCGGGTCTGTAGTAAAACCTAGTAAAAAAATTTTAAAAAATTTTGTTTTACTAGGTAACAGTTTGCCAGGTTCACTAGTTTTTACTAGGTACCGGGAACCTAGTAAAAAAAGTTTTTTTTTACCGGGTTTCGGAACCTAGTAGAAAAAAATTATTTTTACTAGGTTTCAGAATCTAGTAAAAAAAACAACCTTTTTTAACTAGGTTTCAGAACCTCCAAAAACAAAAGAACTAGGCTTTAGAACTTTCGCGCCACTGGTTGGCCACTTCTGATCCTGTCCCCCGCTCTGAGGGGCTAGTGAGGGCCCTTTTTCAACCCCTGTTAAGGGACCCCCGAGAACGCAGGGTCTGTGTTAAAACTTAGTTTTGTTAAGTGGCCCCTTGAGTTGGGGTTAGGGACTCGCAATCCACGCTTTGTTGTGTGGCCCCTTGAGTTGCAGTTAGGGTCTTGCAATCCACGGTTTGTTGCGTGGCCCCTTGCGTTGGGGTCAGGGACTCTCAATCCACGCTTTGTCGTGTGGCCCCTTGAGTTGCGGTTTGGGACTCGCAATCCACGCTTTGTTGCGTGGCCCCTTGAATTGGGGTTCGGGACTCGCAATCCACGCTTTGTTGCTGGTCCCCTAGAGTTGGGGTCTGGGACTCGCAATCCACGCTTTGTTGCGTGGCCCCTTGAGTTGGGGTTAGGGACTCTCAATCCACTCTTTGTTGTGTGGCCCCTTGAGTTGGGGTTAGAGACTCTCAATCCACGCTTTGTTGCCTGGCCCCTCGAGTTGGGGTTTGGGACTCGCAATTCAGGCTTTGTTGCGTGGCACCTTGAGTTGGGGTTAGGGACTCTCAATCCACGCTTTGTTGTGTGGCCCCTTGAGTTGGCGTAATGGACTTGCAATCCACGCTTTGTGGCTTGGCCCCACGAGTTGGGGTCTGGGACTCGCAATCCACGCTTTGTTGCTGGTCCCCTAGAGTTGGGGTTAGGGACTCGCAAGCCACGCTTTGTTGTGTGGCCCCTTGAGTTGGGGTTAGGGACTCTCAATCCACTCTTTGTTGTGTGGCCCCTTGAGTTGGGGTTAGGGACTCTCAATCCACGCTTTGTTGCTTGGCCCCTTGAGTTGGGGTTTGGGACTCGCATTTCACGCTTTGTTGCGTGGCCCCTTGAGTTGGGGTTAGGGACTCTCAATCCACGCTTTGTTGTGTGGCCCCTTGAGTTGGCGTAATGGACTTGCAATCCACGCTTTGTGGCTTGGCCCCTCGAGTTGGGGTCTGGGACTCACAATTCACGCTTTGTTGTGCGGCCCCTTGAGTTGGGGTTAGGGACTCGCAATCCGCGCTTTGTTGCCTGGCCCCTTGAGTTGGGGTTAGGGACTCACAATCCGCGCTTTGTTGCCTGGCCCCTTGAGATGGGGTTAGGGACTCGCAATCCGCGCTTTGTTGCCTGGCCCCTTGAGTTGGGGTTAGGGACTCACAATCCGCGCTTTGTTGCCTGGCCCCTTGAGATGGGGTTAGGGACTCGCAATCCATGCTTTGTTGCGTCGCCCCTTGAATTGGGATTGGGGAGTCGCAATCCACGCGTTGTTGTGTGGCCCCTTGAATTGGGGTTAGGGACTCTCAATCCACGCTTTGTTGCATGGCCCCTTGAGTTCGGGTTAGGGACTCGCAATCCACGCTTTGTTGCATGGCCCCTTGAGTTGGGGTTAGGGACTCTCAATCCACGCTTTGTTGTGTGGCCCCTTGAATTGGGGTTAGGGCCTCGCAATCCACGCTTTGTTGTGTGGCCCCTTGAGTTGGGGTTCGGGTCATTTTTGCCTTTCTTCGGGCCTCCTAGACCGCAGGAGTGAGTCAGCCACTTTTGAGTTTGTTCCCTTTTGTTGGTACCCACTTCTATATTTTGCTCCCCGCGCTTTGCGCTGGGGATCCCCGAGAATGCAAGGGTGACGTAGCATTACCGCCCTCTTTTCGGCCCCCGAGAAGGTAGGGGTGAGGCAGCCACTTCTGATTTTGCTCCCCGCGCTTGGCGTTGGTGAAACTCCGAGAATGCAGGGGTTACGTAGCAATTCCGCCCTCTTGAGGGCTAGCTTTTTTCCTTTTGCCGTTGGTGTTTGCAAGAGTGTCCCCCAAGCAAAGCTCTGCAGAAGGCACCGAGCAATGTACTGCCACACTGGCATGCATTGTATTGGCATTTGCATTGGGTGACCGGCTTGTGGTTGACAAGCCGCCTTTTGTAGATGAGGTCCGTCCAAAGGTGGTGATCTGTGGTAAGGAATTTTTTGTTCCAAAGCATTACCCCAAAGATGCCTCTGGTAAATTGCAGTATGACAAAATATTGATTGAAGAGTTGGATAGAAGGCCACAGACGTGCTTCGCAACATGTGCAAGCACAATTCTCCCTCAGCACAACCCACCTACAAAGATAAGATGGCGGACCTCATCTACAAGCGTGTGTTTTGCGACTTCATATAAAGCACACGTGTGTGCACCTCATCTATGCATTTATATGTATATAGATTTATGATGTAGAAGCCTCATTTTGTTTCTGCTGACCTTGCAATACACGGTTTGGCCCAGGTTGGGCGCCACTTACACAAGTGGCCTGGTATCAACCAAGGGGCACCATGCCCTTAAACACAAATACCACCTACCGTTGCCCCCCCCCCCCCCCATAAACTTTGTGTTTTTTGTTCAAATTCAAGTCCAATTTTGTGACTACCTAGTAACCTAGTAAGGAAAATTTTTTAAGATTTCTGTTTTTTTAACGAGTAAAAAAAAACTTGTTGAAAAACAATTTTTTAAAAAATTTTTTTTGCTAGGTTTTACTACATTTTTCTAGGTTTTACTACAGGCATACTAGGTTTTACCAAATGCCCTGGAGACCCCCACCCCACAAAAAATCAACGGACGCACACGGACGGGCACCCACAGCACGGGCTCTGGTGTCGGGTCAGGTCCTGATTCTGCTTTGGTGGGCGGGTCGGATGCCACTCGGATGGGGGGGGGGGGGTTAACCATCAAAGGTGCAGTAGATTTGCTGGTCGGCAATGCAGGTTCAATGCTCTTGTGTTTGTGGAGACGCGCACTCCGGGCGGTAGTCGACAGCCGATGTTTGGCACTGAGATGCTCGCCGTTCGTCAAGTCTTAGAATGTTCCTTGCGTGCTGTTCCTCAAAGGCACACACTAGAGCATGCTGCTTACGTCGTGTGTCAGGGGTGCAGGGTACCCATGCGTCTGCTTCCGGTGCCTTTGCCCACAATCCCATGGCTCATCACTGAGGCTTCTGAGAGGCTTCTCTCTCCCGCAATTCCATGCGCCCATTACCTCTTGTGCCCCCAGATTTTGCCACCACCGCTCTTGTCCAGTGCTGGAGAACTTCTTAACTCCCGGAGATGAAGTGGAAGGTTTCTCCCCCAACGGATATCAACCGTCGCACTCGCCATCGAATGAGAGGCCCGCGAAATGTTTAGTGGACAGTGGGAAGTACTTGAACTTCCAAAAGGAGGGCGCAGGCATCATCGTGACCCCGAAACACGGGGCAACTGTCGTTTGTGGCATTGCTCTCACTTCCGCGAACGATTACCCCGTCCGGGACCCGGCCTCTTGGGCCATCTACGGCAGCAATGGGGGTGATTTTACAGAAATCGCCACGGGATTCGTTCCTACCTTTAAAGAACGGTTTGAACGCTCCGACCTTTTGACTTTCGACAACGACACAAGGTACACAAAGTACAAGGTGGTCTTCCCCACTGTCCGGGACTCAGGAAAGGGGAATTCAGTGCAGATCCAGAAGATCGAGTTGTTTGAGCTTCGTGAAGGCAAAGGTGTGTGCCCCCCTTTCTGTGATCTCATCACGTTGTCATGAAGTCTCATGCTGGTGCCTTGCACGCTTTCCACCCGCGTCTGTGCAGCGGACGTGGAAGAGCACCTCCGAGCGAAGTTTGCAGAGATGGATGTGAACGGCAACGGCGTTGTTGAGCGGTATGTGTGAAGGCGTTGGCTGCGTGCGGCACTTCTCAGTCCGTTCACATGTGTTGTTTGCAAGAGCATGGATGAGGGAGAGCTTAACAATTTTCTGGGACTAAGGATACCAGATGTTGCACGAATTGTGGTGAGCCTGTCTGTCACTGGGAAATCAACAGTCAAGAATCACATGGACAGGCGAGGGTTGCCATGAGACACTGTCAAGAAAACTGTGAGCCACCCAGGGGCCAGAAGAGTTGCGTAGGCGTGGATGAATGGATGGATGGATAAGGGGCGCAGTTGGGAAGGAGAAGGAGCTACTTCGAGTGTCTCATAGCGATGCCATAGCCTTATTGCAATTAATACAACTCCCTGAAGCAACGCGTTGAACAAAGGAGTCAAACGAATGCAAGGGGTGCAATGTTCCACCCTGCTTTTTGTGTCCCTGCTCGTCCTCTTGCTTCTGCTCCTGCTCGCGCCGTGGCTTTTCTCGTTCGTGGGTCTGCATCATGACACTATGCATGGGCTGCCTAATTTTGTTGCAGGAATGAGTTGTTGGGGGGTATGGTGACGGATTTCATGGGTGTGCTGTGTGAGGTGTGCTTTGCCTGCATGTCCACTGTAGTATACCGGTCTGGAGGTTGACCGTCAAAAATGTGTGATCCACTCAACGTCACTCCACCAACTCGAACCTTGTGCTATGGATGCGACAGTAGTGTGCTGTAACCTGTTGGCCGACCAGAGTCTTGACAACAAATGCAGGATAACCAACGGAGGCTCCCATACCCTTGCCCAAATGATGGCTGTGCAGTGAGTGGCAATCATATCAGGGTCCCAAAAGGTGGTCTGTATTTGTGGTAGGTTGTGATTGTCACGAGGCTCAGGGTTGAATGGACTGTCCGGAAAGGCATGCATTGTTTGTTGCTTTTTGTTTATTTTGTTAGAGACCGCCCTTGCAGGTCGCCCTTTACGACCGCTCTTAATGATCGCCCCACTTTCATGTCGCCACTGACCTAGCAGGAAAATTCACTGGAGCATGAAGTACCTGAGCCCGAAAGTCCCCAAAGCTCTATTTAGCGCCCAATAATCTAATTACACAGGGCGATAGACGGCCATAGGCTTGCTGAACCGGCTGCATCGGACTCGACAGGTCGCATTGGACTCGACACTTCTCGCATGTTGCTTGCCTCTCCGTCGGATAGGGTCGTTAGGCCCACCCAAAGCTTGGCCACCGGCTGCAGTGCATCCGTTGCGGACCAGCCATTATCCATGTGCTTGGCATCACCATCTGAGCTGAGAAAAGGTCACTATCGGACCACCAGATCAAGGGTCCTGTAGGGGAGGAGGGAAAGGTATCATGTAGGGACTGGCCTATCAAGGTTCCATCATGCAGGGCAGGGGGGGGGGGGGGGCGCAGGTGGTTGCGCCCATCATGTCACACCCGATGGTACTGCAATATGTGGATCATGACACTGGGTCAATGGGCATCGGCCCTGTTTTTTGCCACACCCGTCATCTCTTTTCCTGTTGGGGTACAGATGCTGAAGGCTGCTGGAATAGCTGCTGATGGGAGGTGTTCGTATGAAGAATTCAGCAGGTTGTACCTGCAGGCCTTCGGAAGCCTGGCTCAGCGTGCCGCCGAACTTCGCGCTGGCAAGTCTGCAAGATCCAGCGAGAGCTAAACCAAAGCGGAGCGTTTCTACTCCCCCTCCAATACAAGTTGGAGCACAGCCCCTTGCCTACCCCCTTTTACCATCTTCATCCCCAGAGCGATATCTCTACCTATGTGGAATAGCAACGGACGTCCGCCCAAACTGCATTTCAGCAGAGCGGTTATGGCTCCTCGTGCTTCATGGTGAAGGTCTGAAACAAGCAGGTGCTATCATGCATAAAATAGCCCTTAGCATGTTCCAATTTTTCACTCGCCGACAAGTACCGAGTTTCACTGACAACAACAACGCGATGACCAATATTATTATTATTAATAGTATTCACGCGAAAGTTACGTTCATTACATAGTCCGCCATGGGTAGTGGTAAGTATCGCTGTTTCTTTCTTGTATTCAATTTGAGGGAATGTAAATACTGCTAACACCGCATCATTCCAGTCGTCGTGCCACCAGTGCAACACAGTTCCGTCTGCTCTGCTTTGCTGTTTCCTGATTTCCAGGTGTGGCCTCAGATTTTGCAAAAATGTAGTCCTACAATTTACTGGATGCAGTCCTTCCTTACCCGACAACAGCACCCCACAGCTGGGTGTATCTGGTTTCTGTAGCGGTTTGAGAGATTGCAAGGGAGTTTGTAATGTCTCAAGGATTGGGCTGGGTATTGGCTCAAATGCAGGCACTCAAGAATGAAAATACAAATGAATGGCTTTTAGTCTTCACACACGGGGATTGTACCCTGAGTAGAGGTTGCGCAGAAGGGTCAAATGGAAGCATGTTCACGCACTTTTTGGTGCAAAATTAGCACCATGCGTGGCATTTGTGTTCTTGTATCTTCTGTGGGTGGTTCCCTGTGACCTTGTCATTTGGACCGGCAATGCATTTTGACTACATTTTGCTCTTCTTGACAAATCATCACTTAATACACCCAGTTACCCATGTAGTGTGTTGTATGTATCATGCTGACTGACCGCACCTTTTGCTATTTTGAATGTGCAACTGAATGCATGGCTTCCGATGTTGCTCCTTGGGCAGTTTGCGGCTAAGAACTTCTGAGAGCCCACCGCTGAACACAGTATTCACGCAGCAAAGCAACTGCTTGCCCATGAATCAAGGGATTGCACAGATGCTTTGCACAAACGGCCACATTGCTGCCTACAGACCCTGCCAAAACCAAAAGAGGTGAAGGCCACTTTTGTAATGCAGGTGGCGATGGCGCTTCTTGTTTACCCTGAAACTTGGCTTGCATGTTCCATGCAACCACCAACGAACTTCTGCAGGGGACTAGGCCATGTGCTGACTGTTTTGCTGGCAACTAGCTGGCCCTTTTGGAGACAAATCTGCCTGTTCCTGGTGTCCAAGTGGGTGTTGCGCATTGGCGATGCAGTACGGCCCCTCTTATGGCCACAATCGGGGACTTTTGCTGCTGCTCATTGAACAAGTTGTTACTCCAGTCAATAGCTCCATACCATCATCACTACCGTGCACAAGTTTGTGTCGTACAATCAACATGCTTTTCATTGGATGCACAACACCTTTCAAAGGTTTCAAGGTACAAGGGGGGCAGGAGAAATTTCGTGGGGGGACGATTTTGTTTGAAAGTTTCATTTCTAAGGAAGGTGGTGAAATTTTCCCCTGGTGGAATTTAGGGATTCCCCCAGTGCAGCGCAGGGTCAATGCACCTTTAGATGTCCAGCCATCCATTTATTGCGATGGCGCATCAACTCTGCAGCCCCAGCACCTGTGAGTGCTGGTGCACAAGTAGGCCTCTTTTTAAGAGCGTCCACAAAGGCAGCTGAATCAATTAGGCATAGCTCTTTCATGCTGACAAGCACCCAGAACATGTACATCATGTTGCGGGAATGTTATGGTGCAAAAAGGGTGCAACCTCTTGTGTTACCATGGAGGCTACACGTAATTTTGGATCAGCTGGATGTTAGCAGTAGCAGTGGTGCCAGTGACAGTGACAGCAGTGGTGGCAGTGGCAGTGGTAGTGGTAGTGACACGGGGGCGGGGGGCAGCCGGGCCCAGTCCTTGTATGCGACACCCCCCCCTCCCCGCCCCTTTGGTTTTGAGAGATAGTGGTGTGGCCATGGCGCCAACGGCGCTGGCGTTTTTTTGTGCATGCTTCCCTTTCATCAAACCATCCATGTTTTGAGCGGCAGCTTACCAAGACGAGGCACTAAACAAATGTTGTTTGTTGCGAAGTGAAGATCACCACAACCACTGTGGACAAACCTGCCCATCTGCAGCCCTTGGTTCACAACAGCCATCGGCGGCTTCCCCAAACCCGCCCTAGACATACATCCCCCCTAGAGGTATGCATGTGGTAGCAGTGGGTCGCGCGTAGGCCCCCCCTACCTTGCCCCCCCCCCCCCCCCACGGCCGAACCCCCCACACACCTAGTGACCTAGCACCAGTATAAAAATGCTCAGGATGGTAGCTCGTGGGCCGGAGAGCTGTGAGCATTGCCATGTGTGAGTGGGCTAGAGCAAAGGGCAGGAAGCGTGAGGCTGACCTAGCCCCACACAGTGTGTCGCTGAGGATTACCGCGTGAAGATCCGAGTTTGTGACCCCGGTGCTCTTGTGTCTGCCCGGCACTGCAATATGAGGGTAGACTCGAAGAGCCCTGGGGGTGTTGGCCTGGTGCCTGCACCGCAACACATGGGCTGAGCCATGTGACAACCCGAGTCGGTGACCCTAGTGCTCCGGTGTGTGGCCGGCACTGCGAAAAGAGGTAGACTCAGAGTGCTTGCATGGCGCACAGAAGTGAGTGGCAGAGCACAGAGGCGAGTGTCGAAGCGCCTGAGTGGCGCACAGGAACGAATGACAGAGCGCCTGCGTGGTGCATAGGTGCGAGTCTTAGAGCGCCAACGTGGCACACGTGAACGAATGACAGAGTGCCTGCGTGAGCGCCTGCGTGGCGCACAGAGGCGAGTCTTAGAGTGCTTGCATCGCGCACAGGACCGAATGACACAGCGCCTTTGTCTGGCGCACAAAGGAGAGTCTCAAAGCGCCTACAGGGGGAGCCTTAAGCGCAGTGCGCGCGCAGTGCAACTATTTGGGCGTCTAGCCGTACTAGAGACCCATACTTTGTGATACTAGGGGCCCCTAGGGGCATCATGGTGACCCCTAGCGTAGGTTTTGACTTCTGATTTTGTTCCCCTTCTTTTGGGGACCCCCGAGAATGCAGGGGTGACGTAGCATTTCCGCCCTCTTTTGGGCCGCAACCTTCCGGTGCTATTGAGGAAACCGGGACAATCTTTGAATCCACGCTTCGGTGTGGCCCCTGGAGCCACGGGACACGGAGCGGAGTCCCGAGCCAAGTGCCCCCGAAGAAGCCCCAAATCCTTCACCTCCATCCCCACCACCCGACACGGTGCCAAGGGCCTCAACACCACCTTCGTCCCCTCAAGTTGAAGACAAACATGAAGATGACGCCGAAGCCCCCCCTCCTGAAAAGATGTCCATGTGTGACAAGTGTGAATTGCAATATTGTACGGATTGCATTGACACGCACACATGTGACAGTGTGACATTTTTTGGATTCTGCAACTGTGTCATGTTGTGCACACAAGCTGCGTATTCTCAATGTGTACTTAGTTGACAATGGACCAGAAAGACAGTTGTGTGTTCTTGAGGGTGGCGACCAATGCGCTGTTCATGGCCCTTCCAGATGTGCATGATGTGTTTTATGTTCAGGGAAGGTGTTTTGCAACTTTCTTGAGCTGGGGCAGTTTGGGTCACCTAATTCTAAGGGCATTTCCAAGGGGTGTGCTTGGGGGCTCTTCCGGGGGAACATAGTCTAAAAGTAGCGCGCAGTGCGCGCGCAGTGCAAAGATTCCCCCACAAGGGGCACGGAACATAAGGACGAAGTGCCTGTGTGGCGCACAAGGGTGAGTCTTGGAGCGCCTGCATGGCACAGAGAAACTAATCACAGGGCGCTTGTGTGGTGCACAGAGGCGAGTGCCTCCTTGGCGCACAGGAACGACCGAAAGAGCCATTGCGTGATGCAGGGGTTTGAGTTTTAGAGCGCCAGCGTGGTGAGAAAACGAATGACAGAGCGCCTGCGTGGCGCACGGGTACTAGTCTCAGAGCGCGCGCATGGCGCCCAAAACGGAATGACAGCGCGCCTACGTGGCACACGGAGGCAAATCTGAGAGCGCATGTGTGGCGCACAGAAACAAATGAAAGAGTGCTTGCGTGGTGCACAGCTACGAGTCTAGGCGCTCTGCATGCCGTGTAGTGTTACCACGTGGTGGAGGTCAGACAAGTTTTGTCCGCCGCAAGGCCGTCAAGGTAACTGCGTGCACTTGGGAAAGGTGGTGCCACGCGCGCCCTTCCTCTGCATGGATGGCGGCGGAGCACAATAGATGAACCTCCTCCCGACACAAGGATGCCAAGGCAAGCTTGCTCGTTGTTGTGGACTGCACCATAGGGCACGCGGCCATACGCCACCAGAGGAAGCATTGTCGCCGAAAGTTCTCCAACCGATTGCACACTGCATGTTGTGCCTCTACGTACCACCGCCTCGTTTGTTCCCTTTCAAGGAAAAACATTTGCTGCTGTAGGTGTTCATAGTGTTTCGCGAATCGGAGGGACTTCAATACGGTGGCCTGTTGGGCCACTGCTTCGGCCAGTGTTTCCGGGCATAACCTTACCACTTGTGATTGAGCGTGCAGCATTTTGTGTTAGCCTTGTGCCAAGAAGGGGGCGTACACTTCATGCGCCTCGCCTCGCAGCGAGACTGGTGTTGGCGCCGCTCACTCTTTGGACCACTTGCCGGGCGCCCCACACTGATGCCGGGCCATGGCATTGAGGACCCATGTGCTTTGCATCGCCTTCATCAATTTTTATCTACGATCCGTTATCCTGGGCGCTTTATCTTCAATATTTCGTTGTACCCGTGGTGCACAAAAGGGGGATAGGATCCCCCAACGCGGTTTAGCGATAGAAGAAGGGATGCACACATCGACAGAACAAACAAGCAACTAGTTAGTGTGCCGCATCGCCGTGGGATTGTGACCAAGGGCCGCAAGGGGCGATACAAGGCGGAATCAGGATATAGGGTGGGACGGGCGGGCTGCGGGTTCAAATAAAAAAAAAAGCACCAAAGGCAAAGCAGCATGAGCATACACACGGCACACACACCCACACACCCACACCAACAAATTGCCAACAGAGCTAAACCATAGCTCAGCAACACTCTGCCACACTGACCTAAAATTTGGCGATAGAAGAAGGCATGCACGCATCAAGACAACAAAGCAGAGAAGCAGCTCAGTATTGTGCCGCATCCCCTGGGGGCTAGTTCGTGCCAATGCCAATCACCCTGCAAGCGACACTCAAGACACCACAGCGGTGGTCACCCGGGCACGCACACACCGACCAAAGTGCCGGCACCCGATCATGGGCCACACTCAGGTCTATCCATGAAATGGCGGATAGGCATCCGAAGCCCGTACCAAACAACTGCCACCACAACAACAACCCGATATAGATGTTCCCTCCCCACAGCAGCTTACCAGCACTGCTCACTGCCCTGCAGACAGCCCAGGGGCGGGGGCGCGCCAATGAGTTGTTGGGGCGGGAGCATGAAATACCACGCCTTCCAAACATCAGGCAACCGCTGCAAGATAGCGCAGGCATTGCATCGGGGTCCGTGTCCACGAAAGTGTGTCCCCTTTGCGCACGCAGCCAACCTCAAAATATAACCCCACCGTGTGCAACAGCAAAAGACGACGGACGGAGACATTTATCCATATATCGGGCACCCACGCACTTTGTACCCTGAAAACGATTGGACCCACATCCCACAACGGCCCCCGAAATCGGCGGCCACATCAACACGGGAACCGCGCCAAAAAATGCATGCGCAACGCGCGGCATGCCACTGTGGAGGTGCCACCATAGGCCCATCGCAGCGCTTCGCGAACGGCGGACGTGGGGACCCCCAACTCGGCCGAGGTGCGGGCAATGGCCACCCAAAAGCCGGTGGCGTCCGCACTGACCCACTACTCAAACGCCCCAAGGAGCAAGCCCACCAGGTCCCAAATGCCCGGATGATGAGTGTAGACAACATGGAGCATGCAAGCCACTGCCACCACCCGCCACCATGATTGGGACCCTCTGACAGAGGCCGATAGCGCCCTGGCCCACCTGCGAAGAAATGGCACAAGGAACGAACGAGCCAAAAGCTGCAATCGCTGTTGCTCCCACCCGCGCCAATTATGCTGTCGACGACGGTGGCGCAAACGCAAAGGCGCCGCCCGCGGGACCGGGTGGTGAAGGGGCAAGTGAACGCCACGCACCATGACAAACAAAGGAGACCGAAAGGGAATGATCACACGTAGGGTGAAATGCCCCTTGCAGGGTGAAGGCTGACACCATGAGGGCACACCCCTCTTAACACTTGCACATTGCAGGAGGGCGCACCCCTCTTAAAGCTTGCACGCTGTGGACCAACAACGTGGCGACCATCGCCGCCAGTGGTGCGGCTGGCTAGCTCCCCTGCCGGCTCCGATGCACGTCCCCCGCTGTGGTGGTTTGTTCGCGAGGAGGCGCTCCCCAGCGGTCCCTGGCGCGCGGTCCGTCGGCCGTCTAGCCCCTGCACGCGCATGTCGGTTGCGGTGCACGCACTTTGGTCATGGAGCCGACAAACTTCTCTAGATTGTGCTGCACAAACTCATTGTGAAACCCAACACCCTCTACATTAGTTGGCGACCTTACACTAGCTTGCCAGATATTGGGCAACACAAACGGCCCCATGGGCCGTTTGTGCCGGCGCCAACACAAACTGAAAATGGCCGCATGGCGGCTTCATGGCATCATGTACACGCGGTAGTGGTACTACTAAAATATGCCATCGATGTCCCATGGCGTTGGGCTGACAAAGCGGGGCACAACGGAGTGCAGTGCGCGCCAAAATGCTGCCTAGAATATCCTTATAAGTTGGCAAGTCATGCCGAAGATGTTGAGCTGCAGAGACACACTACCCATGAGTTGAGAAAGGGTTGTAGGTTCAACTCCGGACTTACTATGATGCTGCATGTATGCTTGTGGACAGCACTGTGGGTGATTGCGGGGTGACTGTTTAGTTGTAATTTCCACACTGATGTGAGGTCGAAAGCAGCTATGGGTATAGTAACCCAATAGGCTATCAGACTTCAGACTTCAGACTTTTATGGACCATCACCCCCAACCCCCAACCCCCCAAGCCCCCCATGATAGGCCTTGGCCCCCCCCCCCCAAATATCAGACATGCGCTTTGCCCCCCATATCAGACTTGCCCCCCCCCCCCTTCTCTTGCCCAATTCTGCACCTTGCTTCCTTGACCATGGCCGTAGGCATGAACTAGGTATGTGAATAACAACAGGGTCAGTTTTGATGGTGGGCCACCCCAACGCTCAACCCGAAACCCCCCATCAGGCTTTTCTCCCCCCCCCACCCACCCACCAAGTGTTGTTGGGGGGCGAGGTCGGACAAGAAACTGCCATGCTACTGGGAACAAGTGGAAAATGGGAAAATATGGAACCTAGGAAAACGTTCAACATGCGGGAAAGTTAGGGACCCTGGGTATAGTAACCCCCCCCCCCTTTTCGAACTGCTTGGTATGTGCATGTCATCAACTTGCACATGTGATATGATGTGATGTATTGTGGTGTGGTGTGATGTGATGTGATGTGATGTGATGTGATGTGATGTGATGTGATGTGATGTGATGTGATGTTGTGTGATGTGATGTGATGTGATGTGATGTGATGTGATGTGATGTGATGTGATGTGGTGTGATGTGATGTGATGTGATGTGATGTGATGTGGTGTGATGTGATGTGATGTGATGTGATGTGATGTGATGTGATGTGATGTGATGTGATGTGATGTGATGTGATGTGATGTGATGTGATGTGATGTGATGTGATGTGATGTGATGTGATGTGATGTGATGTGATGTGATGTGATGTGATGTGATGTGATGTGGTGTGGTGTGATGTGGTGTGGTGTGGTGTGGTGTGGTGTGGTGTGGTGTGCCGAAGGCGCTGTTACCAAAAGGCAAAAGGCCGGGATGTCTACCCACGGGTACAGGTAAACGGGCTGGGCTGTGTGTGTTGTGTGCGCGCTGTGTGTAAGTGTGTTGTGGCATAGCCGGACCAGTGCACTCTCGCACTTGGCCGACACTGCTTTGCCGACGCCTGCGCGCAGTCACACAGGGTCTCATTTGCCCACTGCACCCTGCGTGCCGCGTTGCACCACCAGTGCCTTCTGTGTGGTGCCGCACTACTTGGTGCTCTGCACCACACTGCACTGTGTGTGCCCTGCTGCACTGTTGTTGTGGGCAGGGGGCAGCGGGCAGTGTAACGCACTGCCAGGCAGCCTGGGGGCTGTGGGCAGTGGAAATCGTGCTTCGCACTGCCGCATTGCCTGAGGGCAATGGGGAGTGGTACTCCCGCCGCTCACTGCCCCCCTCCCTTGGGGCAGTGGGCCGGGCATCTCCTGCAATACACTGCCGCCCTGCCTGGGCCAGTGGGCAGTGGTACTCCTACGACACACTGCGCCACGGCCCGGGGGCAGCGGGCAGTGGACCTCCTGCAACGCACTGCCTCACTGCCTGGGGGCAGTGGGCAGGGGGACTTTTGCAATGCGCTGCTCCACTGCCTGGGGGCAGGGGGCAGTGGATCTCCCGCAATGCACTGCCTCACTGCCCGGGGGCAGTGGGCAGATGAACTCCTGCAATGCACTGCCTCACTGCCTGGGGGCAGTGGGCAGTGCAACTCCTGCAATGCACTGCCTCACTGCCTGGGGGCAGTGGGCAGTGCAACTTCTGCAATGCACTGCCTCAGTGCCCTGGGCGCAGTGGGCAGTGGAACTCCTGCAATGCACTGCCCAACTGCCTGGGGGCAGTGGGCAGTGCAACTCCTGCAATGCCCTGCCTCACTGCCTGGGGGCAGTGGGCAGTGGAACTCCTGCAATGCCTGCCTCACTGCCTGGGAACAGTGGACAGTGGACCTCCTGCAATGCACTGCCTTACTGCCTGGGGGCAGTTGGCAGTGCAACTCCTGCAATACACGGCCGCATTGCCTGGGGGCAGTGGGCAGTGCAACTCCTGCAATGCATTGCCTCACTGCCCTCGGGCAGTAGGCAGTGGAACTCCTGTAAGCACTGCCTCACTGCCTGGGGGAAGTGGGTAGTGCAACTCCTGCAATGCACTACCTCACTGCCTGGGGGCAGTGGGCAGTGGAAGTCCTGCAACGCACTGCCGCACCGCCTGGGGGCAGTGGGCAGTGGAACTCCTGCAATGCACTGCCTCACTTCCTGGGGGCAGTGGGCAGTGGACCTCCTGCAATGCACTGCCTCACTGTCTGGGGCAGTGGGCAGTGCAACTTCTGCAATGCAGTGCCTCACTGCCCCGGGGCAGTGGGCAGTGCAACTTCTGCAATGCACTGCCTCAGTGCCCTCGGCGCAGTGGGCAGTGGAACTCCTGCAATGCACTGCCCAACTGCCTGGGGGCAGTGGGCAGTGCAACTCCTGCAATGCCCTGCCTCACTGCCTGGGGGCAGTGGGCAGTGGAACTCCTGCAATGCACCGCCTCACTGCCTGGGAACAGTGGACAGTGGACCTCCTGCAATGCACTGCCTTACTGCCTGGGGGCAGTTGGCAGTGCAACTCCTGCAATACACGGCCGCATTGCCTGGGGGCAGTGGGCAGTGCAACTCCTGCAATGCATTGCCTCACTGCCCTCGGGCAGTAGGCAGTGGAACTCCTGTAAGCACTGCCTCACTGCCTGGGGGAAGTGGGTAGTGCAACTCCTGCAATGCACTACCTCACTGCCTGGGGGCAGTGGGCAGTGGAAGTCCTGCAACGCACTGCCGCACCGCCTGGGGGCAGTGGGCAGTGGAACTCCTGCAATGCACTGCCTCACTTCCTGGGGGCAGTGGGCAGTGGACCTCCTGCAATGCACTGCCTCACTGTCTGGGGCAGTGGGCAGTGCAACTCCCTCAATGCACTGCCGCACTGCCTGAGGGGCGGTGGGCAGTGCAACTCCTGCAATGCACTGCCTCGCTGCCTGGGGGCAGTGGGCAGTGCAACTTCTGCAATGCAGTGCCTCACTGCCCCGGGGCAGTGGGCATTCGAACTCCTGCAATGCACTGCCTCACTGCCTGGGGGCAGTGGGCAGTCCAACTCCTGCAATGCACCGCCGCACTGCCTGGGGGCAGTGGGTAGTGGAACTCCTGCAATGCACTGCCCCACTGCCGGGGGGCAGTGGGCGGTGCAACTCTTGCAACACACTGCCTCACTGCCCTGGGGCAGTGGGCAGTGGAACTCCTGCAATGCACTGCCTCACTGCCTGGGGGCAGTGGGCAGTGGAACTCCTGCAATGCACTGCCTCACTGCCTGGGGGCAGTGGGCAGTGCAACTCCTGCAATGCACCGCCTCGCCGCCTGGGGGCAGTGGGCAGTGGAACGCCTGCAACGCACTGCCTCACTGCCTGGGGGCAGTGGACAGTGGAACTCCTGCAATGCAGTGCCCCGCTGCCTGGGGGCAGCGGGCAGTGCAACTCTCGCAATGCACTGCCTCACTGCCTGGGGGCAGTGGGCAGTGCAACTCCTGCAATGCACTGCCCCACTGCCTGGGGGCAGTGGGCAGTGCAACTCCTGCAATGCACTGTCTCACTGCCCCGGGGCAGTGGGCAGTGCAACTCCTGCAATGCACGACCTCACTGCCTGGGCGCAGTGGGCATTGGAACTCCTGCAATGCACTGTCCCACTGCCTTGGGGCAGTGGGCAGTGCAACTCCTGCAATGCACTGTCCCACTGCCTGGGGGCAGTGGGCAGTGGAACTCCTGCAATGCACCGCCTCACTGCCTGGGGGCAGTGGGCCGTGCAGCTTCTGCAATGCACTGCCTCACTGCCCTGGGGCAGCGGGCAGTGGAACTCCTGCAATGCACTGCCTTACTGCCTGGGGGCAGTTGGCAGTGCAACTCCTGCAATACACGGCCGCATTGCCTGGGGGCAGTGGGCAGTGCAACTCCTGCAATGCATTGCCTCACTGCCCTCGGGCAGTAGGCAGTGGAACTCCTGTAAGCACTGCCTCACTGCCTGGGGGCAGTGGGTAGTGCAACTCCTGCAATGCACTACCTCACTGCCTGGGGGCAGTGGGCAGTGGAAGTCCTGCAACGCACTGCCGCACCGCCTGGGGGCAGTGGGCAGTGGAACTCCTGCAATGAACTGCCTCACTTCCTGGGGGCAGTGGGCAGTGGACCTCCTGCAATGCACTGCCTCACTGTCTGGGGCAGTGGGCAGTGCAACTCCCGCAATGCACTGCCGCACTGCCTGAGGGGCGGTGGGCAGTGCAACTCCTGCAATGCACTGCCTCGCTGCCTGGGGGCAGATGGCAGTGCAACTTCTGCAATGCAGTGCCTCACTGCCCCGGGGCAGTGGGCAGCGGAACTCCTGCAATGCACTGCCTCACTGCCTGGGGGCAGTGGGCAGTCCAACTCCTGCAATGCACCGCCGCACTGCCTGGGGGCAGTGGGCAGTGGAACTCCTGCAATGCACTGCCCCACTGCCGGGGGGCAGTGGGCGGTGCAAATTCTTGAAACGCACTGCCTCACTGCCCTGGGGCACTGGGCAGTGGAACTCCTGCAATGCACTGCCTCACTGCCTGGGGGCAGTGGGCAGTGGAACTCCTGCAATGCACTGCCTCACTGCCTGGGGGCAGTGGGCAGTGCAACTCCTGCAATGCACCGCCTCGCCGCCTGGGGGCAGTGGGCAGTGGAACGCCTGCAACGCACTGCCTCACTGCCTGGGGGCAGTGGACAGTGGAACTCCTGCAATGCAGTGCCCCGCTGCCTGGGGGCAGCGGGCAGTGCAACTCTCGCAATGCACTGCCCCACTGCCTGGGGGCAGTGGGCAGTGCAACTCCTGCAATGCACTGCCCCACTGCCTGGGGGCGGTGGGCAGTGGAACTCCTGCAATGCACTGCCTCACTGCCTGGGGGCAGTGGGCAGCGGAACCCCTGCAATGCACGGCCTCACCGCCTTGGGGGCAGTGGGCAGTGCAAGTCCTGCAACGCTCTGCCTCACTGCCTGGGGGCAGTGGGCAGTGCAACTCCTGCAATGCACTGCCTCACTGCCTGGGGGCAGTGGGCAGTGCAACTCCTGCAATGCACTGCCTCACTGCCTGGGGGCAGTGGGCAGCGCAACTTCTGCAATGCACTGCCTCAGTGCCCTGGGGCAGTTGGCAGTGGAACTCCTGCAATGAACTGCCTCACTGCCTGGGGGCAGTGGACAATGCAACTTCGGCAATGCACTGCCTCACTGCCCTGGGGCAGTGGGCAGTGGAACTCCTGCAATGCACTGCCCAACTGCCTCGGGGCAGTGGGCAGTGCAACTCCTGCAATGCCCTGCCTCACTGCCTGGGGGCAGTGGGCAGTGGAACTCCTGCAATGCACCGCCTCACTGCCTGGGGGCAGTGGACAGGCAGCTTCTGCAATGCACTGCCTCACCGCCCTGGGGCAGTGGGCAGTGGACCTCCTGCAATGCACTGCCTTACTGCCTGGGGGCAGTTGGCAGTGCAACTCCTGCAATACACGGCCGCATTGCCTGGGGGCAGTGGGCAGTGCAACTCCTGCAATGCATTGCCTCACTGCCCTCGGGCAGTAGGCAGTGGAACTCCTGCAATGCACTGCCTCACTGCCTGGGGGCAGTGGGTAGTGCAACTCCTGCAATGCACTACCTCACTGCCTGGGGGCAGTGGGCAGTGGAACTCCTGCAACGCACTGCCGCACCGCCTGGGGGCAATGGGCAGTGGAACTCCTGCAATGCACTGCCTCACTTCCTGGGGGCAGTGAGCAGTGGACCTCCTGCAATGCACTGCCTCACTGTCTGGGGCAGTGGGCAGTGCAACTCCCGCAATGCACTGCCGCACTGCCTGAGGGGCGGTGGGCAGTGCAACTCCTGCAATGCACTGCCTCGCTGCTTGGGGGCAGTGGGCAGTGCAACTTCTGCAATGCAGTGCCTCACTGCCCCGGGGCAGTGGGCAGCGGAACTCCTGCAATGCACTGCCTCACTGCCTGGGGGTAGTGGGCAGCGCAACTCCTGCAATGCACCGCCGCACTGCCTGGGGGCAGTGGGTAGTGGAACACCTGCAATGCACTGCCCCACTGCCGGGGGGCAGTGGGCGGTGCAACTCTTGCAACACACTGCCTCACTGCCCTGGGGCAGTGGGCAGTGGAACTCCTGCAATGCACTGCCTCACTGCCTGGGGGCAGTGGGCAGTGCAACTCCTGCAATGCACCGCCTCGCCGCCTGGGGGCAGTGGGCAGTGGAACGCCTGCAACGCACTGCCTCACTGCCCGGGGGCAGTGGACAGTGGAACTCCTGCAATGCAGTGCCCCGCTGCCTGGGGGCAGCGGGCAGTGCAACTCTCGCAATGCACTGCCTCACTGCCTGGGGGCAGCGGGCAGTGCAACTCTCGCAATGCACTGCCTCACTGCCTGGGGGCAGTGGGCAGTGCAACTCCTGCAATGCACTGTCTCACTGCCCCGGGGCAGTGGGCAGTGCAACTCCTGCAATGCACGACCTCACTGCCCCGGGGCAATGGGCAGCGGAACTCCTGCAATGCACTGCCTCACTGCCTGGGGGCAGTGGGCAGTCCAACTCCTGCAATGCACCGCCGCACTGCCTGGGGGCAGTGGGCAGTGGAACTCCTGCAATGCACTGCCCCACTGCCGGGGGGCAGTGGGCGGTGCAACTCTTGCAACACACTGCCTCACTGCCCTGGGGCAGTGGGCAGTGGAACTCCTGCAATGCACTGCCTCACTGCCTGGGGGCAGTGGGCAGTGGAACTCCTGCAATGCACTGCCTCGCCGCCTGGGGGCAGTGGGCAGTGGAACGCCTGCAACGCACTGCCTCACTGCCCGGGGGCAGTGGACAGTGGAACTCCTGCAATGCAGTGCCCCGCTGCCTGGGGGCAGCGGGCAGTGCAACTCTCGCAATGCACTGCCTCACTGCCTGGGGGCAGTGGGCAGTGCAACTCGTGCAATGCACTGCCCCACTGCCTGGGGGCAGTGGGCAGTGCAACTATTGCAATGCACTGTCTCACTGCCCCGGGGCAGTGGGCAGTGCAACTCCTACAATGCACGACCTCATTGCCTGGGCGCAGTGGGCATTGGAACTCCTGCAATGCACTGCCCCACTGCCTTGGGGCAGTGGGCAGTGCAACTCCTGCAATGCACTGTCCCACTGCCTGGGGGCAGTGGGCAGTGGAACTCCTGCAATGCATCGCCTCACTGCCTGGGGGCAGTGGGCAGTGCAGCTTCTGCAATGCACTGCCTCACTGCCCTGGGGCAGTGGGCAGTGGAACTCCTGCAATGCACTGCCTTACTGCCTGGGGGCAGTTGGCAGTGCAACTCCTGCAATACACGGCCGCATTGCCTGGGGGCAGTGGGCAGTGCAACTCCTGCAATGCATTGCCTCACTGCCCTCGGGCAGTAGGCAGTGGAACTCCTGCAATGCACTGCCTCACTGCCTGGGGGCAGTGGGTAGTGCACCTCCTGCAATGCACTACCTCACTGCCCGGGGGCAGTGGGCAGTGGAACTCCTGCAACGCACTGCCGCACCGCCTGGGGGCAGTGGGCAGTGGAACTCCTGCAATGCACTGCCTCACTTCCTGGGGGCAGTGGGCAGTGGACCTCCTGCAATGCACTGCCTCACTGTCTGGGGCAGTGGGCAGTGCAACTCCCGCAATGCACTGCCGCACTGCCTGAGGGGCGGTGGGCAGTGCAACTCCTGCAATGCACTGCCTCGCTGCCTGGGGGCAGCGGGCAGTGCAACTTCTGCAATGCAGTGCCTCACTGCCCCGGGGCAGTGGGCAGCGGAACTCCTGCAATGCACTGCCTCACTGCCTGGGGGCAGTGGGCAGTCCAACTCCTGCAATGCACCGCCGCACTGCCTGGGGGCAGTGGGCAGTGGAACTCCTGCAATGCACTGCCCCACTGCCGGGGGGCAGTGGGCGGTGCAACTCTTGCAACGCACTGCCTCACTGCCCTGGGGCAGTGGGCAGTGGAATTTCTGCAATGCACTGCCTCACTGCCTGGGGGCAGTGGGCAGTGGAACTCCTGCAATGCACTGCCTCACTGCCTGGGGGCACTGGGCAGTGCAACTCCTGCAATGCACCGCCTCGCCGCCTGGGGGCAGTGGGCAGTGGAACGCCTGCAACGCACTGCCTCACTGCCTGGGGGCAGTGGACAGTGGAACTCCTGCAATGCAGTGCCCCGCTGCCTGGGGGCAGCGGGCAGTGCAACTCTCGCAATGCACTGCCTCACTGCCTGGGGGCAGTGGGCAGTGCAACTCCTGCAATGCACTGCCCCACTGCCTGGGGGCAGTGGGCAGTGCAACTCCTGCAATGCACTGTCTCACTGCCCCGGGGCAGTGGGCAGTGCAACTCCTGCAATGCACGACCTCACTGCCTGGGCGCAGTGGGCAGTGGAACTCCTGCAATGCACTGCCCCACTGCCTAGGGGCAGTGGGCAGTGCAACTCCAGCAATGCACTGTCCCACTGCTTGGGGGCAGTGGGCAGTGGAACTCCTGCAATGCACGGCCTCACCGCCTTGGGGGCAGTGGGCAGTGCAACTCTTGCAATGCACTGCCTCACTGCCTGGGGGCAGTGGGCAGTGCAACTCCTGCAATGCACTGCCTCACTGTCCCAGAGCAGTGGGCAGTGGAACTCCTGCAATGCACTACCTCACTGCCCTGGGGCAGTGGGCAGTGGAACTCCTGCAATGCACTGCCTCACTGCCCTGGGTCAGAGGGCAGTGCAACTCCTGCAATACAATGCCGCACTACGTGGGGGCAGTGGGCAGTGCAACTCCTGCAATGCACTTCCTCACTGCCTGGGGGCAGTGGGCAGTGCAACTCCAACTCCTGCAATGCACTGCCTCACTGCCTGGGGGCAGTGGGCGGTGCAACTTCTTCAATGCACGGCCTCACTGCCTGGGGGACGTGGGCAGTGCAAATCCTGCAATGCACTGCCTCACTACCCTGGGGGCAGTGGGCAGTGCAACCCCTGCAATGCACTGCCTCACTGCCTGGGGGCAGTGGGCAGTGCAACTCCTGCAATGCACCGCCTCACTGCCCTGGGGCAGTGGGCAGTGAAACTCCCGCAATGCACTGCCGCACTGCCGGGGGGCAGTGGGCAGTGCAACTCCTGCAATGCACTGCCTCACTGCCTGGGGGCAATGGGCAGTGCAACTCCAACTCCTGCAATGCACTGCCTCACTGCCTGGGGGCAGCGGGCAGTGCAACTCTTGCAATGCACTGCCTCACTGCCCTGGGGCAGTGGGCAGTGGACCTCCTGCAATGCAGTGCCTCACTGCCTGGGGGCAGTGGGCAGTGGAACTCCTGCAATGCACTGCCCCACGGCTTGGGGGCAGTGGACAGTGCAACTCGTGCAATGCACTGCCTCACTGTCCTAGAGCAGTGGGCAGTGGAACTCCTGCAATGCACTACCTCACTGCCCTGGGGCAGTGGACAGTGCCACTCTCGTAATGCACTGCCTCACTGCCTGGGGGCAGTGGGCAGTGCAACTCCTGCAATGCACTGCCTCACTGCCTGGGGGCAGTGGGCAGTGCAACTCCAACTCCTGCAATGCACTTTCTCACTGCCTGGGGGCAGTGGGCAGTGGAACTCCTGCAATGCACTGTCCCACTGCCTGGGGGTAGCGGGCAGTGCAACTCTTGCAATGCACTGCCTCACTGCCCTGGGGCAGTGGGCAGTGGAACTCCTGCAATGCACTGTCCCACTGCCTGGGGGTAGCGGGCAGTGCAACTCCTGCAATGCACCGCCTCACTGCCCTGGGGCAGTGGGCAGTGAAACTCCCGCAATGCACTGCCGCACTGCCGGGGGGCAGTGGGCAGTGCAACTCCTGCAATGCACTGCCTCACTGCCTGGGGGCAATGGGCAGTGCAACTCCAACTCCTGCAATGCACTGCCTCACTGCCTGGGGGCAGCGGGCAGTGCAACTCTTGCAATGCACTGCCTCACTGCCCTGGGGCAGTGGGCAGTGGACCTCCTGCAATGCAGTGCCTCACTGCCTGGGGGCAGTGGGCAGTGGAACTCCTGCAATGCACTGCCCCACTGCTTGGGGGCAGTGGACAGTGCAACTAGTGCAATGCACTGCCTCACTGTCCTAGAGCAGTGGGCAGTGGAACTCCTGCAATGCACTACCTCACTGCCCTGGGGCAGTGGACAGTGCAACTCCTGCAATGCACTGCCTCACTGCCTGGGGGCAGTGGGCAGTGGAACTCCTGCAATGCACTGCCCCACTGCTTGGGGGCAGTGGACAGTGCAACTCCTGCAATGCACTGCCTCACTGTCCCAGAGCAGTGGGCAGTGGAACTCGTGCAATGCACTACCTCACTGCCCTGGGGCAGTGGGCAGTGGAACTCTTGCAATGCACTGCCTCACTGCCTGGGGGGAGGAGGAGGAGGAGGAGGAGGAGGAGCGCCTGCCGCGGTCCCACGTACGGTGAGCCTTGGCGTCGTCCCTCGGGGGCCAAACGCAGGCTCTGCCGAGGGAGTCCTCCGTCTTACCTCCGCTAGAGCAAGACGAATCTCGTCGCACACCTGAGAACGCTCCTCCCAGCAGGCCGTCTGGGTCACAACGTCGGTGTACGACAACGCTACGGCTCGATCTGCTCTCCGGTCCCGGCCACCAACCGCTCCGAACTGTCCTGGATCCACCCGAGTAAGCGTTCCAAGATCAACGGGCACGGAAGATGTGGGTCTCCCGGGGCATCACCTCCGACTTAGAACGCCGCCAGACAAGGAGCGCGGTCCGGCACGACTGCGCGCAGCACCGGAGCGGTCCGGGCGCGTGAGGTCGAGGACGGGTCACGGGCGGGGACAGGGCCACGGGGCGGGCCGACCCATGGCCACCTGCATGTCCTTAAAGACCGTGCGGGGTCCTTGGGAAGCCGCAGTGAGGATGGCCGAGAACGCGGAATGTAGTGCGGCACACCACGAGGGGATCACATCTCCACAGAGGCCGGCCTCCAGGCTCCGTCCATTGCCACCGTAATGGATGGCCCAGAGGCGGCGTCGATCCGGGAGATGGGGGGCAAGCCCGTGCCGTCCGAGACTGTCCAAGATGATCACGTCATGGGCTTCCAGCTCAATCTCCTGCCGCACGGCCGGCGACATCTGGTTCTTCTCGATGTACACATACAGGACGCGGTACGGACTGCGCTTGTTCCGGGTGGAGATGGCGGACTTCACCTTAGGGGCCAGGAGGAGGTCCCCTGATAGCCAGAGCCCTAGGAGGACGTCCCAGGCCGGCCACCTGCCCGAGCCGGGCGTTGGGGCCCAGTTGGCTACGTGATACCACTCTGGCGGTGGGTCGTTGGCGAGGGACTGGTTAACAGGGGCCCGCGGTAGGGGAGAGAGGTGGTCGGCAAGAGGTAGAACGGGCACCGCGTGCCGCTTATGTAGGAGAACGGTAGTGAGAACGACATCGCAGAGTAGGCGACGGAGACGCGCAGGACGCAGACCTCTGTGCAGCAGGGCATCCCTGTGTGGCGTGGACATGGCTCCGAGACGACCAACAGTGTAGGTTGCGACGGTGTGGTGGGCCGGGGAGCCATCCACAGCCAGTATGAACGGCTCGTCCCCCCAAAGGACGAGGGTGCCCCAGGCAGTGGGCGTACAGTGGCGCCAGGCATGGCACCTCTGAGAGAGCCGGGCCGCAAGCCACCGATGGTAGTGGGCGCGGATGAGCGGGTCTAGCGGGCACGAGAGGATATGGTCCCCGGAGGCGGGCATGGTGCAGAGGGGGCAGGACGTATCTCTTGGGGGGAACAGGGAGAGGCGGATGCCGGTGACCGTGAGGTGGTCCCCCCATGTGACGAGACCGTGGCTGACGATGTTGGCGTACTCGTTGAGGTCGGGGAGGCGTTGTGGCGGGGGGGACGCAGAGAAGGCGTGGTGGGAGGCGAGCAAGGCGCGGCGCGCGTGGGGCACGGCGTCGTGGACCTGGAGGCCCGCGTGGGAGAAGCAGACGCGGGGTTTCTGTAGGGGGCCGAGCCATCCCACGGCGTCCGGGCAATTGTCCGCAGCTTGCCCTGCCGCTTCGTCCACCCGTTCCAGCAGGGTATCGAGCCAGGTGCCGGCGATATGGGAATAGAGGTGATGGGGAGGGGCATGACCGTGGGCCATGTCGCGACACGATCTTATGAGATCTCCCTGCAGCGAGTCTTCCGGCTCGCGGCGCCCTTCCTGCGCCGTGATGTACCCTTTGCAGTCCGCGAAGTGCCACGCACCGGATCGGAAGCCGATGGCAGGGTCGGCTGAGGGCCCCTTGGCGGTGAGGGCCACCCATGCCGTGTACAGCTCCGCCGTGTAGGCGTTGTCCGGCCTCAAGGGGATGGGGACGGGGTACACCTGGTACCGGAGGGTGACGGGGCAGAACACCGCCACTGCCCCGCCGCAGCGCCGGGTCTTCGGGCACCACGACGCGTCGTGGAGGATCCCATAGTTCTCAGGGAGCCAGGAGAACGTGGGGACGGTCGCAGTCACCGCTTGGCAGCGTCTAACCGGGGGGACGGTGCCGGCCGGCGGAGTGGGGCGGGGCGAGGCCCGGGGCCACCCCTTGCGTCGCGCGTCCTCTGTACTGCGATGGCCCGCAAGCATCCACGCGTGGGTGTCCTGGACCTCAAGTCCGGGTGACGACAGGGCCAGCACATGGGGGGTGTGGTGTGGCAGATGGCTGTCAGGGGGTAAGTGGATGGCGATGTCGCACCGGTGGCACAGGGCAACAAATAGATCGTGGTCTGTGGGGTGTGCGGTGCACCGGAGTCCGAGCTCCGGGGTGAGGCAGGGCTGGGAAGGATGGAACCGCCAGAGGGCAGTGAGGAGCCCGTGGCGCGTGGACCGGCAGACCAGGGAGTTGGGGTGGTT
The DNA here is from genome assembly GCA_964036045.1 of Eutreptiella sp. 'Long Island Sound 2002'. Classification (NCBI taxonomy): domain Eukaryota; phylum Euglenozoa; class Euglenophyceae; order Eutreptiales; family Eutreptiaceae; genus Eutreptiella; species Eutreptiella sp. 'Long Island Sound 2002'. The sequence continues at coordinate 52,151,204 of OZ038380.1, forward strand.
CAGGTGTCGGATGTAGACGCCGAAGAAGTTAGTAAACCCAACGACCGGTGCCGGGGGTATACCGACTCCCCCTTCGGGGACCTCACGGAGGAAGTGAGCAGAGGCGGAGAGGGTCCACCCAGCGGTGGCGCGCATGGCCGAGGCGGTCATGGCGTCCAGCACGCGCAGGGCCCCGTAGGAGGGGGGGCGGACACTGGTAAACCAGTTGACCGTCCCATGACACTTGGCAGTATACATGGCGAGGGGGTAGTGGGCGGGGAGTCGTGGGGCGCGGAGCGCCCGGCACGCAGCGCGGGCGCCCGAGAACAGGCGCCGGGAGTCGACGGGATGGAAGAGGTGGGGAAGGGCATGGCGGCCAAGGACGCGGACGTAGTCCCGGCTCGTGGCACATCGCACGGGGTGACCATTGAGGTATACCGTGTCGTTGAGGAAATAGACCTGACCATCGCGCATGTCGGTGCCGATCAAGACCGTTTTTGTTGGGTCTGAGTGGAGGTTGGTGAGGCGGCCCGCTCTCTCAATGCCGCTGGCGAGGGCGGGCAAATGGCAACGGTCGCCGGGCAGCCACTGGGTGTCATCCATCAGGAGAACCCGGTTCAGCGGGCCCGCGGGGGTGTCGGTGGGGGGGACGGAACGGCAGGCTTCGTGTCCCCGAACTTCGCCATATATGCAGTACTTCATGCCGGACACGGGGCATCCTTGCCCCGTGCCGGCCCCCAGCCGGGTGGAGGACGGAGAGCGTCCGTCAGCTCCCCCCATGTGCACCTCAAGGGCGCGGTCATGGTGCTGAAGGGTCGCGGCGTCGGCTGGGGAGATCCCTGCGGCGGTGAGGACGGCGTACTCGCTGGTGTGGTTGATGGAGCCATACGCGTGGCGGACATCGTCCGACAGGACCCACGCTTCGAGGCGTCTGCGCCAGCGGTCCCACCATACATCGTGTAGGACGCGGAGCAGCTCCACGGAGGAGCAGTGCGGGGACATCCCGAACTGGTAGGGCGGCAGGATGCCGTGCCGAACCAGGCGGGGCTGGTAGTGGTCTTTGATGAGGGCAGCCGTGAGTTTCCATATCGTGGCCAGATTGGTCAGCGGTCTGCCGTTTGCTATGGGGCCGTGCGGCGTCTTTTTCGGAAGGTTGATGAAGTCTGCAGAGTGTGCCTGGGGCACGGGCACCCCACGGAGAATACTGTTGATCAGGCTCACGATCGCCGCAAACTGGGCATCCTCCAATTGTCCGAACAGCCGGTACTCCAGTAAGTCGTGGTACGGCACAGTGGCTGCCGCCCGGCGGATGATGGCCCGCAGGTTTGCGGTGGTGGCGTTGGGTGGTGGGCCGAGCGGCCTTTCCTCCCATCCCGTGATGGTCCGGACGCGCGCGAGTGAGAGCGCCTCAAGAGGGGCAAGGTGCCTTTGGCGCAGCTGGTCCAACGCAACGGCGGCTTGTTGATGAAGAGGTACTGGGACGCCCACCACGTAGACCGGATCCGCTGGGGGTACGTAGCGCGCCCCCAACGTGCGGCGGTAGTCCACTTTGGTGGGTTGGCCAGGGGCAGCGGGTAGGGGCGCCAGCCCTACATCCTTCTCTAGAAGGAGAACGTCCCAGGCCGCTCGGATGCGTTCTTTGAGGCGGGCGACCTCCACGAGGTGTGACGATTGGGACGCCCAATCCGGGTAGGCGAGCGTGTAGCGTTGAAGGTTGGTGACGTGGACACGTACCGTCGACGGTACCGGCTGGCTGGGGACGGGGGGCCCGTAGGCAGCCGTAGCTGCGGTGTATAGCGCTGAGGTCACCTCGGTATAGCGTGGCTGCGCTTCGGGCGCGCCCGGGGGCGGCGTAGCGAGTTCGGCCCGAAAGGTGTCGTTGAGGGTGCGGAGCTGGCTGGCGAGGGGTTCCCGCGGGATGGGGAAGCGGCCCTTTTTCGAAGGGCATACCAATTGGGGCGCTGGCGGGAGGTCATGGAGGGTGGCAGTCACGGGTAGGTGGTCAGATGGGAAACTGGAATCGGAGCGCACCTCCGTGGTGTGGGCTGCTTCCGAAGGGGTGCGGAGGAAGATGTGGTCCAGGGCACCGGCGAAACCTTGCGGGCTCACCCACGTGGGGGCCTCCGCAAGGGGGCGTAGACGGCGCATCCCAAGGCGCGTGAGCGTGGGGAGGACGAGGTCACAGAGGGAGGCAGGGGAGACAGGGAGGTGCGAGACCCAGCGGCAGTTGGCGTTCAGGTCCCCTGTCATGACAACCACTCTAGCCGGGGTGAGGAGGAGGTACGGGTACACCCAATCCAGGATTTCTTGGAGGGTGTCGAGGTTCCCGTCGGCGGGGAAATACACGTTGGCGTGGCAGTGGGTCACGCCAGCCATGGTGAAGTGCGTGACGAGGGCTCGTCCCGACGGGTGGGCGCTGTGGCCGGTCACGACCAGGTCCGGGGTCCTGTAGAGGAGGGTGGCACATCCCCCAGCTATTCTTGCAGGTGCCTGGATGGTGTGGTATAGGGGGTGCACCCGTTGGATGATCAGGGGCCCCGCTTCTTGAACATGCAGGGTTAGCGGGTACTGGCACTCGCGCACCAGGACGTCCAGGGCGCGGAGCTTGGGTCGCAGGGACATCTGCACGTTGAGGGTCATCACGTCTGGGCGGGGCGACACGTGGCCGGTGGGGGGGGGACCGGGGCAGGAGCCGGCGGCGGTGGAGTGCTGGGTTAGCTTGCGGTCCACGGCTGCGGGGAGGGCGCAAGGTAGGCCTCGCACCCACTTGCGGAGGTGCCGGTGGTGGTACGTGGCCGCCATCGCCAAGACACTGGCCCGGGTGAGGCCTGTGGCTGTGATGGAGACGCGGCTGTGTAGGGATTGTGGGAGGACCACGTGGTGATGCTCGGGCAAGATGAAGGAGGTGGGTGGCAGGCCCTTGCGGCAGAGCTGCAACTGATGGGAGCCCGTCACCTGCACACAGTGCACGGCGCCCACTAACGACAGAACGTTACGGGGCCAGGGGTCCGCCCCGCTGCACGCCCGGTAGTAGTGCACACCCACCGGCAGGTGCAGGCACATTTCGAGGGCATAGGGGGGCGTGATGAACTGGGCAGTGCCCGAGGCCGGTACCGGTACCAGGCCCCACTCTCTGGGGGGGGAGCTGGGAGTGTATGCGCCCAGGTGCAGGTCCCGGACATGGGGGACGCCGTCGAGGTGGGAGTGGCGGAGCTGAGACACGGCGGCAGGGATGTCCTCGTTGCGCTCCGCCATGTCCCGGGTTACCGGTCCCGCGGACGCCGACCGAAGTACGGCTGGTAGCGGTGGGGATCGGCTGGGGGGCTCCAGGGCGGGGGAGCGTAGGGGTTGTGGGCCATGGCCACTCGGGGGTCGTGGGGGTCCCCCGAGTACGGGTAGGGCAGGAGGGGGGCTGCTGCATGGTGGTCGTGGCGGCTGGAAAGCGCTTGTGGCTCATCGCGGTACGCGCTGCGACGCCTCGGCGGCGGGCTGTCGCGGCGATGGCCTGGGCTGCGGCGGCGGGACGGGGACCGGTCCGAGCGGCGGGGGCTGTATCTGCGCTGATATTTGGAGTCTGGTTCTCCGTCCGATCCCGACGTTGCCGTAAGGTCCACCTGATCGTCAGGGTCCCGTGGACGGCGCTGCTTCCCGCGGCTTCCCCGATGAGTCTTCCGGGGCGGACGGTCTCGGTCAGGGTCAGGCACCCAGGGCGTAAACGGTTGCTTCTTCGATTCGGCCCACGTCACTCGCCAGCCACGAGCCGTGTGTTGCCTCGTCAGTCGCATGCCGCGCTCGTACTCTGCTGGTCGGATTCCGACGATTGTGAACTTGGATGTATGGTTCAATTGTTCTTCAGTAATGGAGGAAAGGCCTGCACCAAATTTATCCCGAAGGATACCACCGAGGAGTCCTGCATCAACTTCACCGGACGGCGGATCGTCGACTTCTTGCCAGCCGACCCACAGGGCTTTCGAGTAAACTTGCGGATCGATTTTTTGGGGTGTATACCCCTTCTTTTTCGCTGCGCCCTGTGCCTGGTTGGCGGCTGCAGCTTCTGATGGGGAGGTGGCTGGGCTGGCGGAAACCTGCTGGACTGCAGGGGGGTTGGAGAGGAAGGAGCGCAGGACTTCCGCGATGCCGGGCAGGCTGGGCGCGTGGCTGTGGACCCAGGCCCACTGCTCCCGGATCGGCGACTGCGGGAGGGTGTTGACCTTCGCGCCGTACTGGCGGAAGAGCTGGAGGTGGAGCGCGTGCGCAACCTCGTCCTCACAGCCCTTGGGGATCTCCGGGATCCACTCCAGCAGGTCGGTCAGGGCGGCATCGGCAGGCGACGGCAGAGACGGCGGCGGCTGGGCGGTCGCGCCCGGTGCCCGAAAGGCAGAGACCGCCCTCGGCTTAGGGACCGGTTCCGGGACTGCGAACGACAGTTCGGGCGCACGCGCAGGGGCCTCCGGGACCGGCACGGCGCCTGGCGCGGCCATAGCCCTACGGAGGACGTCGGCTAATTCCTCGAGGTTGGGTGCCTGGGGCGAGGTGAGAACTGCTGCGGCGAGGATGACCGGTACGAGGACCAGGAACTGCTGAGAGCCGGGGGGGGGGGCAGCTCGAATGAAGCCGGAACGGTACTGCGCACGGCGTTGGCGAATGCCGGCGGCGTGGACTGGAGGCCGTGGAGTCTGGTGGCGATGGACAGGAGGGGGGGTACCGACCTGATGAAGTTGTTGAGCCTAACGGCTTCGGTCTGCCGCTGTGCCGCGGCGCAACGCTGGGCCTGCTGCTGGGCATTATCCCGTTCGGTGCGCACCGCGTCCAGATCCCGCGTGAGGGACTCCAGGTCGCCCCGTGCCACGGCCAGCTCCCGTCGTTGGGCCTCATACTCGTCATGCAATTGAGCGTAGTCGGTGGAGTAGGCCGTGACATCCAGGTCCGGGACGAAAGGCTCCCCCACCTGGGAGGGGCTGGGGGGGGCCGACCCGACGGCCGGGGCCGGTGACTCCGGAGGCGTGGGGTCTGCGGCAGCCGGTGGTACCTGGGAGGCAGGCTCTGGGAGATTGAAAGAAAGCCTTGTCTGCTCGGGCAACAGTGATGAAGGCGATGGTTCGGACCCTGAGGGGGTGGGCTTGCCCTGGGCCTTGTACAGGGCTGACGCTGGGGTGAACGCCGCCGTGGCGAACAGAGTGCCGGCGGGGCTGGGCGCCGCTTGCCCTTTGGTGAGGTAAGGTGCGTGGCTGGGCGGCGTGAGCGGGGGCGTGTTGGCGGTGTCGGCGATGCCGGCCTGCAGCAGGGCGAAAGTGGGGGCTGTGGCCCAGGAGTGCTCGCCAGCCTGCTCGATCTGATGCAGCAGCTCCACGCTGCGGATCGGCAAGATCGAGCACTCGAGCAGCGGCCGCAGCTGCTCGGGGGTCCACATGCCCTTGTTGGCGAGGGCGGGGGGTGTGGGAACGGGGGCTGGCGTGTACTGTCCTGTGAGGCAGACGGAGGAGGCCCACGCTAGGAGCCCGAACTTCAGCGGGACGAGGTCTGCTGTCGGGATGTGGGCTGCCTGCAGGACCGCATGCACGTCGTTGGGTAGCGCCCAAAAGGCCGCAACTACCTCTCGGGTGCGGAGGCGGTCCCATGACGGTCTGAGGTGGGGGGCAAGGAACTGGCTGATGGGCTTGTGGATCTTGTGGGAGACCTTCTGGCTTTGGATGTCCGGAGGGCCGGCAGTGTCGACGGGCGGTGGCTGTTCGCGGGCTGTGTACAGGCCCTTGAAGACTTGGCTGCGGAGGCGTGACGCCGAAATTGGGGCATGGCTTGGGCTCCACCGCGTGACGAGAGCCGCTGTGAGGGCCTCAGGGTCCTTGGAGATATACTTCAGCAGCGGGCCTCCTTGTACTAGCGACAGGGGGACGTGTTCGATGACCTTCGTGTCAGACGGGCCTGCGGCGACCGTTACGGTGGCTGTGAGCAGGAGCCCCCGCGGCGTCCACACCCCCGTCACCGCTGTAATAGCCTGGATGTCGCCGTTGGCAGCCGTCCATCGCAGGGCATCACACAAGTCAGCCAGGGCGGGGTCGGTGGCCTGGATAGCCGTATCTGCCGCTTCCAGTGCGTCATCCTTCAGCATGTCCAGTTCTCGCAGCAGACGGTCAGCATCGTCGGACTGGGCGATGTCCATCAGAAACATGGGGAACGGCCCCTGACGAATGGCGCCGCCTCGACCGGTGTCGGGGGCGGGAGAGGGGGTGTCCTGGGACGGTGTTGAGCGGTCTGACATGGTAGCTGTGGCGAGAAAAGAGCGGGTGGCCTGTGGCCGCAATATGTTGGGGGGGGGAGCAGATCGAGGTGTCGGCAAACGGAGGTGCACTGACATCATAGGCAGCCCCAGTCGGATGGGGCGCGCAGGAGAGAAACAAGGGGTACCACGAGCGTGGCCATAGTGTGACAAAACAAAGAGCATGGCGCGATGGCGCGGAGTAACATGGGGCCGCCTGGCGGACCGGGTCGGTGAGCGGGGGTCCTAGGACACACAGGGCGGGGGTGCGAGGGGAGCACCGCGCTGGCGCGTGGTGCTGCAACCCTAGTGGCGCACGGGAGCGAGGGGCCCCACGTTGGGACGACGGATCGGACGACTGATGATACCCCTGCACAAGGCGTCACGCTTGAGCGGCGGATACGTCGAATGCAGTCCCCGTCGCGGCTCCCCGCGTAGCGGCCTGGAAGATTGCCACGGCGAGGTCGACGTCTTGCCAGAGCCGAACGTATAACGACGTGCCCACTGTGAGCAGGAAACGGCTTGCAAGGGGGAGGGACGCACTTGAGGTGCGGCACTCAGCCCTTGGAGACACGGGATGAAGAGGGAGAGAGAGAGTGCACCATACGGGTCGAGTTGAGCGGAGAGGGGGCCACGATGGCAGAGCTGAGTCACGTGGTGGCACGACTATCACGACGATTCACGACTGGTTTCGAGCGTGGCAGTGCGTGTAGGCAATCCGTCCTACAGCTACCATCCTGAGGGTTTTTAGACTGGTGCCAGGTCACCAGTCTGGGGGCAGCGGACAGTGCAACCTTTGCAAGGCACTGCCTCACTGCCCTGGGTCAGGGGGCAGTGCAACCCCTGCAATACACTGCCGCACTACGGGGGAAGTGGGCAATGCAACTCCTGCAATGCACTGCCTCACTGCCTGGGGGCAGTGGGCAGTGCAACTCCAACTCCTGCAATGCACTGCCTCACTGCCTGGGGGCAGTGGGCAGTAGAACTCCTGCAATGCACTGCCGTACAGCTTGGGGGCAGTGGACAGTGCAACTCCTGCAATGCACTGCCTCATCGTCCCAGAGCAGTGGGCAGTGGAACTCTTGCAATGCACTACCTCACTGCCCTGGGGCAGTGGACAGTGCAACTCCTGCAATGCACTACCTCACTGCCCTGGGGCAGTGGGCAGTGGAACTCCTGCAATGCACTGCCTCACTACCCTGGGTCAGTGGGCAGTGCAACTCCTGCAATACACTGCCGCACTGCCTGGGGGCAGTGGGCAGTGCAACTCCTGCAATGCACTTCCTCACTGCCTGGGGGCAGTGGGCAGTGCAACTCCAACTCCTGCAATGAACTGCCTCACTGCTTGGGGGCAGTGGGCGGTGCAACTTCTTCAATGCACGGCCTCACTGCCTGGGGGCAGTGGGCAGTGCAACTCTTGCAATGCACTGCCTCACTGCCCTGGGGGCAGTGGGCAGTGCAACCCCTGCAACGCACTGCCTCACTGCCTGGGGGCAGTGGGCAGTGCAACTCCCGCAATGCACTGCCTCACTGCCTGGGGGCAGTGGGCAGTGGAACTCCTGCAATGCACCGCCTCACTGCCTGGGGGCAGTGGGCAGTGCAACTCCTTCAATGCACTGCCTCACTGCCCTGGGGGCAGTGGACAGTGCAACTCCTGCAATGCACTGCCTCGCTGCCTGGGGGCAGTGGGCAGTGGAACTCCTGCAATGCACCCTCCCACTGCCTGGGGGCAGTGGGCAGTGCAACTCCTGCAATGCACTGCCTCACTGCCCAAGGGCAGTGGGCAGCGGAACTCATGCAATGCACTGCCTCACTGCCTGGGGGCAGTGGGCAGTGCAACTCCTGCAATGCACTGCCTCACTGCCCTGGGGGCAGTGGGCAGTGCAACTCCTGCAATGCACTGCCTCACTGCCTGAGGGGCGGTGGGCAGTCCAACTCCTGCAATGCACTGCCTCGCTGCCTGGGGGCAGTGGGCAGTGCAACTTCTGCAATGCAGTGCCTCACTGCCCCGGGGCAGTGGGCAGCGGAATTTCTGCAATGCACTGCCTCACTGCCTGGGGGCAGTGGGCAGTGCAACTCCTGCAATGCACCGCCGCACTGCCTGGTGGCAGTGGGCAGTGGAACTCCTGCAATGCACTGCCCCACTGCCGGGGGGCAGTGGGCGGTGCAACTCTTGCAACGCACTGCCTCACTGCCCTGGGGCAGTGGGCAGTGGAACTCCTGCAATGCACTGCCTCACTGCCTGGGGGCAGTGGGCAGTGGAACTCCTGCAATGCAGTGCCCCGCTGCCTGGGGGCAGCGGGCAGTGCAACTCTCGCAATGCACTGCCTCACTGCCTGGGGGCAGTGGGCAGTGCAATTCCTGCAATGCACTGCCCCACTGCCTGGGGGCAGTGGGCAGTGCAACTTCTGCAATGCACTGCCTCAGTGCCCTCGGGCAGTTGGCAGTGGAACTCCTGCAATGAACTGCCTCACTGCCTGGGGGCAGTGGACAGTGCAACTTCGGCAATGCACTGCCTCACTGCCCTGGGGCAGTGGGCAGTGGAACTCCTGCAATGCACTGCCCAACTGCCTGGGGGCAGTGGGCAGTGCAACTCCTGCAATGCCCTGCCTCACTACCTGGGGGCAGTGGGCAGTGGAACTCCTGCAATGCACCGCCTCACTGCCTGGGGGCAGTGGGCGGTGCAGCTTCTGCAATGCACTGCCTCACTGCCCTGGGGCAGTGGGTAGTGGACCTCCTGCAATGCACTGCCTTACTGCCTGGGGGCAGTGGGCAGTGCAACTCCTGCAATACACGGCCGCATTGCCTGGGGGCAGTGGGCAGTGCAACTCCTGCAATGCATTGCCTCACTGCCCTCGTGCAGTAGGCAGTGGAACTCCTGCAATGCACTGCCTCACTGCCTGGGGGCAGTGGGCAGTGGAACTCCTGCAACGCACTGCCGCACCGCCTGGGGGCAGTGGGCAGTGGAACTCCTGCAATGCACTGCCTCACTTCCTCGGGGCAGTGGGCAGTGGACCTCCTGCAATGCACTGCCTCACTGTCTGGGGCAGTGGGCAGTGCAACTCCCGCAATGCACTGCCGCACTGCCTGAGGGGCGGTGGGCAGTGCAACTCCTGCAATGCAGTGCCTCGCTGCCTGGGGGCAGTGGGCAGTGCAACTTCTGCAATGCAGTGCCTCACTGCCCCGGGGCAGTGGGCAGCGGAACTCCTGCAATGCACTGCCTCACTGCCTGGGGGCAGTGGGCAGTGCATATCCTGCAATGCACCGCCGCACTGCCTGGGGGCAGTGGGCAGTGGAACTCCTGCAATGCACTGCCCCACTGCCGGGGGGCAGTGGGCGGTGCAACTCTTGCAACGCACTGCCTCACTGCCCTGGGGCAGTGGGCAGTGGAACTCCTGCAATGCACTGCCTCACTGCCTGGGGGCAGTGGGCAATGGAACTCCTGCAATACACTGCCTCACTGCCTGGGGGCAGTGGGCAGTCCAACTCCTGCAATGCACCGCCTCGCCGCCTCGGGGCAGTGGGCAGTGGAACGCCTGCAACGCACTGCCTCACTGCCTGGGGGCAGTGGACAGTGGAACTCCTGCAAAGCAGTGCCCCGCTGCCTGGGGGCAGCGGGCAGTGCAACTCTCGCAATGCACTGCCTCACTGCCTGGGGGCAGTGGGCAGTGCAACTCCTGCAATGCACTGCCCCACTGCCTGGGGGCAGTGGGCAGTGCAACTTCTGCAATGCACTGTCTCACTGCCCCGGGGCAGTTGGCAGTGCAACTCCTGCAATGCACGACCTCACTGCCTGGGGGCAGTGGGCAGTGGAACTCCTGCAATGCACTGCCTCACCGCCCTGGGGCGTTGGGCAGTGGACCTCCTGCAATGCACTGCCTTACTGCCTGGGGGCAGTGGGCAGTGCAACTCCTGCAATACACGGCCGCATTGCCTGGGGGCAGTGGGCAGTGCAACTCCTGCAATGCATTGCCTCACTGCCCTCGGGCAGTAGGCAGTGGAACTCCTGCAATGCACTGCCTCACTGCCTGGGGGCAGTGGGTAGTGCAACTCCTGCAATACACGGCCGCATTGCCTGGGGGCAGTGGGCAGTGCAACTCCTGCAATGCATTGCCTCACTGCCCTCGGGCAGTAGGCAGTGGAACTCCTGCAATGCACTGCCTCACTGCCTGGGGGCAGTGGGTAGTGCAACTCCTGCAATGCACTACCTCACTGCCTGGGGGCAGTGGGCAGTGGAACTCCTGCAACGCACTACCGCACCGCCTGGGGGCAGTGGGCAGTGGAACTCCTGCAATGCACTGCCTCACTTCCTGGGGGCAGTGGGCAGTGGACCTCCTGCAATGCACTGCCTCACTGTCTGGGGCAGTGGGCAGTGCAACTCCCGCAATGCACTGCCGCACCGCCTCAGGGGCGGTGGGCAGTGCAACTCCTGCAATGCACTGCCTCGCTGCCTGGGGGCAGTGGGCAGTGCAACTTCTGCAATGCAGTGCCTCACTGCCCCGGGGCAGTGGGCAGCGGAACTCCTGCAATGCACTGCCTCACTGCCTTGGGGCAGTGGGCAGTCCAACTCCTGCAATGCACCGCCGCACTGCCTGGGGGCAGTGGGCAGTGGAACTCCTGCAATGCACTGCCCCACTGCCGGGGGGCAGTGGGCGGTGCAACTCTTGCAACGCACTGCCTCACTGCCCTGGGGCAGTCGGCAGTGGAACTCCTGCAATGCACTGCCTCACTGCCTGGTGGCAGTGGGCAGTGGAACTCCTGCAATGCACTGCCTCACTGCCTGGGGGCAGTGGGCAGTGCAACTCCTGCAACGCACTGCCTCATTGCCTGGGGGCAGTGGACAGTGGAACTCCTGCAATGCCTGTGCCCCGCTGCCTGGGGGCAGCGGGCAGTGCAACTCTCGCAATGCACTGCCTCACTGCCTGAGGGCAGTGGGCAGTGCAACTCCTGCAATGCACTGCCCCACTGCCTGGGGGCAGTGGGCAGTGCAACTCCTGCAATGCACTGTCTCACTGCCCCGGGGCAGTGGGCAGTGCAACTCCTGCAATGCACGACCTCACTGCCTGGGCGCAGTGGGCAGTGGAACTCCTGCAATGCACTGCCCCACTGCCTCGGGGCAGTGGGCAGTGCAACTCTTGCAATGCACTGTCCCACTGCCTGGGGGCAGTGGGCAGTGGAACTCCTGCAATGCACGGCCTCACCGCCTTGGGGGCAGTGGGCAGTGCAACTCTTGCAATGCACTGCCTCACTGCCTGGGGGCAGTGGGCAGTGGAACTCCTGCAATGCACTGCCGTACAGCTTGGGGGCAGTGGACAGTGCAACTCCTGCAATGCACTGCCTCACTGTCCCAGAGCAGTGGGCAGTGCAACTCCTGCAATGCACTACCTCACTGCCCTGGGGCAGTGGGCAGTGGACCTCCTGCAATGCACTGCCTCACTGCCCTGGGTCAGTGGGCAGTGCAACTCCTGCAATACACTGCCGCACTGCCTGGGGGCAGTGGGCAGTGCAACTCCTGCAATGCACTTCCTCACTGCCTGGGGGCGATGGGCAGTGCAACTCCAACTCCTGCTATGCACTGCCTCACTGCCTGGGGGCAGTGGGCGGTGCAACTTCTTCAATGCACGGCCTCACTGCCTGGGGGCAGTGGGCAGTGCAACTCCTGCAATGCACTGCCTCACTGCCCTGGGGGCAGTGGGCAGTGGAACTCCTGCAATGCACCGCCTCACTGCCTGGGGGCAGTGGGCAGGGCAGCTTCTGCAATGCACTGCCTCACCGCCCTGGGGCGGTGGGCAGTGGACCTCCTGCAATGCACTGCCTTACTGCCTGGGGGCAGTGGGCAGTGCAACTCCTGCAGTACACGGCCGCATTGCCTGGGGGCAGTGGGCAGTGCAACTCCTGCAATGCATTGCCTCACTGCCCTCGGGCAGTAGGCAGTGCAACTCCTGCAATGCACTACCTCACTGCCTGGGGGCAGTGGGCAGTGGAACTCCTGCAACGCACTACCGCACCGCCTGGGGGCAGTGCGCAGTGGAACTCCTGCAATGCACTGCCTCACTTCCTGGGGGCAGTGGGCAGTGGACCTCCTGCAATGCACTGCCTCACTGTCTGGGGCAGTGGGCAGTGCAACTCCCGCAATGCACTGCCGCACCGCCTGAGGGGCGGTGGGCAGTGCAACTCCTGCAATGCACTGCCTCGCTGCCTGGGGGCAGTGGGCAGTGCAACTTCTGCAATGCAGTGCCTCACCGCCCCGGGGCAGTGGGCAGCGGAACTCCTGCAATGCACTGCCTCACTCCCTGGGGGCAGTGGGCAGTCCAACTCCTCCAATGCACCGCCGCACTGCCTGGGGGCAGTGGGCAGTGGAACTCCTGCAATGCACTGCCCCACTGCCGGGGGGCAGTGGGCGGTGCAACTCTTGCAACGCACTGCCTCACTGCCCTGGGGCAGTGGGCAGTGGAACTCCTGCAATGCACTGCCTCACTGCCTGGGGGCAGTGGGCAGTGCAACTCCTGCAATGCACCGCCTCGCCGCTTGGGGGCAGTGGGCAGTGGAACTCCTGCAACGCACTGCCTCACTGCCTGGGGGCAGTGGACAGTGGAACTCCTGCAATGCCTGTGCCCCGCTGCCTGGGGGCAGCGGGCAGTGTAACTCTCGCAATGCACTGCCTCACTGCCTGAGGGCAGTGGGCAGTGCAACTCCTGCAATGCACTGCCCCACTGCCTGGGGGCAGTGGGCAGTGCAACTCCTGCAATGCACTGTCTCACTGCCCCGGGGCAGTGGGCAGTGCAACTCCTGCAATGCACGACCTCACTGCCTGGGCGCAGTGGGCAGTGGAACTCCTGCAATGCACTGCCCCACTGCCTGGGGGCAGTGGGCAGTGCAACTCTTGCAATGCACTGTCCCACTGCCTGGGGGCAGTGGGCAGTGGAACTCCTGCAATGCACGGCCTCACCGCCTTGGGGGCAGTGGGCAGTGCAACTCTTGCAATGCACTGCCTCACTGCCTGGGGGCAGTGGGCAGTGGAACTCCTGCAATGCACTGCCGTACAGCTTGGGGGCAGTGGACAGTGCAACTCCTGCAATGCACTGCCTCACTTTCCCAGAGCAGTGGGCAGTGGAACTCCTGCAATGCACTACCTCACTGCCCTGGGGCAGTGGGCAGTGGACCTCCTGCAATGCACTGCCTCACTGCCCTGGGTCAGTGGGCAGTGCAACTCCTGCAATACACTGCCGCACTGCCTGGGGGCAGTGGGCAGTGCAACTCCTGCAATGCACTTCCTCACTGCCTGGGGGCGATGGGCAGTGCAACTCCAACTCCTGCAATGCACTGCCTCACTGCCTGGGGGCAGAAGGCGGTGCAACTTCTTCAATGCACGGCCTCACTGCCTGGGGGCAGTGGGCAGTGCAACTCCTGCAATGCACTGCCTCACTGCCCTGGGGGCAGTGGGCAGTGGAACTCCTGCAATGCACTGCCTCACTGCCTGGGGGCAGTGGGCAATGCAACTCCCGCAATGCACTGCCTCACTTCCTCGGGGCAGTGGGCAGTGGACCTCCTGCAATGCACCGCCTCACTGCCTGGGGGCAGTGGGCAGTGCAACTCCTCCAATGCACTGCCTCACTGCCCTGGGGGCAGTGGACAGTGCAACTCCTGCAATGCACTGCCTCGCTGCCTGGGGGCAGTGGGCAGTGGAACTCCTGCGATGCACCCTCCCACTGCCTGGGGGCAGTGGGCAGTGCAACTCTTGCAATGCACTGCCTCACTGCCCAAGGGCAGTGGGCAGCGGAACTACTGCAATGCACTGCCTCACTGCCTGGGGGCAGTGGGCAGTCCAACTCCTGCAATGCACTGCCTCACTGCCCTGGGGGCAGTGGGCAGTGCAACTCCTGCAATGCACTGCCTCACTGCCTGGGAGCAGTGGACAGTGCAACTCCTGCAATGCACCGCCTCACTGCCCTGGGGCAGTGGGCAGTGAAACTCCCGCAATGCAGTGCCGCACCGCCTGGGGGCAGTGGGCAGTGCAACTCCTGCAATGCACTGCCTCACTGCCTGGGGGCAGTGGGCAGTGCAACTCCAACTCCTGCAATGCACTGCCTCACTGCCTGGGGGCAGTGGGCAGTGGAACTCCTGCAATGCACTGCCCCACTGCCTGGGGGCAGCGGGCAGTGGACCTCCTGCAATGCACTGCCTCACTGCCTGGGGGCAGTGGGCAGTGGAACTCCTGCAATGCACTGCCCCAGTGCTTGGGGGCAGTGGACAGTGCAACTCCTGCAATGCACTGCCTCACTGTCCCAGAGCAGTGGGCAGTGGAACTCCTGCAATGCACTACCTCACTGCCCTGGGGCAGTGGACAGTGCAACTCCTGCAATGCACTGCCTCACTGCCTGGGGGCAGTGGGCAGTGCAACTCCTGCAATGCACTGCCTCACTGCCTGGGGGCAGTGGGCAGTGCAACTCCAACTCCTGCAATGCACTGCCTCACTGCCTGGGGGCAGTGGACAGTGCAACTCCTGCAATGCACTGCCTCACTGCCTGGGGGCAGTGGGCAGTGCAACTCCTGCAATGCACTGCCTCACTGCCCTGGGGGCAGTGGGCAGTGCAACTCCTACAATGCACTGCCTCACTGCCTGGGGGCAGTGGACAGTGCAACTTCTGCAATGCACCGCCTCCTTGCCCTGGGGCAGTGGGCAGTGAAACTCCCGCAATGTACTGCCGCACTGCCTGGGGGCAGTGGGCAGTGCAACTCCTGCAATGCACTGCCTCACTGCCTGGGGGCAGTGGGCAGTGCAACTCCAACTCCTGCAATGCACTGCCCCGCTGCCTGGGGGCAGCGGGCAGTGCAACTCTTGCAATGCACTGCCTCACTGCCCTGGGGCAGTGGGCAGTGGACCTCCTGCAATGCACTGCCTCACTGCCTGGGGGCAGTGGGCAGTGGAACTCCTGCAATGCACTGCCCCACTGCTTGGGGGCAGTGGACAGTGCAACTCCTGCAATGCACTGCCTCACTGTCCCAGAGCAGTGGGCAGTGGAACTCCTGCAATGCACTACCTCACTGCCCTGGGGCAGTGGACAGTGCAACTCCTGCAATGCACTGCCTCACTGCCTGGGTGGGGGCAGTGGGCACTGCAACTCCTGCAATGCACTGCCTCACTGCCTGGGGGCAGTGGGCAGTGCAACTCCAACTCCTGCAATGCACTGCCTCACTGCCTGGGGGCAGTGGGCAGTGGAACTCCTGCAATGCACTGCCCCACTGCCTGGGGGTAGCGGGCAGTGCAACTCTTGCAATGCACTGCCTCACTGCCCTGGGGCAGTGGGCAGTGGACCTCCTGCAATGCACTGCCTCACTGCCTAGGGGCAGTGGGCAGTGGAACTCCTGCAATGCACCGCCTCACTGCCTGGGGGCAGTGGGCAGTGCAACTCCTCCAATGCACTGCCTCACTGCCCTGGGGGCAGTGGACAGTGCAACTCCTGCAATGCACTGCCTCGCTGCCTGGGGGCAGTGGGCAGTGGAACTCCTGCAATGCACCCTCCCACTGCCTGGGGGCAGTGGGCAGTGCAACTCTTGCAATGCACTGCCTCACTGCCCAAGGGCAGTGGGCAGCGGAAATCCTGCAATGCACTGCCTCACTGCCCGGGGGTAGTGGGCAGTGCAACTCCTGCAATGCACTGCCTCACTGCCCTGGGGGCAGTGGGCAGTGCAACTCCTGCAATGCACTGCCTCACTGCCTTGGGGCAGTGGACAGTGCAACTCCTGCAATGCACCGCCTCACTGCCCTGGGGCAGTGGGCAGTGAAACTCCCGCAATGCACCGCCGCACTGCCTGGGGGCAGTGGGCAGTGCAACTCCTGCAATGCACTGCCTCACTGCCTGGGGGCAGTGGGCAGTGCAACTCCAACTCCTGCAATGCACTGCCTCACTGCCTGGGGGCAGTGGGCAGTGGAACTCCTGCAATGCACTGCCCCACTGCCTGGGGGCAGCGGGCAGTGGACCTCCTGCAATGCACTGCCTCACTGCCTGGGGGCATTCGGCAGTGGAACTCCTGCAATGCACTGCCCCACTGCTTGGGGGCAGTGGACAGTGCAACTCCTGCAATGCACTGCCTCACTGTCCCAGAGCAGTGGGCAGTGGAACTCCTGCAATGCACTACCTCACTGCCCTCGGGCAGTGGACAGTGCAACTCCTGCAATGCACTCCCTCACTGCCTGGGGGCAGTGGGCAGTGCAACTCCTGCAATGCACTGCCTCACTGCCTGGGGGCAGTGGGCAGTGCAACTCCAACTCCTGCAATGCACTGCCTCACTGCCTAGGGGCAGTGGACAGTGCAACTCCTGCAATGCACTGCCTCACTGTTTGGGGGCAGTGGGCAGTGCAACTCCTGCAATGCACTGCCTCACTGCCCTGGGGGCAGTGGGCAGTGCAACTCCTGCAATGCACTGCCTCACTGCCTGGGGGCAGTGGGCAGTGCAACTCCTGCAATGCACCGCCTCACTGCCCTGGGGCAGTGGGCAGTGAAACTCCCGCAATGCACTGCCGCACTGCCTGGGGGCAGTGGGCAGTGCAACTCCAACTCCTGCAATGCACTGCCCCACTGCCGGGGGGCAGCGGGCAGTGCAACTCTTGCAATGCACTGCCTCACTGCCCTGGGGCAGTGGGCAGTGGACCTCCTGCAATGCACTGCCTCACTGCCTGGGGGCAGTGGGCAGTGGAACTCCTGCAATGCACTGCCCCATTGCTTGGGGGCAGCGGACAGTGCAACTCCTGCAATGCACTGCCTCACTGTCCCAGAGCAGTGGGCAGTGGAACTCCTGCAATGCACTACCTCACTGCCCTGGGGCAGTGGACAGTGCAACTCCTGCAATGCACTGCCTCACTGCCTGGGGGCAGTGGGCAGTGCAACTCCTGCAATGCACTGCCTCACTGCCTGGGGGCAGTGGGCAGTGCAACTCCAACTCGTGCAATGTACTGCCTCACTGCCTGGGGGCAGTTGGCAGTGGAACTCCTGCAATGCACTGCACCACTGCCTGGGGGTAGCGGGCAGTGCAACTCTTGCAATGCACCGCCTCACTGCCCTGGGGCAGTGGGCAGTGGAACTCCTGCAATGCACTGCCCCACTGCTTGGGGGCAGTGGACAGTGTAACTCCTGCAATGCACTGCCTCACTGTCCCAGAGCCTGGTGACCTGGCACCAGTCTAAAAACCCTCAGGATGGTAGCTGTAGGACGGATTGCCTACACGCACTGCCACGCTCGAAACCAGTCGTGAATCGTCGTGATAGTCGTGCCACCACGTGACTCAGCTCTGCCATCGTGGCCCCCTCTCCGCTCAACTGCAACCGTATGGTGCACTCTCTCTCTCCCTCTTCATCCCGTGTCTCCAAGGGCTGAGTGCCGCACCTCAAGTGCGTCCCTCCCCCTTGCAAGCCGTTTCCTGCTCACAGTGGGCAAGTCGTTATACGTTCGGCTCTGGCAAGACGTCGACCTCGCCGTGGCAATCTTCCAGGCCGCTACGCGGGGAGCCGCGACGGGGACTGCATTCGACGTATCCGCCGCTCAAGCGTGACGCCTTGTGCAGGGGTATCATCAGTCGTCCGATTCGTCGTCCCTACGTGGGGCCCCTCGCCCCCGTGCACCACTAGGGTTGCAGCACCACGCGCCAGCGCGGTGCTCCCCTCGCGCCCCCGCCCTGTGTGTCCTGGGACCCCCGCTCACCGACCCGGTCCGCCAGGCGGCCCCATGTTACTCCGCGCCATCGCGCCATGCTCTTTGTTTTGTCACACTATGGCCACGCTCGTGGTACCCCTTGTTTCTCTCCTGCGCGCCCCATCCGACTGGGGCTGCCTATGATGTCAGTGCACCTCCGTTTGCCGACACCTCGATCTGCTCCCCCCCCCAACATATTGCGGCCACAGGCCACCCGCTCTTTTCTCGCCACAGCTACCATGTCAGACCGCTCAACACCGTCCCAGGACACCCCCTCTCCCGCCCCCGACACCGGTCGAGGCGGCGCCATTCGTCAGGGGCCGTTCCCCATGTTTCTGATGGACATCGCCCAGTCCGACGATGCTGACCGTCTGCTGCGAGAACTGGACATGCTGAAGGATGACGCACTGGAAGCGGCAGATACGGCTATCCAGGCCACCGACCCCGCCCTGGCCGACTTGTGTGATGCCCTGCGATGGACGGCTGCCAACGGCGACATCCAGGCTATTACAGCGGTGACGGGGGTGTGGACGCCGCGGGGGCTCCTGCTCACAGCCACCGTAACGGTCGCCGCAGGCCCGTCTGACACGAAGGTCATCGAACACGTCCCCCTGTCGCTAGTACAAGGAGGCCCACTGCTGGAGTATATCTCCAAGGACCCTGAGGCCCTCACAGCGGCTCTCGTCACGCGGTGGAGCCCAAGCCATGCCCCAATTTCGGCGTCACGCCTCCGCAGCCAAGTCTTCAAGGGCCTGTACACAGCCCGCGAACAGCCACCGCCCGTCGACACTGCCGGCCCTCCGGACATCCAAAGCCAGAAGGTCTCCCACAAGATCCACAAGCCCATCAGCCAGTTCCTTGCCCCCCACCTCAGACCGTCATGGGACCGCCTCCGCACCCGAGAGGTAGTTGCGGCCTTTTGGGCGCTACCCAACGACGTGCATGCGGTCCTGCAGGCAGCCCACATCCCGACAGCAGACCTCGTCCCGCTGAAGTTCGGGCTCCTAGCGTGGGCCTCCTCCGTCTGCCTCACAGGACAGTACACGCCAGCCCCCGTTCCCACACCCCCCGCCCTCGCCAACAAGGGCATGTGGACCCCCGAGCAGCTGCGGCCGCTGCTCGAGTGCTCGATCTTGCCGATCCGCAGCGTGGAGCTGCTGCATCAGATCGAGCAGGCTGGCGAGCACTCCTGGGCCACAGCCCCTACTTTCGCCCTGCTGCAGGCCGGCATCGCCGACACCGCCAACCCGCCCCCGCTCACGCCGCCCAGCCACGCACCTTACCTCACCAAAGGGCAAGCGGCGCCCAGCCCCGCCGGCACTCTGTTCGCCACGGCGGCGTTCACCCCAGCGTCAGCCCTGTACAAGGCCCAGGGCAAGCCCACCCCCTCAGGGTCCGAACCATCGCCTTCATCACTGTTGCCCGAGCAGACAAGGCTTTCTTTCAATCTCCCAGAGCCTGCCTCCCAGGTACCACCGGCTGCCGCAGACCCCACGCCTCCGGAGTCACCGGCCCCGGCCGTCGGGTCGGCCCCCCCCAGCCCCTCCCAGGTGGGGGAGCCTTTCGTCCCGGACCTGGATGTCACGGCCTACTCCACCGACTACGCTCAATTGCATGACGAGTATGAGGCCCAACGACGGGAGATGGCCGTGGCACGGGGCGACCTGGAGTCCCTCACGCGGGATCTGGACGCGGTGCGCACCGAACGGGATAATGCCCAGCAGCAGGCCCAGCGTTGCGCCGCGGCACAGCGGCAGACCGAAGCCGTTAGGCTCAACAACTTCATCAGGTCGGTACCCCCCCTCCTGTCCATCGCCACCAGACTCCACGGCCTCCAGTCCACGCCGCCGGCATTCGCCAACGCCGTGCGCAGTACCGTTCCGGCTTCATTCGAGCTGCCCCCCCCCGGCTCTCAGCAGTTCCTGGTCCTCGTACCGGTCATCCTCGCCGCAGCAGTTCTCACCTCGCCCCAGGCACCCAACCTCGAGGAATTGGCCGACGTCCTCCGTAGGGCTATGGCCGCGCCAGGCGCCGTGCCGGTCCCGGAGGCCCCTGCGCGTGCGCCCGAACTGTCGTTCGCAGTCCCGGAACCGGTCCCTAAGCCGAGGGCGGTCTCTGTCTTTCGGGCACCGGGCGCGACCGCCCAGCCGCCGCCGTCTCTGCCGTCGCCTGCCGATGCCGCCCTGACCGACCTGCTGGAGTGGATCCCGGAGATCCCCAAGGGCTGTGAGGACGAGGTTGCGCACGCGCTCCACCTCCAGCTCTTCCGCCAGTACGGCGCGAAGGTCAACACCCTCCCGCAGTCGCCGATCCGGGAGCAGTGGGCCTGGGTCCACAGCCACGCGCCCAGCCTGCCCGGCATCGCGGAAGTCCTGCGCTCCTTCCTCTCCAACCCCCCTGCAGTCCAGCAGGTTTCCGCCAGCCCGGCCACCTCCCCATCAGAAGCTGCAGCCGCCAACCAGGCACAGGGCGCAGCGAAAAAGAAGGGGTATACACCCCAAAAAATCGATCCGCAAGTTTACTCGAAAGCCCTGTGGGTCGGCTGGCAAGAAGTCGACGATCCGCCGTCCGGTGAAGTTGATGCAGGACTCCTCGGTGGTATCCTTCGGGATAAATTTGGTGCAGGCCTTTCCTCCATTACTGAAGAACAATTGAACCATACATCCAAGTTCACAATCGTCGGAATCCGACCAGCAGAGTACGAGCGCGGCATGCGACTGACGAGGCAACACACGGCTCGTGGCTGGCGAGTGACGTGGGCCGAATCGAAGAAGCAACCGTTTACGCCCTGGGTGCCTGACCCTGACCGAGACCGTCCGCCCCGGAAGACTCATCGGGGAAGCCGCGGGAAGCAGCGCCGTCCACGGGACCCTGACGATCAGGTGGACCTTACGGCAACGTCGGGATCGGACGGAGAACCAGACTCCAAATATCAGCGCAGATACAGCCCCCGCCGCTCGGACCGGTCCCCGTCCCGCCGCCGCAGCCCAGGCCATCGCCGCGACAGCCCGCCGCCGAGGCGTCGCATCGCGTACCGCGATGAGCCACAAGCGCTTTCCAGCCGCCACGACCACCATGCAGCAGCCCCCCTCCTGCCCTACCCGTACTCGGGGGACCCCCACGACCCCCGAGTGGCCATGGCCCACAACCCCTACGCTCCCCCGCCCTGGAGCCCCCCAGCCGATCCCCACCGCTACCAGCCGTACTTCGGTCGGCGTCCGCGGGACCGGTAACCCGGGACATGGCGGGGCGCAACGAGGACGTCCCTGCCGCCGTGTCTCAGCTCCGCCACTCCCACCTCGACGGCGTCCCCCATGTCCGGGACCTGCACCTGGGCGCATACACTCCCAGCTCCCCCCCCAGAGAGTGGGGCCTGGTACCGGTACCGGCCTCGGGCACTGCCCAGTTCATCACGCCCCCCTATGCCCTCGAAATGTGCCTGCACCTGCCGGTGGGTGTGCACTACTACCGGGCGTGCAGCGGGGCGGACCCCTGGCCCCGTAACGTTCTGTCGTTAGTGGGCGCCGTGCACTGTGTGCAGGTGACGGGCTCCCATCAGTTGCAGCTCTGCCGCAAGGGCCTGCCACCCACCTCCTTCATCTTGCCCGAGCATCACCACGTGGTCCTCCCACAATCCCTACACAGCCGCGTCTCCATCACAGCCACAGGCCTCACCCGGGCCAGTGTCTTGGCGATGGCGGCCACGTACCACCACCGGCACCTCCGCAAGTGGGTGCGAGGCCTACCTTGCGCCCTCCCCGCAGCCGTGGACCGCAAGCTAACCCAGCACTCCACCGCCGCCGGCTCCTGCCCCGGTCCCCCCCCCACCGGCCACGTGTCGCCCCGCCCAGACGTGATGACCCTCAACGTGCAGATGTCCCTGCGACCCAAGCTCCGCGCCCTGGACGTCGTGGTGCGCGAGTGCCAGTACCCGCTAACCCTGCATGTTCAAGAAGCGGGGCCCCTGATCATCCAACGGGTGCACCCCCTATACCACACCATCCAGGCACCTGCAAGAATAGCTGGGGGATGTGCCACCCTCCTCTACAGGACCCCGGACCTGGTCGTGACCGGCCACAGCGCCCACCCGTCGGGACGAGCCCTCGTCACGCACTTCACCATGGCTGGCGTGACCCACTGCCACGCCAACGTGTATTTCCCCGCCGACGGGAACCTCGACACCCTCCAAGAAATCCTGGATTGGGTGTACCCGTACCTCCTCCTCACCCCGGCTAGAGTGGTTGTCATGACAGGGGACCTGAACGCCAACTGCCGCTGGGTCTCGCACCTCCCTGTCTCCCCTGCCTCCCTCTGTGACCTCGTCCTCCCCACGCTCACGCGCCTTGGGATGCGCCGTCTACGCCCCCTTGCGGAGGCCCCCACGTGGGTGAGCCCGCAAGGTTTCGCCGGTGCCCTGGACCACATCTTCCTCCGCACCCCTTCGGAAGCAGCCCACACCACGGAGGTGCGCTCCGATTCCAGTTTCCCATCCGACCACCTACCCGTGACAGCCACCCTCCATGACCTCCCGCCAGCGCCCCAATTGGTATGCCCTTCGAAAAAGGGCCGCTTCCCCATCCCGCGGGAACCCCTCGCCAGCCAGCTCCGCACCCTCAACGACACCTTTCGGGCCGAACTCGCTACGCCGCCCCCGGGCGCGCCCGAAGCGCAGCCACGCTATACCGAGGTGACCTCAGCGCTATACACCGCAGCTACGGCTGCCTACGGGCCCCCCGTCCCCAGCCAGCCGGTACCGTCGACGGTACGTGTCCACGTCACCAACCTTCAACGCTACACGCTCGCCTACCCGGATTGGGCGTCCCAATCGTCACACCTCGTGGAGGTCGCCCGCCTCAAAG
Source organism: Eutreptiella sp. 'Long Island Sound 2002' (assembly GCA_964036045.1). NCBI lineage: Eukaryota > Euglenozoa > Euglenophyceae > Eutreptiales > Eutreptiaceae > Eutreptiella > Eutreptiella sp. 'Long Island Sound 2002'. Next base: position 52,173,988 of record OZ038380.1, read on the forward strand.
AACGCATCCGAGCGGCCTGGGACGTTCTCCTTCTAGAGAAGGATGTAGGGCTGGCGCCCCTACCCGCTGCCCCTGGCCAACCCACCAAAGTGGACTACCGCCGCACGTTGGGGGCGCGCTACGTACCCCCAGCGGATCCGGTCTACGTGGTGGGCGTCCCAGTACCTCTTCATCAACAAGCCGCCGTTGCGTTGGACCAGCTGCGCCAAAGGCACCTTGCCCCTCTTGAGGCGCTCTCACTCGCGCGCGTCCGGACCATCACGGGATGGGAGGAAAGGCCGCTCGGCCCACCACCCAACGCCACCACCGCAAACCTGCGGGCCATCATCCGCCGGGCGGCAGCCACTGTGCCGTACCACGACTTGCTGGAGTACCGGCTGTTCGGACAATTGGAGGATGCCCAGTTTGCGGCGATCGTGAGCCTGATCAACAGTATTCTCCGTGGGGTGCCCGTGCCCCAGGCACACTCTGCAGACTTCATCAACCTTCCGAAAAAGACGCCGCACGGCCCCATTGCAAACGGCAGACCGCTGACCAATCTGGCCACGATATGGAAACTCACGGCTGCCCTCATCAAAGACCACTACCAGCCCCGCCTGGTTCAGAACGGCATCCTGCCGCCCTACCAGTTCGGGATGTCCCCGCACTGCTCCTCCGTGGAGCTACTCCGCGTCCTACACGATGTATGGTGGGACCGCTGGCGCAGACGCCTCGAAGCGTGGGTCCTGTCGGACGATGTCCGCCACGCGTATGGCTCCATCAACCACACCAGCGAGTACGCCGTCCTCACCGCCGCAGGGATCTCCCCAGCCGACGCCGCGACCCTTCAGCACCATGACCGCGCCCTTGAGGTGCACATGGGGGGAGCTGACGGACGCTCTCCGTCCTCCACCCGGCTGGGGGCCGGCACGGGGCAAGGATGCCCCGTGTCCGGCATGAAGTACTGCATATATGGCGAAGTTCGGGGACACGAAGCCTGCCGTTCCGTCCCCCCCACCGACACCCCCGCGGGCCCGCTGAACCGGGTTCTCCTGATGGATGACACCCAGTGGCTGCCCGGCGACCGTTGCCATTTGCCCGCCCTCGCCAGCGGCATTGAGAGAGCGGGCCGCCTCACCAACCTCCACTCAGACCCAACAAAAACGGTCTTGATCGGCACCGACATGCGCGATGGTCAGGTCTATTTCCTCAACGACACGGTATACCTCAATGGTCACCCCGTGCGATGTGCCACGAGCCGGGACTACGTCCGCGTCCTTGGCCGCCATGCCCTTCCCCACCTCTTCCATCCCGTCGACTCCCGGCGCCTGTTCTCGGGCGCCCGCGCTGCGTGCCGGGCGCTCCGCGCCCCACGACTCCCCGCCCACTACCCCCTCGCCATGTATACTGCCAAGTGTCATGGGACGGTCAACTGGTTTACCAGTGTCCGCCCCCCCTCCTACGGGGCCCTGCGCGTGCTGGACGCCATGACCGCCTCGGCCATGCGCGCCACCGCTGGGTGGACCCTCTCCGCCTCTGCTCACTTCCTCCGTGAGGTCCCCGAAGGGGGAGTCGGTATACCCCCGGCACCGGTCGTTGGGTTTACTAACTTCTTCGGCGTCTACATCCGACACCTGAACCACCCCAACTCCCTGGTCTGCCGGTCCACGCGCCACGGGCTCCTCACTGCCCTCTGGCGGTTCCATCCTTCCCAGCCCTGCCTCACCCCGGAGCTCGGACTCCGGTGCACCGCACACCCCACAGACCACGATCTATTTGTTGCCCTGTGCCACCGGTGCGACATCGCCATCCACTTACCCCCTGACAGCCATCTGCCACACCACACCCCCCATGTGCTGGCCCTGTCGTCACCCGGACTTGAGGTCCAGGACACCCACGCGTGGATGCTTGCGGGCCATCGCAGTACAGAGGACGCGCGACGCAAGGGGTGGCCCCGGGCCTCGCCCCGCCCCACTCCGCCGGCCGGCACCGTCCCCCCGGTTAGACGCTGCCAAGCGGTGACTGCGACCGTCCCCACGTTCTCCTGGCTCCCTGAGAACTATGGGATCCTCCACGACGCGTCGTGGTGCCCGAAGACCCGGCGCTGCGGCGGGGAAGTGGCGGTGTTCTGCCCCGTCACCCTCCGGTACCAGGTGTACCCCGTCCCCATCCCCTTGAGGCTGGACAACGCCTACACGGCGGAGCTGTACACGGCATGGGTGGCCCTCACCGCCAAGGGGCCCTCAGCCGACCCTGCCATCGGCTTCCGATCCGGTGCGTGGCACTTCGCGGACTGCAAAGGGTACATCACGGCGCAGGAAGGGCGCCGCGAGCCGGAAGACTCGCTGCAGGGAGATCTCATAAGATCGTGTCGCGACATGGCCCACGGTCATGCCCCTCCCCATCACCTCTATTCCCATATCGCCGGCACCTGGCTCGATACCCTGCTGGACCGGGTGGACGAAGCGGCAGGGCAAGCTGCGGACAATTGCCCGGACGCCGTGGGATGGCTCGGCCCCCTACAGAAACCCCGCGTCTGCTTCTCCCACGCGGGCCTCCAGGTCCAGGACGCCGTGCCCCACGCGCGCCGCGCCTTGCTCGCCTCCCACCACGCCTTCTCTGCGTCCCCCCCGCCACAACGCCTCCCCGACCTCAACGAGTACGCCAACATCGTCAGCCACGGTCTCGTCACATGGGGGGACCACCTCACGGTCACCGGCATCCGCCTCTCCCTGTTCCCCCCAAGAGATACGTCCTGCCCCCTCTGCACCATGCCCGCCTCCGGGGACCATATCCTCTCGTGCCCGCTAGACCCGCTCATCCGCGCCCACTACCATCGGTGGCTTGCGGCCCGACTCTCTCAGAGGTGCCATGCCTGGCGCCACTGTACGCCCACTGCCTGGGGCACCCTCGTCCTTTGGGGGGACGAGCCGTTCATACTGGCTGTGGATGGCTCCCCGGCCCACCACACCGTCGCAACCTACACTGTTGGTCGTCTCGGAGCCATCTCCACGCCACACAGGGATGCCCTTCTGCACAGAGGTCTGCGTCCTGCGCGTCTCCGTCGCCTACTCTGCGATGTCGTTCTCACTACCGTTCTCCTACATAAGCGGCACGCGGTGCCCGTTCTACCTCTTGCCGACCACCTCTCTCCCCTACCGCGGGCCCCTGTTAACCAGTCCCTCGCCAACAACCCACCGCCAGAGTGGTATCACGTAGCCAACTGGGCCCCAACGCCCGGCTCGGGCAGGTGGCCGGCCTGGGACGTCCTCCTAGGACTCTGGCTATCAGGGGACCTCCTCCTGGCCCCTAAGGTGAAGTCCGCCATCTCCACCCGGAACAAGCGCAGTCCGTACCGCGTCCTGTATGTGTACATCGAGAAGAACCAGATGTCGCCGGCCGTGCGGCAGGAGATTGAGCTGGAAGCCCATGACGTGATCATCTTGGACAGTCTCGGACGGCACGGGCTTGCCCCCCATCTCCCGGATCGACGCCGCCTCTGGGCCATCCATTACGGTGGCAATGGACGGAGCCCGGAGGCCGGCCTCTGTGGAGATGTGATCCCCTCGTGGTGTGCCGCACTACATTCCGCGTTCTCGGCCATCCTCACTGTGGCTTCCCAAGGACCCCGCACGGTCTTTAAGGACATGCAGGTGGCCATGGGTCGGCCCGCCCCGTGGCCCTGTCCCCGCCCGTGACCCGTCCTCGACCTCACGCGCCCGGACCGCTCCGGTGCTGCGCGCAGTCGTGCCGGACCGCGCTCCTTGTCTGGCGGCGTTCTAAGTCGGAGGTGATGCCCCGGGAGACCCACATCTTCCGTGCCCGTTGATCTTGGAACGCTTACTCGGGTGGATCCAGGACAGTTCGGAGCGGTTGGTGGCCGGGACCGGAGAGCAGATCGAGCCGTAGCGTTGTCGTACACCGACGTTGTGACCCAGACGGCCTGCTGGGAGGAGCGTTCTCAGGTGTGCGACGAGATTCGTCTTGCTCTAGCGGAGGTAAGACGGAGGACTCCCTCGGCAGAGCCTGCGTTTGGCCCCCGAGGGACGACGCCAAGGCTCACCGTACGTGGGACCGCGGCAGGCGCTCCTCCTCCTCCTCCTCCTCCTCCAGAGCAGTGGGCAGTGGAACTCTGCAATGCACTACCTCACTGCCCTGGGGCAGTGGACAGTGCACCTCCTGCAATGCACTGCCTCGCTGCCTGGGGGCAGTGGGCAGTGGAACTCCATCAATGCACCCTCCCACTGCCTGGGGGCAGTGGGCAGTGCAACTCCTGCAATGCACTGCCTCACTGCCCAAGGGCAGTGGGCAGCGGAACTCCTGCAATGCACTGCCTCACTGCCTCGGGGCAGTGGGCAGTGCAACTCCTGCAATGCACTGCCTCACTGCCCTGGGGGCAGTGGGCAGTGCAACTCCTGCAATGCACTGCCTCACTGCCCTGGGGCAGTGGGCAGTGGACCTCCTGCAATGCACTGCCTCACTGCCTGGGGGCAGTGGGCAGTGGAACTCCTGCAATGCACTGCCCCACTGCTTGGGGGAAGTGGACAGTGCAACTCCTGCAATGCACTGCCTCACTGTCCCAGAGCAGTGGGCAGTGGAACTCCTGCAATGCACTACCTCACTGCCCTGGGGCAGTGGACAGTGCAACTCCTGCAATGCACTGCCTCACTGCCTGGGGGCAGTGGGCAGTGCAACTCCTGCAATGCACTGCCTCACTGCCTGGGGGCAGTGGGCAGTGCAACTCCAACTCCTGCAATGCACTGCCTCACTGCCTGGGGGCAGTGGGCAGTGGAACTCCTGCAATGCACTGCCCCACTGCCTGGGGGTAGCGGGCAGTGCAACTCTTGCAATGCACTGCCTCACTGCCCTGGGGCAGTGGGTAGTGGACCTCCCGCAATGCACTGCCTCACTGCCTGGGGGCAGTGGGCAGTGGAACTCCTGCAATGCACTGCCCCACTGCTTGGGGGCAGTGGGCAGTGCAACTCCTGCAATGCACTGCCTCACTGTCCCAGAGCAGTGGGCAGTGGAACTCCTGCAATGCACTACCTCACTGCCCTGGGGCAGTGGGCAGTGGAACTCTTGCAATGCACTGCCTCACTGCCTGGGGGCAGCGGACAATGCAACCTCTGCAAGGCACTGCCTCACTGCCCTGGGTCAGGGGGCAGTGCAACTCCTGCAATACACTGCCGCACTGCCTGGGGGCAGTGGGCACTGCAACTCCTGCAATGCACTGCCTCATTGCCCGGGGGCAGTGGGCAGTGCAACTCCAACTCGTGCAATGCACTGCCTCACTGCCTGGGGGCAGTGGGCAGTGGAACTCCTGCAATGCACTGCCGTACAGCTTGGGGGCAGTGGACAGTGCAACTCCTGCAATGCACTGCCTCACTGTCCCAGAGCAGTGGGCAGTGGAACTCCTGCAATGCACTACCTCACTGCCCTGGGGCAGTGGGCAGTGGAACTCCTGCAATGCACTGCCTCACTGCCCTGGGTCAGTGGGCAGTGCAACTCCTGCAATACACTGCCGCACTGCCTGGGGGCAGTGGGCAGTGCGACTCCTGCAATGCACTTCCTCACTGCCTGGGGGCAGTGGGCAGTGCAACTCCAACTCCTGCAATGCACGGCCTCACTGCCTGGGGGCAGTGGGCGGTGCAACTTCTTCAATGCACGGCCTCACTGCCTGGGGGCAGTGGGCAGTGCAACTCCTGCAATGCACTGCCTCACTGCCCTGGGGGCAGTGGGCAGTGCAACTCCAACTCCTGCAATGCACTGCCTCACTGCCTGGGGGCAGTGGGCAGTGCAACTCCCGCAATGCACTGCCTCACTACCTGGGGGCAGTGGGCAGTGGAACTCCTGCAATGCACCGCCTCACTGCCTGGGGGCAGTGGGCAGTGCAACTCCTGCAATGCACTGCCTCACTGCCCTGGGGGCAGTGGACAGTGCAACTCCTGCAATGCACTTCCTCACTGCCTGGGGGCAGTGGGCAGTGCAACTCCAACTCCTGCAATGCACTGCCTCACTGCCTGGGGGCAGTGGGCGGTGCAACTTCTTCAATGCACAGCCTCACTGCCTGGGGGCAGTGGGCAGTGCAACTTCTGCAATGCACTGCCTCAGTACCTGCGGGCAGTGGGCAGTGCAACTCCCGCAATGCACTGCCTCACTGCCTGGGGGCAGTGGGCAGTGGAACTCCTGCAATGCACCCTCCCACTGCCTGGGGGCAGTGGGCAGTGCAACTCCTGCAATGCAGTGCCTCACTGCCCCGGGGGCAGTGGGCAGTGCAACTCCTGCAATGCACTGCCTCACTGCCTGGGGGCAGTGGACAGTGCACTTCCTGCAATGCACCGCTTCACTGCCCTGGGGCAGTGGGCAGTGAAACTCCCGCAATGCACTGCCGCACTGCCTGGGGGCAGTGGGCAGTGCAACTCCTGCAATGCACTGCCTCACTGCCTGGGGGCAGTGGGCAGTGCAACTCCAACTCCTGCAATGCACTGCCTCACTGCCTTGGGGCAGTGGGCAGTGGAACTCCTGCAATGCACTGCCCGACTGCCTGGGGGCAGCGGGCAGTGCAACTCTTGCAATGCACTGCCTCACTGCCCTGGGGCAGTGGGCAGTGGACCTCCTGCAATGCACTGCCTCACTGCCTGGGGGCAGTGGGCAGTGGAACACCTGCAATGCACTGCCCCACTGCTTGGGGGCAGTGGACAGTGCAATTCCTGCAATGCACTGCCTCACTGTCCCAGAGCAGTGGGCAGTGGAACTCCTGCAATGCACTACCTCACCGCCCTGGGGCAGTGGACAATGCAACTCCTGCAATGCACTGCCTCACTGCCTGGGGGCAGTGGGCAGTGCAACTCCTGCAATGCACTGCCTCACTGCCTGGGGGCAGTGGGCAGTGCAACTCCAACTCCTGCAATGCACTGCCTCACTGCCTGGGGGCAGTGGGCAGTGGAACTCCTGCAATGCACTGCCCCACTGCCTGGGGGCAGCGGGCAGTGCAACTCTTGCAATGCACTGCCTCACTGCCGTGGGGCAGTGGGTAGTGGACCTCCTGCAATGCACTGCCTCACTGCCTGGGGGCAGTGGGCAGTGGAACTCCTGCAATGCACTGCCCCACTGCTTGGGGGCAGTGGACAGTGCAACTCCCGCAATGCACTGCCTCACTGTCCCAGAGCAGTGGGCAGTGGAACTCCTGCAATGCACTACCTCAGTGCCCTGGGGCAGTGGGTAGTGGAACTCCTGCAATGCACTGCCTCACTGCCTGGGGGCAGCGGACAGTGCAACCTCTGCAAGGCACTGCCTCACTGCCCTGGGTCAGGGGGCAGTGCAACTCCTGCAATACACTGCCGCACTGCCTGGGGGCAATGGGCAGTGCAACTCCTGCAATGCACTGCCTCACTGCCTGGGGGCAGTGGGCGGTGCAACTTCTACAATGCACGGCCTCACTTCCTGGGGGCAGTGGGCAGTGCAACTCCTGCAATGCACGGCCTCACTGCCCTGGGGGCAGTGGGCAGTGCAACTCCTGCAATGCACTGCCTCACTGCCTGAGCGGCGGTGGGCAGTGCAACTCCTGCAATGCATTGCCTCGCTGCCTGGGGGCAATGGGCAGTGCAACTTCCGCAATGCAGTGCCTCACTGCCCCGGGGCAGTGGGCAGCGGAACTCTCGCAATGCACTGCCTCACTGCCTGGGGGCAGTGGGCAGTCCAACTCCTGCAATGCACCGCCGCACTGCCTGGGGGCAGTGGGCAGTGGAACTCCTGCAATGCGCTGCCCCACTGCCGGGGGGCAGTGGGCGGTGCAACTCTTGCAACGCACTGCCTCACTGCCTTGGGGCAGTGGGCAGTGGAACTCCTGCAATGCACTGCCTCACTGCCTGGGGACAGTGGGCAGTGGAACTCCTGCAATGCACTGCCTCACTGCCTGGGGGCAGTGGGCAGTGCAACTCCTGCAATGCACCGCCTCGCCCCCCGGGGGGTAGTGGGCAGTGGAACGCCTGCAACGCACTGCCTCACTGCCTGGGGGCAGTGGACAGTGGAACTCCTGCAATGCAGTGCCCCGCTGCCTGGGGGCAGCGGGCAGTGCAACTCTCGCAATGCACTGCCTCACTGCCTGGGGGCAGTGGGCAGTGGAACTCCTGCAATGCACGACCTCACTGCCTGGGCGCAGTGGGCAGTGGAACTCTTGCAATGCACTGCCCCACTGCCTGGGGGCAGTGGGCAGTGCAACTCCTGCAATGCACTGTCCCACTGCCTGGGGGCAGTGGGCAGTGGAACTCCTGCAATGCACGGCCTCACCGCATTGGGGGCAGTGGGCAGTGCAACTCTTGCAATGCACTGCCTCACTGCCTGGGGGCAGTGGGCAGTGGAACTCGTGCAATGCACTGCCGTACAGCTTGGGGGCAGTGGACAGTGCAACTCCTGCAATGCACTGCCTCACTGTCCCAGAGCAGTGGGCAGTGGAACTCCTGCAATGCACTACCTCACTGCCCTGGGGCAGTGGGCAGTGGAACTCCTGCAATGCACTGCCTCACTGCCCTGGGTCAGTGGGCAGTGCAACTCCTGCAATACACTGCCGCACTGCCTGGGGGCAGTGGGCAGTGCAACTCCTGCAATGCACTTCCTCACTGCCTGGGGGCAGTGGGCAGTGCAACTCCAACTCCTGCAATGCACTGCCTCACTGCCTGGGGGCAGTGGGCGGTGCAACTTCTTCAATGCACGGCCTCACTGCCTGGGGGCAGTCGGCAGTGCAACTCCTGCAATGCACTGCCTCACTGCCCTGGGGGCAGTGGGCAGTGCAACCCCTGCAATGCACTGCCTCACTGCCTGGGGGCAGTGGGCAGTGCAACTCGCGCAATGCACTGCCTCACTGCCTGGGGGCAGTGGGCAGTGGAACTCCTGCAATGCACCGCCTCACTGCCTGGGGGCAGTGGGCAGTGCAACTCCTGCAATGCACTGCCTCACTGCCCTGGGGGCAGTGGACAGTGCAACTCCTGCAATGCACCGCCTCGCTGCCTGGGGGCAGTGGGCAGTGGAACTCCATCAATGCACCCTCCCACTGCCTGGGGGCAGTGGGCAGTGCAACTCCTGCAATGCACTGCCTCACTGCCCAAGGGCAGTGGGCAGCGGAACTCCTGCAATGCACTGCCTCACTGCCTGGGGGCAGTGGGCAGTGCAACTCCTGCAATGCACTGCCTCACTGCCCTGGGGGCAGTGGGCAGTGCAACTCCTGCAATGCACTGCCTCTCTGCCTGGGGGCAGTGGACAGTGCAACTCTTGCAATGCACCGCCTCACTGCCCTGGGGCAGTGGGCAGTGAAACTCCTGCAATGCACTGCCGCACTGCCTTGGGGCAGTGGGCAGTGCAACTCCTGCAATGCACTGCCTCACTGCCTGGGGGAAGTGGACAGTGCAACTCCAACTCCTGCAATGCACTGCCCCACTGCCTGGGGGTAGCGGGCAGTGCAACTCTTGCAATGCACTGCCTCACTGCCCTGGGGCAGTGGGCAGTGGACCTCCTGCAATGCACTGCCTCACTGCCTGGGGGCAGTGGGCAGTGGAACTCCTGCAATGCACTGCCTCACTGCTTGGGGGAAGTGGACAGTGCAACTCCTGCAATGCACTGCCTCACTGTCCCAGAGCAGTGGGCAGTGGAACTCCTGCAATGCACTACCTCACTGCCCTGGGGCAGTGGACAATGCAACTCCTGCAATGCACTGCCTCACTGCCTGGGGGCAGTGGGCAGTGCAACTCCTGCAATGCACTGCCTCACTGCCTGGGGGCAGTGGGCAGTGCAACTCCAACTCCTGCAATGCACTGCCTCACTGCCTCGGGGCAGTGGGCAGTGGAACTCCTGCAATGCACTGCCCCACTGCCCGGGGGTAGCGGGCAGTGCAACTCTTGCAATGCACTGCCTCACTGCCCTGGGGCAGTGGGCAGTGGACCTCCTGCAATGCACTGCCTCACTGCCCGGGGGCAGTGGGCAGTGCAACTCCAACTCCTGCAGGCACTGCCCCACTGCTTGGGGGCAGTGGACAGTGCAACTCCTGCAATGCACTGCCTCACTGTCCCAGAGCAGTGGGCAGTGGAACTCCTGCAATGCACTACCTCACTGCCCTGGGGCAGTGGGCAGTGGAACTCTTGCAATGCACTGCCCCACTGCCTGGGGGCAGCGGACAATGCAACCTCTGCAAGGCACTGCCTCACTGCCCTGGGTCAGGGGGCAGTGCAACTCCTGCAATACACTGCCTCATTGCCCGGGGGCAGTGAGCAGTGCAACTCCAACTCGTGCAATGCACTGCCTCACTGCCTGGGGGCAGTTGGCAGTGGAACTCCTGCAATGCACTGCCGTACAGCTTGGGGGCAGTGGACAGTGCAACTCCTGCAATGCACTGCCTCACTGTCCCAGAGCAGTGGGCAGTGGAACTCCTGCAATGCACTACCTCACTGCCCTGGGGCAGTGGGCAGTGGAACTCCTGCAATGCACTGCCTCACTGCCCTGGGTCAGTGGGCAGTGCAACTCCTGCAATACACTGCCGCACTGCCTGGGGGCAGTGGGCAGTGCAACTCCTGCAATGCACTTCCTCACTGCCTGGGGGCAGTGGGCAGTGCAACTCCAACTCCTGCAATGCACGGCCTCACTGCCTGGGGGCAGTGGGCGGTGCAACTTCTTCAATGCACGGCCTCACTGCCTGGGGGCAGTGGGCAGTGCAACTCCTGCAATGCACTGCCTCACTGCCCTGGGGGCAGTGGGCAGTGCAACCCCTGCAATGCACTGCCTCACTGCCTGGGGGCAGTGGGCAGTGCAACTCCCGCAATGCACTGCCTCACTGCCTGGGGGCAGTGGGCAGTGGAACTCCTGCAATGCACCGCCTCACTGCCTGGGGGCAGTGGGCAGTGCAACTCCTGCAATGCACCGCCTCACTGCCCTGGGGGCAGTGGACAGTGCAACTCCTGCAATGCACTTCCTCACTGCCTGGGGGCAGTGGGCAGTGCAACTCTAACTCCTGCAATGCACTGCCTCACTGCCTGGGGGCAGTGGGCGGTGCAACTTCTTCAATGCACGGCCTCACTGCCTGGGGGCAGTGGGCAGTGCAACTTTTGCAATGCACTGCCTCAGTACCTGCGGGCAGTGGGCAGTGCAACTCCCGCAATGCACTGCCTCACTGCCTGGGGGCAGTGGGCAGTGGAACTCCTGCAATGCACCCTCCCACTGCCTGGGGGCAATGGGCAGTGCAACTCCTGCAATGCAGTGCCTCACTGCCCCGGGGGCAGTGGGCAGTGCAACTCCTGCAATGCACTGCCTCACTGCCTGGGGGCGGTGGGCAGTGCAACTCCTGCAATGCACCGCCTCACTGCCCTGGGGCAGTGGGCAGCGAAACCCCCGCAATGCACTGCCGCACTGCCTGGGGGCAGTGGGCAGTGGAACTCCTGCAATGCACTGCCCCACTGCTTGGGGGCAGTGGAAAGTGCAATTCCTGCAATGCACTGCCTCACTGCCCTGGGGCAGTGGACAGTGCAACTCCTGCAATGCACTGCCTCACTGCCTGGGGGCAGTGGGCAGTGCAACTCCAACTCCTGCAATGCACTGCCTCACTGCCTGGGGGCAGTGGGCAGTGGAACTCCTGCAATGCACTGCCCCACTGCCTGGGGGCAGCGGGCAGTGCAACTCTTGCAATGCACTGCCTCACTGCCGTGGGGCAGTGGGTAGTGGACCTCCTGCAATGCACTGCCTCACTGCCTGGGGGCAGTGGGCAGTGGAACTCCTGCAATGCACTGCCCCACTGCTTGGGGGCAGTGGACAGTGCAACTCCTGCAATGCACTGCCTCACTGTCCCAGAGCAGTGGGCAGTGGAACTCCTGCAATGCACTACCTCACTGCCCTGGGGCGGTGGGCAGTGGAACTCCTGCAATGCACTGCCTCACTGCCTGGGGGCAGCGGACAGTGCAACCTCTGCAAGGCACTGCCTCACTGCCCTGGGTCACGGGGCAGTGCAACTCCTGCAATACACTGCCGCACTGCCTGGGGGCAGTGGGCAGTGCAACTCCCGCAATGCACTGCCTCACTGCCTGGGGGCAGTGGGCGGTGCAACTTCTACAATGCACGGCCTCACTGCCTGGGGGCAGTGGGCAGTGCAACTCCTGCAATGCACTGCCTCACTGCCCTGGGGGTAGTGGGCAGTGGAACTCCTGCAATGCACTGCCTCACTGCCTGGGGGCAGTGGGCAGTGGAACTCCTGCAATGCACTGCCTCACTGCCTGGGGGCAGTGGGCAGTGCAACTCCTGCAATACACTGCCGCACTGCATGGGGGCAGTGGGCAGTGCAACTCCTGCAATGCACTGCCTCACTGCCTGGGGGCAGTGGGCAGTGCAACTCCAACTCCCGCAATGCACTGCCTCACTGTCTGGGGGCAGTGGGCGGTGCAACTTCTACAATGCACGGCCTCACTGCCTGGGGGCAGTGGGCAGTGCAACTCCTGCAATGCACTGCCTCACTGCCCTCGGGGCAGTGGGCAGTGGAACTCCTACAATGCACTGCCTCACTGCCTGGTGGCAGTGGGCAGTGCAACTCCTGCAATGCACTGCCTCACTGCCTGGGGGCAGTGGGCAGTGGAACTCCTGCAATGCACCGCGTCACTGCCTGGGGGCAGTGGGCAGTGCAACTCCTGCAATGCACTGCCTCACTGCCCTGGGGCAGTGGGCAGCGGAACTCCTGCAATGCACTGCCTCACTGCCTGGGGGCAGTGGGCAGTGCAACTCCTGCAATGCACTGCCTCAGTCCCTGGGGGCAGTGGACAGTGCAACTCCTGCAATGCACCGCCTCACTGCCCTGGGGCAGTGGGCAGTGAAACTCCCGCAATGCACTGCCGCACTGCCTGGGGGCAGTGGGCAGTGCAACTCCTGCAATGCACTGCCCCACTGCCTGGGGGCAGCGGGCAGTGCAACTCTTGCAATGCACTGCCTCACTGCCGTGGGGCAGTGGGTAGTGGACCTCCTGCAATGCACTGCCTCACTGCCTGGGGGCAGTGGGCAGTGGAACTCCTGCAATGCACTGCCCCACTGCTTGGGGGCAGTGGACAGTGCAATTCCTGCAATGCACTGCCTCACTGTCCCAGAGCATTGGGCAGTGGAACTCATGCAATGCACTACCTCACTGCCCTAGGGCAGTGGACAGTGCAACTCCTGCAATGCACTGCCTCACTGCCTGGGGGCAGTGGGCAGTGCAACTCCTGCAATGCACTACCTCACTGCCTGGGGGCAGTGGGCAGTGCAACTCCAACTCCTGCAATGCACTGCCTCACTGCTTGGGGGCAGTGGGCAGTGGAACTCCTGCAATGCACTGCCTCACTGCCTGGGGGCAGTGGGCAGTGCAACTCTTGCAATGCACTGCCTCACTGCCTGGGGGCAGTGGGCAGTGCAACTCCAACTCCTGCAATGCACTGTCTCACTGCCTTGGGGCAGTGGGCAGTGCAACTTCTACAATGCACGGCCTCACTGCCTGGGGGCAGTGGGCAGTGCAACTCCTGCAATGCACTGCCTCACTGCCCTGGGGGCAGTGGGCAGTGGAACTCCTGCAATGCACTGCCTCACTGCCTGGGGGCACTGGGCAGTGGAACTCCTGCAATGCACTGCCTCACTGCCTGGGGGCAGTGGGCAGTGCAACTCCTGCAATGCACTGCCTCACTGCCTGGGGGCAGTGGGCAGTGGAACTCCTGCAATGCACCGCCTCACTGACTGGGGGCAGTGGGCGGTGCAACTCCTGCAATGCACTGCCTCATTGCCCTGGGGGCAGTGGGCAGTGGAACTCCTGCAATGCACTGCCTCACTGCCTGGGGGCAGTGGGCAGTGGAACTCCTGCAATGCACTGCCTCACTGCCTGGGGGCAGTGGGCAGTGCAACTCCTGCAATGCACTGCCTCACTGCCTGGGGGCAGTGGGCAGTGGAACTCCTGCAATGCACCGCCTCACTGACTGGGGGCACTGGACAGTGCAACTCCTGCAATGCACTGCCTCACTGTCCCAGAGCAGTGGGCAGTGGAACTCCTGCAATGCACTACCTCACTGCCCTGGGGCAGTGGGCAGTGGAACGCTTGCAATGCACTGCCTCACTGCCTGGGGGCAGCGGACAGTGCAACCTCTGCAAGGCACTGCCCCACTGCCTGGGGGCAGGGGGCAGTGCAACTCCTGCAATACACTGCCGCACTGCCTGGGGGCAGTGGGCAGTGCAACTCCTGCAATGCACTGCCTCACTGCCTGGGGGCAGTGGGCAGTGCAACTCCAACTCCTGCAATGCACTGTCTCACTGCCTTGGGGCAGTGGGCAGTGCAACTTCTACAATGCACGGCCTCACTGCCTGGGGGCAGTGGGCAGTGCAACTCCTGCAATGCACTGCCTCACTGCCCTGGGGGCAGTGGGCAGTGGAACTCCTGCAATGCACTGCCTCACTGCCTGGGGGCACTGGGCAGTGGAACTCCTGCAATGCACTGCCTCACTGCCTGGGGGCAGTGGGCAGTGCAACTCCTGCAATGCACTGCCTCACTGCCTGGGGGCAGTGGGCAGTGGAACTCCTGCAATGCACCGCCTCACTGACTGGGGGCAGTGGGCGGTGCAACTCCTGCAATGCACTGCCTCACTGCCCTGGGGGCAGTGGGCAGTGGAACTCCTGCAATGCACTGCCTCACTGCCTGGGGGCAGTGGGCAGTGGAACTCCTGCAATGCACTGCCTCACTGCCTGGGGGCAGTGGGCAGTGCAACTCCTGCAATGCACTGCCTCACTGCCTGGGGGCAGTGGGCAGTGGAACTCCTGCAATGCACCGCCTCACTGACTGGGGGCAGTGGGCGGTGCAACTCCTGCAATGCACTGCCTCACTGCCCTGGGGGCAGTGGGCAGTGCAACTCCTGCAATGCACTGCCTCACTGCCTGGGGGCAGTGGGCAGTGGAACTCCTGCAATGCACTGCCTCACTGCTTGGGGGCAGTGGGCAGTGCAACTCCTGCAATGCACTGCCTCACTGCCTGGGGGCAGTGGGCAGTGGAACTCCTGCAATGCACCGCCTCACTGACTGGCGGCAGTGGGCGGTGCAACTCTTGCAATGCACAGCCTCACTGCCCTGGGTCATTAGGCAGTGCAACTCCTGCAATACACTGCCGCACTGCCTGGGGGCAGTGGGCAGTGCAACTCCTGCAATGCACTGCCTCACTGCCTGGGGGCAGTGGGCAGTGCAACTCCAACTCCTGCAATGCACTGCCTCACTGCCTGGGGGCAGTGGGCGGTGCAACTTCTACAATGCACGGCCTCACTGCCTGGGGGCAGTGGGCAGTGCAACTCCTGCAATGCACTGCCTCACTGCCCTGGGGGCAGTGGGCAGTGGAACTCCTACAATGCACTGCCTCACTGCCTGGGGGCAGTGGGCAGTGCAACTCCTGCAATGCACTGCCTCACTGCATGGGGGCAGTGGGCAGTGGAACTCCTGCAATGCACCGCCTCACTGCCTGGGGGCAGTGGGCAGTGCAACTCCTGCAATGAACTGCCTCACTGCCCTGGGGGCAATGGACAGTGCAACTCCTGCAATGCACTGCCTCGCTGCCTGGGGGCAGTGGGCAGCGGAACTCCTGCAATGCACTGCCCCACTGCCTGGGGGCAGTGGGCAGTGCAACTCCTGCAATGCACTGCCTCACTGCCTGGGGGCAGTGGGCAGTGCAACTCCTGCAATGAACTGCCTCGCTGCCTGGGGGCAGTGGGCAGTGCAACTCCTGCAATGCACTGCCTCACTGCCCTTGGGCAGTGGGCAGCGGAACTCCTGCAATGCAGTGCCTCACTGCCTGGGGGCAGTGGGCAGTGCAACTCCTGCAATGCACTGCCTCACTGCCTGCGGGCAGTGGACAGTGCAACTCCTGCAATGCACCGCCTCACTGCCTTGGGGCAGTGGGCAGTGAAACTCCCGCAATGCACTACCTCACTGCCTGGGGGCAGTGGGCAGTGGAACTCCTGCAATGCACGGCCTCACTGCCTGGGGGCAGTGGGCAGTGCAACTCCTGCAATGCACTGCCTCACTGCCTGGGGGCAGTGGGCAGTGCAACTCCTGCAATACACTGCCGCACTGCTTGGGGGCAGTGGGCAGTGGACCTCCGGCAATACACTGCCGCACTGCTTGGGGGCAGTGAGCAGTGCAGCTCCTGCATTACTCTGCCCCACTGCCTGGGGGCAGTGGACAGTGCAACTCCTGCAATGCACTGCCTCACTGCCTGGGGGCAGTGGGCAGCGGAACTCCTGCAATGCACTGCCTCGCTGCCTGGGGGCAGTGGGCAGTGGAACTCCTGCAATGCACTGCCCCACTGCCTGGGGGCAGTGGGCAGTGCAACTCCTGCAATGCACTGCCTCACTGCCTGGGGGCAGTGGGCAGCGCAACTCTTGCAATGCACTGCCTCACTGCCCTGGGGCAGTGGGCAGCGGAACTCCTGCAATGCACTGCCTCACTGCCTGGGGGCAGTGGGCAGTGCAACTCCTGCAATACACTGCCGCACTGCTTGGGGGCAGTGGGCAGTGGACCTCCGGCAATACACTGCCGCACTGCTTGGGGGCAGTGAGCAGTGCAGCTCCTGCATTACTCTGCCCCACTGCCTGGGGGCAGTGGACAGTGCAACTCCTGCAATGCACTGCCTCACTGCCTGGGGGCAGTGGGCAGCGGAACTCCTGCAATGCACTGCCTCGCTGCCTGGGGGCAGTGGGCAGTGGAACTCCTGCAATGCACTGCCCCACTGCTTGGGGGCAGTGGGCAGTGCAACTCCTGCAATGCACTGCCTCACTGCCTGGGGGCAGTGGGCAGCGCAACTCCTGCAATGCACTGCCTCACTGCCTGGCAGCAGTGGGCAGTGCAACTCCTGCAATGCACTGCCTCACTGCCTGGCGGCAGTGGGCAGTGCAACTCCTGCAATGGGTGGTCGGAGGGTAGTGCCGGGCCTGTGGGGATGTACTACTGGGCGCACCGGCCTGGGGGGATGGGGAGTCCGACGCAGGGGGTGGTCGGGGCATCCTTTAGGGCCTATGGGGGGCCATCATCTTCGGAGAACCGGGCGCACCGGCCTGGGGGGGACGGGGAGTCCAGGCCAGGGGGTGGTCGGAGCCTCCTGCAGGGCCCATGGGGAGGCGTCATCTGCTAATAACCGGGCACACCGGCCTGGGGGGGACGGGGAGCCCAGCCCAGGGGGTGGTCGGAACCTCCTGCAAGGCCCATGGGGAGCCAGCATCTTCCAATAACCGGGCGCACCGGCCTGGGGGGGACGGGGAGTCCAGCCCAGGGGGTGTTCGGAGCCTCCTGCCAGGCCAATGGGGGGCCAATATCTTTGGAGAACCGGGCGCACCGGCCTGGGGGGGACGGGGAGTCCAGCCCAGGGGGTGTTCGGAGTCTCCTGCCAGGCCAGTGGGGGGCCATCTTCTTCAGAGAACCGGGCGCACCGGCCCGGGGGGGACGCGGAGTCCTGCCCACGGGGTGTTCGGAGTCTCTTGCAAGGCCAGTGGGGGGCCATCTTCTTCAGAGAACCGGGCGCACCGGCCCGGGGGGGACGGGGAGTCCTGCCCAGGGGGTGTTCGGAGCCTCCTGCCAGGGCCCATGGGGGGCCATCTTCTTCAGAGAACCGGGCGCACCGGCCTGGGGGGGACGGGGAGTCCTGCCTAGGGGGTGTTCGGAGTCTCCTGCAAGGCCAAGGGGGGGCCATCTTCTTCAGAGAACCGGGCGCAACGGCCCGGGGGGGACGGGGAGTCCTGCCCAGGGGGTGTTCGGAGTCTCCTGCCAGGCCAATGGGGGGCCATCTTCTTCACAGAACCGGGCGCACCGGCCCGGGGGGGACGGGGCGTCCTGCCCAGGGGGTGTTCGGAGCCTCCTGCCAGGGCAATGGGGGGCCATCTTCTTCTGAGAACCGGGCGCACCGGCCTGGGGGGGACGGGGAGTCCTGCCCAGGGGGTGTTCGGAGTCTCCTGCAAGGCCAGTGGGGGGCCATCTTCTTCAGAGAACCGGGCGCACCGGCCCGGGGGGGACGGGGAGTCCTGCCCAGGGGGTGTTCGGAGTCTCCTGCCAGGCCAATGGGGGGCCATCTTCTTCAGAGAACCGGGCGCACCGGCCCGGGGGGGACGGGGAGTCCTGCCCAGGGGGTGTTCGGAGTCTCCTGCCAGGCCAATGGGGGGCCATCTTCTTCAGAGAACCGGGCGCACCGGCCTGTGGGGGACGGGGAGTCCTGCCCAGGGGGTGTTCGGAGTCTCCTGCCAGGCCAATGGGGGGCCATCTTCTTCTGAGAACCGGGCGCATCGGCCCGGGGGGGACGGGGCGTCCTGCCCAGGGGGTGTTCGGAGCCTCCTGCCAGGCCAATGGGGGGCCATCTTCCTCGGAGAACCGGGCGCACCGGCCTGGGGGGGACGGGGAGCCCAGCCCAGGGGGTGTTCGGAGCCTCCGGCAGGACCCGTGGGTACTCCCTCCTACCTCTTAGCAGCAGCAGGCAAGTAAGCAGGCAGTACCGGGGGTCATAACCCCGGGGTAACAGTATCTGGGACTCAACGTGAGTCCTCTTAACCAGGAACAACCCCAAACACCGTCGGGGCTTAACTCCCGAACGTAACGGTGTTTGGGGCCCCCGTGGGCCTTATGAGCCCACGGAGTGTACTGAGGCGTGGCTACCAGCACTTAAAGTCTGGCTTGCCATACCCATTTCTGGGCTCGCCTCAGTACGGCCGGTCGGGTCCGGCTCTGGGGGCTGCGCACTAAACCGGCACCGGGAGAGGGCCGTTTTACCCGGTTAAGCCTTACTTATGGCAGTAGGCACTAATTATTACATTAGGGTTTTACTCAGCGCATTTGTTTACCCCGCAGACATGCCCCGCCAGTGGTGCGCTCACCTTTGGGGCTGCCTTTGGGGGATCGGGGGCTGTTACCCCTCCCGGACGCCCTCCCTGGTGTTGGCGCCGGGAAGGTGGCCGGGGGGCCTTATACCGTACCTAAAGGATGTTGGATACCGATACCGGGGCGTCCAGCCGGACGGGGACAGGGACCGTTTCTCCCACTTAATCTTTCACATATTCTTCCACATACTGCAGGGCGGGGGCCGTTGTTGAGGCCCCCCGCGCATGTCCGGGCCACGGGCCTCTCAGGCCTCGGCACAGGCCGTCCCAGTGGGGCCCCAGTTTCTCACCCCTCCCTCACCCACGCACACACCCGGCACACCCGTCCCGGTCCCGCCGTTCCGTTGAAGCCCCTGTCCGGGGGCCTCCACTGGTCCGGATGTCTCGCGGCCGGCCGCTGATGCGGGGCCCTGGAGGCGCGCCGCACGGGCGCTGCCAGCCTGAGAGATGGGCAGGGTCAGGGAGCGTGGTGGGGCAGGGGAGGCAGCAGGGAGCGCTCATAGGGGGGGGCGCATGGGGGGGTCACCGGGGCGCGCGCAGGGGCGGCAGCGGGGGGGGGGCTGAGGCTGAGGCTGGAGCGCGGGGGGTGCGCATGTCCGGGCTCCTGCGTGGGCTGGTGCGTGAGCGGGCGTGTAGGGGAGGAGCGGAGGGGGAGGCTAGGTCAGCCGTCCTCTATTGGGGGTCGCTGACCGTTCCCAAAGCCGAGGCGGCCGGTACTAGGGGCCGCGGGGTCCCTGGGGATGGCGCTTGGCACTGGGACGTGCACGCACCCGACACTGTTAGTACACCGCCTATTGGCAGTGCCCGGGCCCTGTCGTCCGGGGCTTCGCACCCGGCACCCAGCCCGTGGGTAGAGCTGGAGAGTGCTCAGGGTGTGGTGTGGTGTGGTGTGGTGTGGTGTGGTGTGGTGTGGTGTGGTGTGGTGTGGTGTGGTGTGATGTGATGTGATGTGATGTGATGTGATGTGATGTGATGTGATGTGATGTGATGTGATGTGATGTGATGTGATGTGATGTGCTGTGATGTGATGTGGTGTGGTGTGGTGTGGTGTGCCGAAGGCGCTGTTACCAAAGGGCAAAAGGCCGGGATGTCTACCCACGGGTACAGGTAAACGGGCTGGGCTGTGTGTGTTGTGTGCGCGCCGTGCGTAAGTGTGTAGGCCTCGGCAGGGGAAGGGGGAGTCGGGGAGACCTGGTGAGTTCGCCTCTGACAACCGCGCTTATTCCAGGAGCTCCCGCTGCACCCCTTCCCTTTCTGCTTGCTGGTGCAAGCGCAGCTCCTGCAACGCCCACGCCATCGTGCTGCCCGGGTACAGGCGGGCCTTCAGCAGTGTGGAACGCGCCTTGGCGTGGGCGTACCAGATCCGTATGGACTCCTCCACGACGTGGCGGAGGAACTCCGTGCCCAGCGAGTGGGGGCCCGTACACTCCAGGTGGGCCAGCTGCATGGAGGGGGTCCGCAGGGCTGCCGCCCACTGCTCCAGCACAGTCGGTTCCCACAGCTGGTGACGCACTGGAGCCGCCCGTGGCCCCACCTTCTGGTCAAGCCACGCTGCGAGGCGCCGGCGGGCTGGCCCCCACTCGCGGGTTTGAGCCGAGCAAGCCCACAGGTGGGGCGCCGTCTCGGGCTGTGCCCCGCACAGGAGACACGTTGTATCCAGCACCGTGCCCCGGTGGGAGGAACGGTGGGCCAGGACGGTCATGGTCGGGACGTTGTCCATGCGATGCGCCGTGATGTGGAGCTGCTGGTCGTGGTCGAACCAGTCCAGGGGGAGGCCCCCCCCTGGCATGAAATTTACCCCCCAGCCGGCCTCGTAGATGGCCTGCGCCGGTATGGAGGCCCGGCTCTGCAACTAGTCACTCAGCGCCGTCGGGGAGAGCTGACACTGGTCGCGGAAGGGCACTGGGGGGATAAATGAGTAGGGGCGCCTGAGGAGCCACGTGAGGTCTACCTCCGGCGGCTCCCGCGTTGCCGCGTCCACACGGACGTTGAGGTCCGTGATCCAGTGCGACGGTGTGGTCACCACATTGATGGCAGACCTCGGGGAGAGGCGCTGCCCCCCCAGGACAGTGGCGTAGAGGTGGTGGATGCCATCTCCGCAGTGCCCTCCTTCTTGGTACGTGCGGAGGGCCCCCACTGCTGCCTCCGAGTCCGGCACCAGCCAGTAAACCCCCTGCTGTGTCGCTAGCCGGCGGGCATACGAGAGGAGGGCCATCGCTTCCCCCTCCTGGGAGGTGCCCACTCCTGAGGCCACCTGGGCCTGATAGTCCCCAAGCCCGCTCTGGACGACCCCGGCCATGGCCATACCCGCCTGCGTGGCTCCTGCATCCACCGCCACGACACTGCCTCGGAGGGTCGCCAGCGCAGGCAGATCATGGAACCAGACGCCTGGGCGAGTCTCAGGGGCCATCACTCGCGGGGGGTGGGTCCCCCGGCCGTGGGGCGCCAGGAGGGCCATGTCCCCATGGTGCTCCCTGAGGTGGGTGCGCAGGGCTTGGTGTAGCTAAGCTGGCACTGTCCCCACCGTATCGAGGGAGTAATAGAGGGGTCCCTTGTGCGGGTGCCCCGGGCATTTGTGCGCCATGCACTCCGCTGGATATTGGAAGCGCGCCACCGCCGCCGGGGCTATGGCGATCCACGGAAACGGCGGCAGCGTCGAGGTGATCGTCACGAGAGGGGCCTGCGATGTGCTGGCCCAGTTCCAGTAGGCGGCAGTCGGGGAGGCTGTCGTCCACACGACAGTGGGCGCCCTGACCCCAGTGCGCTGGAGCTGGGCCAGGGACTCCTGCCGGTGGTCGCCCCACAGCTGGGCGTGCAGTGGCGCATCCACCTGCACTTGGATATCCAGGAGGGCCACCAAGAGGCGGTGGAGCCTGGTGTCGCTGGGCAGGGTGCCCGGGGGCTGCTGGCACACCCGGGGTTCTGACGCCCAGCCCGCGGTCTCCATGGTGTCTTGCAGGGCCGCGGTCATCCGGAGGGGCTGTCCCCTATGGTATATCGTCTCCATTCGGGTGGTTTTGGCCGCCCGGCCCCCCACGACGACTTCCGCCTGATAGGTGGGCACGGCCCTCGGGATCCAGTCCTTGGGCGCCGCCTGCCATCGCGGCGTGGGTTCCCTCAGGAGCGGGACCAGTACCGCAGCGTGGCGGGCCAGCCACGCCCGTAGCCCCGGGATCCCCTTGCGGGCCGGCGCTCGTCTCTTCAGGGCTCGCTCCGGCAGCACCTGGTGGTTCTCTGTGTAGAGGTCGCCGAGGTGATGGTAGCCCAGGGCCTGTACCGTTTCGTACACCGTCGGGGGGACGACCACCTGCGCGACGGCGCCATACAGAGTTGTGTACACCTCCACCCGGGGGGCAGGGGCCGCCGCTGCCGCCGATCGCGGCCCACCGGGACCTCGGACCAGGATGGGGGTGGTCCCTGAGCACTGGCCCGGCATCCACATGGGCATGGCCACCTCATCCACGACCCGCTGCAGCGTGGCTATGAGGTGGGGGCACTTGGGGTGATGCGTGTACTGCCCCGGGGTAAGCACCGCCGGGCAGCCCCCCCTGAGCGCCTGGTGCGTTTGCAGGTAGTAGGCCTGGGAGTCCCGGAACTCCTGCTTGGCCCAGGCCCCCTGCCGAACCCACTCTCGAACCACCGCCGCCTGCCACGAGTGCTCTGACCGAGTGAGACCCTGGCACCCATGCTCCCAGGGTCCCCAGAGCGCGTCGGTATGAGCGTGGCGGGAGATGCCCGTCACGTGCTTGTATGCTCGCACCATGAGAGCATTGTTTGCCGCGTGTACCTTGGCCGTGGGGCGGTATACGCTGGCCAGGGGGAGCAGCTTGCTCGGGAGCTTGGCCATGAGCACCATCATGGCCGCGTCCGGGGAGAGCCGCTGGGGGCGGAGCTGCGTCCAGAGCTCCGCCCTGACCTTCGGCAGGTTGCGGGGGGCCGTAGGCGCCCCCTGGAGGTAAATGTCGGTTCCCATATATCGGAGGACCCTGGAGGGCTGTATCTCCGGGGCCCCTGCCGGTGCCTCCCGCCGTTGGTCCGGGGTACTCGTCACCCACGCGCGGCCTAGGTGGCGGGCCACGGCTGCTGGCGTAGGCGACCGTAGGGGCCGTGGGTCTGACGTGGAGCCGTGCTGGATCTTGCGGTCAGGGACGTCCACCCGCAGGATCCCCTGGTAGTATACCCGTTGATCCAATAGGACCCCCTGTATGGGGTGGGAATCGCCTCGCTCCAAGAGGACGATCGTGTCGTCCACCCACATGAGTCCCGGGAAGCGGAAGGGCTCTACCGCCGAGGACCGGTATGCGATGTCCATGTACCGCAAGAAGGGGAGCGCCGCCGTCGCCCCCGCATGGACCCCCTGGACGGTACCCTGGGGCGTACCCAGGAGTTGCGTCAGGGTGTGGGACTGCCAGGGGCCCAAGGGCAGGGTGTAGGAGAAACCCTCGGTATGGGTGGCAAGGTGGTCGGCCTCTCCCAGGCCCACCCGGGCTCCCACTATAGGGTGAATGTCCTGCGCGATCACGTCGAAGAACTTTGCGAGATCCGTGATCAGGACGTCCACTATCCGGTTTTGAAGCCTGGCCAGGTCCAGCTTCATGTGCACCGTGCGGACGACCTCCTGGAGGGATTTCCCCCGCATGCCCCCCACTAGGCAGGGGCCCCCCAGGGTCCGCTCGTAGACGGCCGTCGCCACGGCATAGAAGGCCGTGGGCTCGAGTTTGGAGACGTGGGAGGAGATGGTTATCCCCCGGAGGTTCGCCTCCTGGACCGGCTGGTCCGGGTTTTTTAGGAGCAGGGTAACCCGCCCCCGCCTGCCCACCGTGCGGCTGACCGGGGGGCTGCGCACCACGGTGCACAGGGTCTTCTGGTCCGCCTCCGTCAGGTGTCGGTACCAGGAGATATCGATGCAGATGTCCGCTTCGGGTAGGCGGAGGTCAGGGCCGCGGGCCTTCCCCGACTGCACCTCCCATAGGTGGCGGGGCTGGACATAGTCGCCGCGGGCTGGCGGGGCATGCTGCGGCAGCAGCCCCAGGTACCTCTGGAAGTGGGCCCATCGGTCGGGGTCATCTCGGATACGGTAGCTATGGCCCTAGAGCCGTAGGCGGCTCAAGTACAGGGCAGACAACGTCTCCTTGGGGTTGAGGAGCGCCTTGCTGTCCAGGGGGATTTCCGAGACATTGCGCGGGGGGCCCCTGCTACGACGCTGCACCTCCCTCCACTGCTCTGGGGTGCGTTTCAAGTTGAGGGTTTCCTGCTTGCGTCGGAGGGCCCTGCGTTTCACCCCCCGGAGGCTCTGCTGGCGCTGGGCTTCTCCCAAGGCCACGAGGCTCCGCTTGAGGGCGTGCCCCGCCGTCACTGAGGTGCCCAATATGCTCTGGGCCATCACTGTAAAACGCCCCACCGTGGGGAGCATGCTGCGCTTGGAAGGGCTGCTGGGGAGCCCGCGAGGGGGGAGCTCGCTCCGCCGGGCGCGTTTTGAGGCGGTACTGCCGGAAGCGGAGGGCTCGGACCCTGCCCGAGGCGTGGGCCTAATCGTAGATGGCCCTTTGTAGGCCTTTCAGCCACCGATCCGGGGCGAGCAGGGGGTCCACGGCTCTCCTGCGGAGTACTGAGCTGTGGAAATCGGCCGTGTCGGCCGGGGACAGGGCCACTGGGCCCAGGTGGTACTCCGGGGTGCGGGAGACCGTATGGGGCTTGGGCTTGTCCAGCCGGATCACCGGGAAGGCGATGGTGAGAAGGAGGGGGACGTGGTGGTCCGAGAGGAGGGTGCTCGCCCAGTAGTGGTACGAGGCGATGGTGAACTACGCTTCGCTGTGGCAGGCGGCTGTGTCGATGCGGGAGCGCGCGGCTCCCTGGAAGCAGGAGTACGTGTCCTGCGGGACCGGGTGTAGGTCCACCAAGTCCCTGAGGTTGAAAGCCCTCAGGAACGTGCGGTAGCCCGTGTCCTCGGGGCGCGGGGTCCCTCTATCCGCCGGTCGGGCCGCCGAGTTGGTGTCCGCGACAACCAGGACGGTCGTCGGGTCGACCAGGCAGGTGACCTCCCTCCAGACGGCGGCCCACCATCTCACGTAAGGCTCCACGCCTATGCTGATATGGGGGGCATGGGCCGCCAGCACATGATGCCGACCCCACGGGGTAAGGACCTCCATGAGGACGGCGTTGGCATCCTCCGCGCCCCAGAGGAGGGAAGCCCGGGTGGTTGTCCCGGAGCGGACGTATACTTCCAGGCCCGCCCCTGTCTTGCCGTGGGCGGGGAGCACGACGTGACGGGCGTAGTCCTGAAAGGGGGGGTCCTCGGGGCCTGCCCGGGATTGGGCCTCAGCCAGGACGAGGAGGGTAGGGCGGCGCGCTGCCATGTGCAGGGCTTGCGCCAGGAGGCGTTGCCGGAGGTACCGGCCCCGGACGTTGAGCCACAGGTACCCCACAGCGTGCACGTCCTCCGGGGTGCCCTCAATTCTGGGACTGCGGGGGAGTGGGGTGCTCCGGCTCCGGGTCCGGCTCTGAGGAAGTGGGTTCGCCCTGGGGGTCGGCGTGTGTGGCCGAGCCGCCAGCTGCCCCCTGGGCCGCCCGCAGGTCACGCCCGATGAGGCCAAACACCGTGGTCAGGGAGGGAGTCCCCGCTGGCCGTTCACCCGTGAGCCTGGGGAGCACCATGTCTCGCAGGGCCGGGGCCTGCGCCCCCAGGACCTTGAAGCCGACCGACTTGTTCGGCTGGAGGGCCCGGGCGTAGCTGACCCACGAGGCGCTCCATCCCTTCCAGTTGGCGTCGCGGAGCTGCTGGGCCCCCAGGGCCGAGGGGACGACGACGAGTCCCCCCCGAGCCCTGTCGTAGGTGGCCCTGGCCACCATGGGCGTAGCGATGGCCAGGGGGTTGCCTCCGGGTGGGGTGAGGGTGGCCTTGTGGTCCCCGAGGTCCATACTCGCCGTGTCGACTGGGGTGTACCGGTCCCCGCGCTTGACGCAGATTTGGACCGGGGGGGGAGCGGTGGCCGGCGTGCCCCGGGGGACATGTACCGGGCACTGGCACACCAGCACCAGGGCTCTGGTATCCGGGGGGACCGCCCGGGGCGGGGGTGGGGCAGACCAGGCATACGCATATGCCATGGCTTGGAGCCACCACCCTGGGCGCGTGCCGCCCTCGGGGGCGGGGAGGCGGAGCTGCACCCTCCCCTCGATCACGTAATAAACCGTGATCCCAAGTCCCGGCGGGTGAGGGGCCGGGATGGCATCTCCCTCCCAGCTGGAGAGGGAGAAGGAGGGGACCCCCAGGGTATAGCCCACGAGCTGGAGCAGCTCGCGGGTTCTCTTCGCATACTGGGCCAGGAGGGGAGGGAGGCCGTCTCCCTCCGGGGAATGGGGGCCGGGGACGGGGGTGGTGTCCTGGCCCGCCGCCCGCATGCGGCGTCCCACCGCCGACAGGCGTTCGCTGTCCAGGAAGACAGCGACGTCCAGGGCCTTGCAGGGGTTCGCCTCCTCCAGGGCAGTATCGGCGATGAGCGCCGCCAGGCGGGACTCGTGCGGGTCCAGCTCGCCCGGCGGGCTGTCGGCGCGGCCGGCTGCCGGCGGTGCAGGGTCGTCATCCAACTCTATCGCCTGCGGTAGGGGCTCCAGCGGGCTGAGGGCGCCCGCTTCATCATCCAGGAGGCCAGCCAACTGGGTGGCCGTGCCCTGGGACGCATCCACATCGTAGGGGGGGGGCGGAGGGTCATCCGCCGCGTGCGAAGCGGGAGTTCCGAGAGCGGGCGAGGTCTCATGGGGCCTAAACTCCCGTTCTCCTTCCGGGGCCTTCTCCGCAGCCTCGTCCTCCTCCTGGGGGGCTCCCTGCGGGGGGCACTGGTCGCATGGGCTGGGGCGCCAGAAGCGACAGACTGTACACCAATCCAGGGCGCGTCCCTCCGGGGGGTGGCCCCCCGTCGGGGGGGCTGAGGCCTCAGTACCGTCATGGGTCTTGGCGGTCTCGGGGTTGCCAGCGGGCGCCTGGGGGCGGGCCGCAGGAGCCCCTGGGGCGCTGGCGAGGGCTTGCTGATGGCCTTCCTCCCGGCAATCCGCGCCCAAGAGGTCCTGGGACACGCTTTCAGCTGCAACATCCGAGGGGCCGGGCCGGGGGGGCCCTGCGCTGGCATGCCCGGCAGCCGGTTGGCCGGGGTCACTAGGCGTCCCGGTAGCCGCCAGGACACGCCGGCTTAGCTGGCCGGCAAGGCCTTTGGCTGCGGCTCGCGGCCGCGCAGGCGGGCTCACCCGAGCCGCGGTGGCCTCTGGGCGTCGCTCAGGGGCTGCCCCGTCCCTGGGCAACGCTGGGTCTCTTTCCCGGGAGATGGGCGCCTGTCGCGCCGGAGGGGGGCCTCGGGGTAGGGGGCGGCCGGCGCCATCGACCGCGTCGGCTGTAGGCACCCGGGTGGGCTCCTGCGGCCGCGGATGTACCTCCTGCCGCGTTCCGCCCACGGCATCGGCTATGAGGCGCCGGGCGTCATCCTCGGTGAGGGAGGGGCGGTCCGTGTGCGGGGGGGCAGCCCCGGCGGACGGCGTGTCGTGCCGTTCCTCGCCCGGGGCGTCTCGTTGTGTGTGCACGGTGAGGTCCCGGACGACACTGCGGTCGACACAGTGGACTGCCGCCGGCAGGCGGCCGGGCGGGGGCGCTACCGTACCCAGGGCAGCGCTGACTACCGCACACGCCGCCAGCGCCTGCGTGTGGGCGCGGAAGGTCAGGTACCCGTGGTTCTCTCCTCCATAAAAGGCCTCCGCCACCCCCTCCGCCCCATCCAGCCACATGAAACGGTCCGCCAGGTGACGGTGGGACCATCCTGTGGGGAGGCGCCGGATGTGCAGGACGGTCGGCGGGTCCGCGGCGCGGGGCTGCTGGGGGGCTTTCATTGCCCCGCTCGGGGAGGCGTAGCCCGGGCCCCGGAGGCCCGGGGTGGTCTGCGTGACACCGGTACGGTGCTTCTGGGGCGTGCGGGGGGCGCCGTCCTGTGGCAGCCGTGCCTGCTGTGCACAGGGGGCCAGGAGGCCCGGCGTCGTTTGGGTCCCCGTCAGAGCGTGCACCGGTAGCCTGTGCGGGGTGCCCGCGGGCGACTGCGCCGCAGGCCGTCCGCCTTCTTTGTTATTTCGCTGCCGCTTGCGCGGGGGCTTGTCCCTCGGGGCATACGGTACATGCGGGGGTTGGGCGTCGGGAGCCGTACGGGGCTCCCACTGCGGCCGGCGCCCCGTATCTGGCGCATCATACCTCAGGCGTCTAGCGGTATCCGGGCTGGGGGAGCGGTACCGGCGCCGGTCGTCGGGGCCTCGTCGCTCCCGGCCCGGTCCGGGGGCCGACCCGGGCGGGCTACGGCGGGAGCGGTAATCCCGGCGGTCGGGGGTACGGTCTCCACCTCTAGCGGCGGGGGCTCGGCGCTCGGAGGGGGGCTCCTCGGACCGGCGCCGGTAGTACCGCTCTGGGGAGCGGTAGGGCCGGCGGTGGGCCGTGCGGCCTCCTCTACCGGGGCTTGTACGGCCGTGGTCCCGGCGATCTTCGCGTAGGTCCCGTCTTGGGGAGCGGGACCTCCGGTAGGCTGCGCCCTGGGGCCGGCGTGGCGGCTCCGTAGGTGCCAGGGGCCGGCGGTCCTGCCTGGGCTCCGTAGGTGCCGGGGGCCGGCGGTCCTGCCTTGGCTCCGCCTCCCTCGCCGATGCTAGCAGCAGTGCCGGCGTCGCCTCGCCGACCGCGTCGGGGGCAGGGCCCTGCGGCGCCGGGGGCGCCCTCTGCGCCGCCTCCTTAGGGGGCGGAGGCCCCTCGGTGCGGCGGTCCAGGCCCGCCACGTGGCCCCGTAGGTAGGCCAACTCCAGGTCACGGTGGTCCGGGGGCGGTACTGCCGGGAGCGGTGAGGGCGGCGGGGGAAGCCCATACCGCGGCTCCCGCAGGTAATAGGCGGGGTATGCCTGCTGGGAGTGAACCTCCACGAGCGGTTGGTGGGGCGCGTATGGGGTGTGGGTATAGCGGGGGAGGGGGGGGTCGGCAAAAGCCGGGGACCCCGCGGGGTGCGTTGCACGCGGGCCTCCGGGGATAGGAGGGCGCTGCATGTAAGGAGTTGCGGGCGACGATGGGAACATGCTGTGTCACTGGGCTGCAGAGCAAGAGCAGGGAGTCGCAGGCCGGAAGCCCATGCATGGGCACTGCGCACCCCTTCCTCCGGGCCGCCCAGTGCTCAGGCGCCGGAACCTGCTCTCGCTCGCGCGTTGGTGGCCTACGGCGGCCGGCCTTACGGGCCCGTTCTTTAGAATCCATCCGGAAACGCGGCCCTGCGCGCTACCCGTTGGCTGCTGCCTCGCACACTGGGGCACCTGGGTCCGGGGGGGAGAGATCTGTTGCCGGGGGGTTGCGCCTCCACGTCTACCGGGCACTCCCGGCCGGGGGGAGCAGGGGGGTGCTCAGCCCAGTGGGGCGGTCGGGGTATCCTGCCAGGCCAACGGGGGGCCATTCTCTGTAGAGGACCGGGCGCACCGGCCCGGGGGGGATGGGGAGCCCTGCCCAGGGGGTGTTCTGAGTCTCTTGCCAGGCCAAGGGGGGGCCATCTTCTTCCGAGAGTCGGGCGCACCGGCCCGGGGGGGACGGGGAGTCCTGCCCGGGGGGTGTTCGGAGTCTCCTGCCAGGCCAGAGGGGGGTCATCT
The DNA here is from genome assembly GCA_964036045.1 of Eutreptiella sp. 'Long Island Sound 2002'. Classification (NCBI taxonomy): domain Eukaryota; phylum Euglenozoa; class Euglenophyceae; order Eutreptiales; family Eutreptiaceae; genus Eutreptiella; species Eutreptiella sp. 'Long Island Sound 2002'. Next base: position 52,203,486 of record OZ038380.1, read on the forward strand.
TCTTCAGGGAACCGGGCGCACCGGCCCGGGGGGGACGGGGAGTCCTGCCCAGGGGGTGTTCGGAGTCTCCTGCCAGGCCAATGGGGGGTCATCTTCTTCAGGGAACCGGGCGCACAGGCCCGGGGGGGACGGGGAGTCCTGCCCAGGGGGTGTTCGGAGTCTCCTGTCAGGCCAATGGGGGGCCATCTTCTTTAGGGAACCGGGCGCACCGGCCCGGGGGGGATCGGGAGTCCTGCCCAGGGGGTGTTCGGAGTCTCCTGCCAGGCCAATGGGGGGCCATCTTCTTTAAGGAACCGGGCGCACCGGCCCGGGGGGGACGGGGAGTCCTGCCCAGGGGGTGTTCGGAGTCCGCTGCCAGGCCAATGGGGGGCCATCTTCTTTAGGGAACCGGGCGCACCGGCTCGGGGGGGACGGGGAGTCCTGCCCAGGGGGTGTTCGGAGTCTCCTGCCAGGCCAATGGGGGGCCACCTTCTTTAAGGAACCGGGCGCACCGGCCCGGGGGGGACGGGGAGTCCTGCCCAGGGGGTGTTCGGAGTCCGCTGCCAGGCCAATGGGGGGCCATCTTCTTCAGAGAACCGGGCGCACCGGCCCGGGGGGGACAGGGAGTCTTGCCCAGGGGGTGTTCGGAGTCTCCTGCCAGGCCAAGGGGGGGCCATCTTCTTTAGGGAACCGGGCGCACCGGCCTGGGGGGACGGGGAGCCCAGCCCAGGGGGTGTTCGGAGTCTCCCAGCAGCAGCAGGCAAGTAAGCAGGCAGTACCGGGGGTCATAACCCCGGGGTAACAGTATCTGGGACTCAACGTGAGTCCTCTTAACCAGGAACAACCCCAAACATCGCCGGGGCTTAACTCCCGAACGTAACGGTGTTGGGGGCCCCCGTGGGCCTTATGAGCCCATCGAGTGTACTGAGGCATGGCTACCAGCTGGACTGTGGCCTGCCATACCCATTTCTGGGCTCGCCTCAGTACGGCCGGTCGAGTCCGGCTCTGGGGGTTGCGCACTAAACTGGCCCCGGGGGGGGGCCATTTACCCTGTTAAGCATTAGGTACGGCAGTAGGCACTATTCATTACGTTAGGGAATTACTCAGCGCTGTTGTTTACCCCGCAGACATGCCCCTTCCAGTGGTGCGCTCACCTTTGGGGCTGCCTTTGGGGGATCGGGGGCTGTTACCCCTCCCGGACGCCCTCCCTGGTGTTGGCGCCGGGGTGGTGGCCGGGGGGCCTTATACCGTACCTAAAGGATGTCGGATACCGATACCAGGGTGTCCAACCGGACGGGGACAGGGGCGGCGTCTCCGGGCTTTGTCATCTGGCCCACAATCGACTGACCCACTGGACTGCCCCACTCCAGTCCTCAGGCCAGCTTTATATCCCTCCTCGTACCCTCGCACATGTTACAGGGCGGGGGGTCGTTGTCGGGGCCCCCCGCGCATGTCCGCGCCACCGGCCATCCCCTCCTCCCAGGCACCGCGCCTCTGCTAGGGCGGGGGCCCCTCACATGCACCCTTCAGGGCCCTTTCCACCTGCACACATGGACGCTTGCCATGAAGACCCCGTATTGGAGGCTCCTCGTCGGCGCGCCCGGGTCCAGATTGTACACGCGGCCGGCCGCCGATGCGGGGCCCTGGAGGCGCGCCGCACAGGCGCTGCCAGCCTGCGAGAGGGGCAAGGGCAGGAGAAGGGGGTGGGGGGAGGGGCAGTGGGCAGGGGAGGCGGCACGGAGTGGCTGCGGGAGGTAGTGCATGGGGGGCACCAAGAGCTGCATGGGGGTGTGTGGGACGGAGTTGGGGCAGAGGGCCCTGTGGGTGGGGCAAAGGCGCGGGGGGGGCGCATGTCCGGGCTCCTGCGTGGGCTGGCGCGTGGGCGGGCGCGTAGGGGAAGAGAGGAGGGGGAGGCTTGGTCAGCCGTCCTCTACGGAGGGTCGCTGACCGTTCCCAGGGCCAAGGCGGCCCGTACTAGGGGCCGCGGGGTCCCTGGGGATGGTGCTTGGCACTGGGACGTGCGCGCACCCGACACTGTTAGTACACCGCCTATTGGCAGTGCCCGGGCCCTGTCGTCGGGGGCTTCGCACCCGGCACCTAGCCCGTGAGTAGAGCTGGGGAGTACTCAGGGTGTGGTGTGGTGTGGTGTGGTGTGGTGTGGTGTGGTGTGGTGTGGTGTGGTGTGGTGTGGTGTGGTGTGGTGTGGTGTGGTGTGGTGTGGTGTGGTGTGGTGTGGTGTGGTGTGTTTCGTGATGTGGTGTGGTGTGGTGTGGTGTGGTGTGGTGTGATGTGATGTGATGTGATGTGATGTGATGTGATGTGATGTGATGTGATGTGATGTGATGTGATGTGAGGTTATGTGACGTGATGTGATGTGATGTGATGTGATGTGATGTGACCCCCACTGCTGCCCAGGGGCGCGTGACCTCACCGTGGTGTGGGGGTGTCACCGGGGGGGGGTTCTCCCCCCCGGGCTAACACGCAATCTGGGGGGTGACCTGGCCTAGCCGCGGCGGCCGGGTCACTTGATTTAGCGCCTCACCCCTCGCCGACCACCGTGGGTCAGCCACGATGGCACAGGGCGGGCTCCACCGGGGGGTGGCGGTAAGCGGGTGAGCCCCGGGTCTCCCTGTGGCCCAGCCCTCTCCAGGGCTTGTGTGTCCCCCCCCACAATGCTCCCACCCACGACACCGTGCGTCCCTGCACAGGTACGTCATGGGTGGGGGCCGCATACGAGAATCCCCGGCCAGGTCTGGGGTTACAACACAATGGCCTTCGGTCAGGGGTCTGATGTCACGGGGGGCTACCGGTCCTGCCCTGCGGTGCAATGCGGGACAACAGTGACATCAGACCTTACAACCACTTACCCAGTGAGCACCGGGAGCCACGATGGCACAGGGCGGGCTCTACCGTGGGGTGGCGGTATGCAGGAGTAACCCGGGTCCCCCCGTGACCCAGCCCTCTCCAGGGCTCTTGTGCGCTCCCCTACCCCAACCCACTGTTCCTTGTGTTCTGCACAGGTACATCATGGGGTGGAGATCTCGTCCTATCCGACGGGACCGGAATAGGGAGGGGGTGGAATAAAGGGGAGTCAGCGCCGGGGCGGAGGTAAGGGCCAGCGCCTGCCGCTACGGTGCTCACTGCGCCGGGGTAATGGCACCTGCCTGCAGCCTCGACATCTGGCTCCCCAGGAAGTGCTGTGACAAAAGGGGAGGCCCCCCGTCCCTGGTCATTTGCCCGTCGGGGCGAGGAACCGATACTTGGAGTTGTGGTTTGAAATAATGGGAGACCCCCCAGACCCGTACCTGAATGGCTGTACTGAAATAAGGGGAGGCCCCCGGATCCCTGGACCTCTGCCTACAAGGGGCGGAGGAATTTTGAGATGCCAAAGCGGGAATGAAATAAGGGGCGGCCCCCCGGTCCCGGGTCCTCCGCCCATGCAGGGTGGAACGGCCTTGATATGCCGATTCATTTTTGAATTGGGGCTGGCCCCCCGGTCCTCGGTCTTCCGCCCAGGCAGGGTGGAAAGACATTGATGCACCGATACAATTCTGAAATAAGGGGTGGCCCCCCGTCCTTGCCTCTGCCATGCACGGCGACCTCGGAACGGTCCCGAGACGATATTGAATCAAGGGGACTCCCCCGGAGACGAATTTGTTTGGAACCAAGGGGGGGCGCCATCCCCCCCAGGCCCCAGATATGTATGTATCAAGTAATGTACGTACGTTACTGAAAGAACCACAGTATTGTATAATGTACGCCTCCGGCCAACAGCCAGGGAGGGCCGGAGGTCCGGGTAAAAGCCCCGGACCCCCCAACGGCAGCCTCAAAGGTGAGCGCACCACTGGAAGGGGCATGTCTGCGGGGTAAAAACATGCGCTTAGTAAACATCTAACGTAATAAATACTGCTTACTGCTGTAATTAATGCTTAACCGGGTAAAAGGCCCTTCTCCCGGGGCTAGTTTCGTGCGCACCCCCCAGAGCCGGACCCGACCGGCCGTGCTGAGGCGAGCCCAGCAATGGGTATGGCAGGCCAGACTTTAAACGCTGGTAGCCACGCCTCAGCACACTCCGTGGGCTTATAAGGCCCACGGGGGCCCCAAATACCGTTTCGTTCGGGAGTTAAGCCCCGGCGGTGTTTGGGGTTGTTCCTGGTTAAGAGGACTCACGTTGAGTCCCGGCTACTGTTACCCCGGGGTTATGACCCCCGGTACTGCCTGCTTACTTGCCTGCTGCTGCTAAGAGAAAGGAAGGGGTTAGGACCGACCCCCCCCCCCTTAGCCACCCACGGCACTGGGACACCCCCACAGCGGCCGCAAGGGCCACGCGTGGGCGTCTCCCCTCCGTGAATTATTTGACCCCTCCGTGAATTGTTTGACCTCTCCGTGAATTTTTTGACCCCTCTGTGAATTATTTACCCCCCTGCGTGAATTATTTCACCCCTCCGTGAATTGTTCACCCCCCCCCCGTGAATTATTTGACCCCTCCGTGAATTATTTACCCCCCTCCGTGAATTATTTGACCCCTCAGTGAATTATTTCACGCCTCCGTGAATTATTCGACCCCTCCGTGAATTATTTCCCCCCCTCCATGAATTTTTTGAACTCGCCGTGAATTGTTTACCCCCCTCCGTGAATTATTTGACCCCTCCGTGAATTATTTGACCCCTCCGTGAATTATTTGACCCCTCCGTGAATTGTTTGACCCCTCCGTGAATTATTTGACCCCTCCGTGAATTATTTCACCCCTCCGTGAATTGTTTGACCCCTCCGTGAATTGTTTACCCCCCTCCGTAAATTTTTTGACCCCTCCGTGAATTGTCTGATTCCTCCGTGAATTTTTTAACCCCTCCGTGAATTATTTGACCCCTCCGTGAATTATCCCCCCCCCCTCCGTGAATTATTTCACCCCTCCGTGATTTGTTTGACCCCTCCGTGAATCATTTACCCCCCTCCGTGAATTATTTGACCCCTCCGTGAATTGTTTACCCCCCCCGTGAATTATTTGACCCCTCCGTGAATTTTTTGACCCCTCCGTCAATTATTTACCCCCCTCCGTGAATTATTTGACCCCTCCGTGAATTCTTTACCCCCCCCGTGAATTATTTTACCCCTCCGTGAATTATTTACCCCCCCCGTGAAATATTTGACCCCTCCGTGAATTGCTTACCCCCCTCCGTGAATTCCACCCCTCCGTGAATTATTTGACCCCTCCGTGAATTATTCCCCCCCTCCGTGAACCTTTCACCCCTCCGTGAATTGTTTGACCCCTCCGTGAATTATTTACCCCCCTCCGTGAATTATTTGACCCCTGTGTGAATTATTTGACCCCTCCGTGAATCATTTACCCCCCTCCGTGAATTTTTTGACCCCTCCGTGAATTGTTTACCCCCCTCCGTGAATTATTTGACCCCTCCGTGAATTATTTATCCCCCTCCGTGAATTGTTTGACCCATCCGTGAATTTTTTGACCCCTCCGTGAATCGTTCCCCCCTCCGTGAATTATTTGACCCCTCCGTGAACTTTTTACCCCCTCCGTGAATTATTTGACCCCTCCTTGAATTGTTTACCCCCCTCCGTGAATTATTTGACCCCTCCGTGAATTGTTTACCCCCCTCCGTGAATTATTTGACCCCTCCGTGAATTGTTTGACCCCTGCGTGAATTATTTGACCCCTTCGTGAATTATTTACCCCCCTCCGTGAATCATTTGACCCCTCCGTGAATTATTTACCCCCCTCCGTGAATTGTTTGACCCCTCCGTGAATTATTTCACCCATCCGTGAATCGTTTGACCCCTCCTTGAATTATTTACCCCCCTCCGTGAATTATTTGACTCCTTCGTGAATTATTTGACCCCTCCGTGAATTATTTACACCCCTCCATGAATTATTTGACCTCGCCGTGAACTGTTTACCCCCCTCCGTGAATTATTTGACCCCTCCGTGAATTATTTGACCCCTCCGTGAATTATTTGACCCCTCTGTGAATTGTTTGACCCCTCCGTGAATTATTTGACCCCTCCGTGAATTGTTTCACCCCTCCGTGAATTGTTTGACCCCTCCGTGAATTGTTTACCCCCCTCCGTGAATTATTTGACCCCTCCGTGAATTGTCTGATTCCTCCGTGAATTATTTAACCCCTCCGTGAATTATTTGACCCCTCCGTGAATTATCCCCCCCCCTCCGTGATTTATTTCACCCCTCCGTGATTTGTTGGACCCCTCCGTGAATCATTTACCCCCCTCCGTGAATTATTTGACCGCTCCGTGAATTGTTTACCCCCCCCCGTGAATTATTTGACCCCTCCGTGAATTATTTGACCCCTCCGTCAATTATTTACCCCCCTCCGTGAATTATTTGACCCCTCCGTGAATTCTTTACCCCCCCCGTGAATTATTTTACCCCTCCGTGAATTATTTACCCCCCCCCCATGAATTATTTGACCCCTCCGTGAATTGTTTACCCCCCTCCGTGAATTATTTGACCCCTCCGTGAATCATATGACCCCTCCGTGAATTATTCCCCCCCTCCGTGAATTTTTTCACCCCTCCGTGAATTGTTTGACCCCTCCGTGAATTATTTACCCCCCTCCGTGAATTATTTGACCCCTGTGTGAATTTTTTGACCCCTCCGTGAATCATTTACCCCCCTCCGTGAATTATTTGACCCCTCCGTGAATTGTTTACCCCCCTCCGTGAATTATTTGACCCCTCCGTGAATTATTTATCCCCCTCCGTGAATTGTTTGACCCATCCGTGAATTTTTTGACCCCTCCGTGAATCATTCCCCCCTCCGTGAATTATTTGACCCATCCGTGAATTATTTATTCCCCTCCGTGAATTATTTGACCCCTCCTTGAATTATTTACCCCCCTCCGTGAATTATTTGACCCCTCCGTGAATTGTTTACCCCCCTCCGTGAATTATTTGACCCCTCCGTGAATTGCTTGACCCCTGCGTGAATTATTTGACCCCTCCGTGAATTCTTTACCCCCCCCGTGAATTATTTTACCCCTCCGTGAATTATTTACCCCCCCCCCGTGAATTATTTGACCCCTCCGTGAATTGTTTACCCCCCTCCGTGGATTCCACCCCTCCGTGAATTATTTGACCCCTCCGTGAATTATTCCCCCCCTCCGTGAATTTTTTCACCCCTCCGTGAATTGTTTGACCCCTCCGTGAATTATTTACCCCCCATCCGTGAATTATTTGACCCCTGTGTGAATTATTTGACCCCTCCGTGAATCATTTACCCCCCTCCGTGAATTTTTTGACCCCTCCGTGAATTGTTTACCCCCCTCCGTGAATTATTTGACCCCTCCGTGAATTATTTATCCCCCTCCGTGAATTGTTTGACCCATCCGTGAATTTTTTGACCCCTCCGTGAATCGTTCCCCCCTCCGTGAATTATTTGACCCCTCCGTGAATTTTTTACCCCCCTCCGTGAATTATTTGACCCCTCCTTGAATTGTTTACCCCCCTCCGTGAATTATTTGACCCCTCCGTGAATTGTTTACCCCCCTCCGTGAATTATTTGACCCCTCCGTGAATTATTTACCCCCCTCCGTGAATTATTTGACCCCTTCGTGAATTATTTACCCCCCTCCGTGAATTGTTTGACCCCTCCGTGAATTATTTCACCCATCCGTGAATTGTTTGACCCCTCCTTGAATTATTTACCCCCCTCCGTGAATTATTTGACTCCTTCGTGAATTATTTGACCCCTCCGTGAATTATTTACCCCCCTCCATGAATTATTTGACCTCGCCGTGAATTGTTTACCCCCCTCCGTGAATTATTTGACCCCTCCGTGAATTATTTGACCCCTCCGTGAATTATTTGACCCCTCCGTGAATTGTTTGACCCCTCCGTGAATCATTTGACCCCTCCGTGAATTGTTTCACCCCTCCGTGAATTGTTTGACCCCTCCGTGAATTGTTTACCCCCCTCCGTGAATTATTTGACCCCTCCGTGAATTGTCTGATTCCTCCGTGAATTATTTAACCCCTCCGTGAATTATTTGACCCCTCCGTGAATCATCCCCCCCCCTCCGTGATTTATTTCACCCCTCCGTGATTTGTTTGACCCCTCCGTGAATCATTTACCCCCCTCCGTGAATTATTTGACCCCTCCGTGAATTCTTTGACCCCTCCGTCAATTATTTACCCCCCTCCGTGAATTATTTGACCCCTCCGTGAATTCTTTACCCCCCCCGTGAATTATTTTACCCCTCCGTGAATTATTTACCCCCCCCCATGAATTATTTGACCCCTCCGTGAATTGTTTACCCCCCTCCGTGAATTATTTGACCCCTCCGTGAATTATATGACCCCTCCGTGAATTATTCCCCCCCTCCGTGAATTTTTTCACCCCTCCGTGAATTGTTTGACCCCTCCGTGAATTATTTACCCCCCTCCGTGAATTATTTGACCCCTGTGTGAATTATTTGACCCCTCCGTGAATCATTTACCCCCCTCCGTGAATTATTTGACCCCTCCGTGAATTGTTTACCCCCCTCCGTGAATTATTTGATCCCTCCGTGAATTATTTATCCCCCTCCGTGAAATGTTTGACCCATCCGTGAATTTTTTGACCCCTCCGTGAATCATTCCCCCCTCCGTGAATTATTTGACCTATCCGTGAATTATTTATTCCCCTCCGTGAATTATTTTACCCCTCCTTGAATTGTTTACCCCCCTCCGTGAATTATTTGACCCCTCCGTGAATTGTTTTCCCCCCCTCCGTGAATTATTTGACCCCTCCGTGAATTGTTTGACCCCTGCGTGAATTATTTGACCCCTTCGCGAATGATTTACCCCCCTCCGTGAATTATTTGACCCCTCCGTGAATTATTTACCCCCCTCCGTGAATTGTTTGACCCCTCCTTGAATTATTTCACCCATCCGTGAATTGTTTGACCCCTCCTTGAATTATTTACCCCCCTCCGTGAATTATTTGACTCCTTCGTGAATTATTTGACCCCTCCGTGAATTATTTACCCCCCTCCATGAATTATTTACCCCCCTCCGTGAATTATTTGACCCCTCCGTGAATTATTTACCCCCCTCCGTGAATTATTTGACTCCTCCGTGAATTATTTGACCCCTCCGTGAATTATTTACCCCCCTCCGTGAATTATTTGACCCCTCCGTGAATTTTTCCCCCCCCTCCGTGAATCATTTCACCCCTCCGTGAATTGTTTGACCCCTCCGTGAATTTTTTACCCCCCCTCCGTGAATTATTTGACCCCTCCGTGAATTGTTTACCCCTCTCCGTGAATTGTTTGACCCCTGTGTGAATTTTTTGACCCCTCCGTGAATTATTTACCCCCCTCCGTGAATGATTCGACCCCTCCGTGAATTGTTTACCCCCCTCCGTGAATTGTTTGACCCCTTCGTGAATTATTTACCCCCCTCCGTGAATTGTTTGACCCCTCCGTGAATTATTTGACCCCTCGGTGAATTTTTTCACCCCTCCGTGAATCATTCCCCCCTCCGTGAATTATTTGACCCCTCCGTGAATTATTTACCTCCCCCGGTGAATTATTTGACCCCTCCGTGAATTGTTTACCCCCCTCCGTGAATTATTTGACCCCTCCGTGAATCATTTACCCCCCTCCGTGAATTGTTTGACCCCTCCGTGAATTGTTTGACCCCTGCGTGAATTATTCGACCCCTCCGTGAATTATTCCCCCCTCCGTGAATTATTTGACCCCTCCGTGAATTATTTGACCCCTCCGTGAATTATTTACCCCCCCGTGAATTATTTGACCCCTCCGTGAATTATTTACCCCCCTCCGTGAATTATTTGACCCCTCCGTGAATTGTTTACCCCCCTCCGTGAATTATATGACCCCTCCGTGAATTATTTTCCCCCCTCCGTGAATTATTTGACCCCTCCGTGAATTGTTTACCCCCCTCCGTGAATTATTTGACCCCTCCGTGAATTATTTACCCCCCTCCGTGAATTATTTGACCCCTCCGTGAATCATTTACCCCCCTCCGTGAATTATTTTACCCCTCCGTGAATTAAATGACCGCCCCGTGAATTGTTTACCCCCCTCCGTGAATTCTTTGACCCCTCAGTGGATTGTTTGACCCCTCCGTGAATTATTTGACCCCTCCGTGAATTGTTTGACCCCTCCGTCAATTATTTGACCCCTCCGTGAATTATTTCACCCCTCCGTGAATTGTTTGACCCCTCCGTGAATTGTTTACCCCCCTCCGTGAATTATTTGACCCCTCCGTGAATTGTCTGATTCCTCCGTGAATTATTTAACCCCTCCGTGAATTCTTTGACCCCTCCGTGAATTGTCCCCCCCCCTCCGTGAATTATTTCACCCCTCCGTGATTTGTTTGACCCCTCCGTGAATCATTTACCCCCCTCCGTGAATTATTTGACCCCTCCGTGAATTGTTTACCCCCCCCGTGAATTATTTGACCCCTCCGTGAATTATTTGACCCCTCCGTCAATTATTTACCCCCCTCCGTGAATTATTTGACCCCTCCGTGAATTCTTTACCCCCCCCGTGAATTATTTCACCCCTCCGTGAATTATTTACCCCCCCCGTGAATTATTTGACCCCTCCGTGAATTATTTACCCCCCTCCGTGAATTATTTGACCCCTCCGTGAATTATTTGACCCCTCCGTGAATTATTCCCCCCCTCCGTGAATTTTTTCACCCCTCCGTGAATTGTTTGACCCCTCCGTGAATTATTTACCCCCCTCCGTGAATTATTTGACCCCTGTGTGAATTATTTGACCCCTCTGTGAATCATTTACCCCCCTCCGTGAATTATTTGACCCCTCCGTGAATTTTTTACCCCCCTCCGTGAATTATTTGACCCCTCCGTGAATTATTTATCCCCCTCCGTGAATTGTTTGACCCATCCGTGAATTTTTTGACCCCTCCGTGAATTCTTTACCCCCCTCCGTGAATTATTTGACCCCTCCTTGAATTGTTTACCCCCCTCCGTGAATTATTTGACCCCTCCGTGAATTGTTTACCCCCCTCCGTGAATTATTTGACCCCTCTGTGAATTGTTTGACCCCTGCGTGAATTTTTTGACCCCTCCGTGAATTATTTACCCCCCTCCGTGAATTATTTGACCCCTCCGTGAATTATTTACCCCCCTCCGTGAATTGTTTGACCCCTCCGTGAATTATTTGACCCATCCGTGAATTGTTTGACCCCTCCGTGAATTATTTACCCCCATCCGTGAACTTTTTGACTCCTCCGTGAATTTTTTGACCCCTCCGTGAATTATGTACCCCCCTCCGTGAATTATTTGACCCCTCCGTGAATTATTCCCCCCCCTCCGTGAATTCTTTCACCCCTCCGTGAATTGTTTGACCCCTCCGTGAATTAGTTACCCCCCCTCTGTGAATTATTTGACCCCTCCGTGAATTGTTTACCCCCCTCCGTGAATTGTTTGACCCCTGTGTGAATTATTTGACCCCTCCGTGAATTATTTACCCCCCTCCGTGAATGATTTGACCCCTCCGTGAATTATTTGACCCCCCCGTGAATTGTTTACCCCCCTCCGTGAATGATTCGACCCCTCCGTGAATTGTTTACCCCCCTCCGTGAATTGTTTGACCCCTTCGTGAATTATTTACCCCCCTCCGTGAATTGTTTGACCCCTCCGTGAATTATTTGACCCCTCGGTGAATTTTTTCACCCCTCCGTGAATCATTCCCCCCTCCGTGAATTGTTTGACCCCTCCGTGAATTATTTACCTCCCCCGGTGAATTATTTGACCCCTCCGTGAATTGTTTACCCCCCTCCGTGAATTATTTGACCCCTCCGTGAATCATTTACCCCCCTCCGTGAATTGTTTGACCCCTCCGTGAATTGTTTGACCCCTGCGTGAATTATTCGACCCCTCCGTGAATTATTCCCCCCTCCGTGAATTATTTGACCCCTCCGTGAATTATTTGACCCCTCCGTGAATTATTTACCCCCCCGTGAATTATTTGACCCCTCCGTGAATTATTTACCCCCCTCCGTGAATTATTTGACCCCTCTGTGAATTGTTTACCCCCCTCCGTGAATTATATGACCCCTCCGTGAATTATTTTCCCCCCTCCGTGAATTATTTGACCCCTCCGTGAATTGTTTACCCCCCTCCGTGAATTATTTGACCCCTCCGTGAATTATTTACCCCCCTCCGTGAATTATTTGACCCCTCCGTGAATCATTTACCCCCCTCCGTGAATTATTTTACCCCTCCGTGAATTAAATGACCGCCCCGTGAATTGTTTACCCCCCTCCGTGAATTCTTTGACCCCTCAGTGGATTGTTTGACCCCTCCGTGAATTATTTGACCCCTCCGTGAATTGTTTGACCCCTCCGTCAATTATTTGACCCCTCCGTGAATTATTTCACCCCTCCGTGAATTGTTTGACCCCTCCGTGAATTGTTTACCCCCCTCCGTGAATTATTTGACCCCTCCGTGAATTGTCTGATTCCTCCGTGAATTATTTAACCCCTCCGTGAATTCTTTGACCCCTCCGTGAATTGTCCCCCCCCCTCCGTGAATTATTTCACCCCTCCGTGATTTGTTTGACCCCTCCGTGAATCATTTACCCCCCTCCGTGAATTATTTGACCCCTCCGTGAATTGTTTACCCCCCCCGTGAATTATTTGACCCCTCCGTGAATTATTTGACCCCTCCGTCAATTATTTACCCCCCTCCGTGAATTATTTGACCCCTCCGTGAATTCTTTACCCCCCCCGTGAATTATTTCACCCCTCCGTGAATTATTTACCCCCCCCGTGAATTATTTGACCCCTCCGTGAATTATTTACCCCCCTCCGTGAATTATTTGACCCCTCCGTGAATTATTTGACCCCTCCGTGAATTATTCCCCCCCTCCGTGAATTTTTTCACCCCTCCGTGAATTGTTTGACCCCTCCGTGAATTATTTACCCCCCTCCGTGAATTATTTGACCCCTGTGTGAATTATTTGACCCCTCTGTGAATCATTTACCCCCCTCCGTGAATTATTTGACCCCTCCGTGAATTTTTTACCCCCCTCCGTGAATTATTTGACCCCTCCGTGAATTATTTATCCCCCTCCGTGAATTGTTTGACCCATCCGTGAATTTTTTGACCCCTCCGTGAATTCTTTACCCCCCTCCGTGAATTATTTGACCCCTCCTTGAATTGTTTACCCCCCTCCGTGAATTATTTGACCCCTCCGTGAATTGTTTACCCCCCTCCGTGAATTATTTGACCCCTCTGTGAATTGTTTGACCCCTGCGTGAATTTTTTGACCCCTCCGTGAATTATTTACCCCCCTCCGTGAATTATTTGACCCCTCCGTGAATTATTTACCCCCCTCCGTGAATTGTTTGACCCCTCCGTGAATTATTTGACCCATCCGTGAATTGTTTGACCCCTCCGTGAATTATTTACCCCCATCCGTGAACTTTTTGACTCCTCCGTGAATTTTTTGACCCCTCCGTGAATTATGTACCCCCCTCCGTGAATTATTTGACCCCTCCGTGAATTATTCCCCCCCCTCCGTGAATTCTTTCACCCCTCCGTGAATTGTTTGACCCCTCCGTGAATTAGTTACCCCCCCTCTGTGAATTATTTGACCCCTCCGTGAATTGTTTACCCCCCTCCGTGAATTGTTTGACCCCTGTGTGAATTATTTGACCCCTCCGTGAATTATTTACCCCCCTCCGTGAATGATTTGACCCCTCCGTGAATTATTTGACCCCCCCGTGAATTGTTTACCCCCCTCCGTGAATGATTCGACCCCTCCGTGAATTGTTTACCCCCCTCCGTGAATTGTTTGACCCCTCCTTGAATTGTTTACCCCCCTCCGTGAATTATTTGACCCCTCCGTGAATTGTTTACCCCCCTCCGTGAATTATTTGACCCCTCCGTGAATTGTTTGACCCCTGCGTGAATTATTTGACCCCTCCGTGAATTATTTACCCCCCTCCGTGAATTATTTGACCCCTCCGTGAATTATTTACCCCCCTCCGTGAATTGTTTGACCCCTCCGTGAATTATTTGACCCATCCGTGAATTGTTTGACCCCTCCGTGAATTTTTTACCCCCCTCCGTGAATTATTTGACTCCTCCGTGAATTATTTGACCCCTCCGTGAATTATTTACCCCCCTCCGTGAATTATTTGACCTCTCCGTGAATTATTTCCCCCCCTCCGTAAATTTTTTCACCCCTCCGTGAATTGTTTGACCCCTCCGTGAATTAGTTACCCCCCCTCTGTGAATTATTTGACCCCTCCGTGAATCGTTTACCCCCCTCCGTGAATTGTTTGACCCCTGTGTGAATTATTTGACCCCTCCGTGAATTATTTACCCCCCTCCGTGAATGATTTGACCCCTCCGTGAATTGTTTACCCCCCTCCGTGAATTGTTTGACCCCTTCGTGAATTATTTACCCCCCTCCGTGAATTGTTTGACCCCTCCGTGAATTATTTGACCCATCCGTGAATTGTTTGACCCCTCCGTGAATTTTTTACCCCCCTCCGTGAATTATTTGACTCCTCCGTGAATTATTTGACCCCTCCGTGAATTATTTACCCCCCTCCGTGAATTATTTGACCTCTCCGTGAATTATTTCCCCCCCTCCGTGAATTATTTCACCCCTCCGTGAATTGTTCCACCCCTCCGTGAATTAGTTACCCCCCCTCTGTGAATTATTTGACCCCTCCGTGAATTGTTTACCCCCCTCCGTGAATTGTTTGACCCCTGTGTGAATTATTTGACCCCTCCGTGAATTATTTACCCCCCTCCGTGAATGATTTGACCCCTCCGTGAATTGTTTACCCCCCTCCGTGAATTGTTTACCCCCCTCCGTGAATTGTTTGACCCCTGTGAGAATTATTTGACCCCTCCGTGAATTATTTACCCCCCTCCGTGAATGATTTGACCCCTCCGTGAATTATTTGACCCCCCCGTGAATTGTTTACCCCCCTCCGTGAATTATTTGACCCCTCCGTGAATTCTTTACCCCCCTCCGTGAATTATTTGACCCCTCCGTGAATTATTTACCCCCCTCCGTGAATTATTTGACCTCTCCGTGAATTATTTCCCCCCCTCCGTGAATTATTTCACCCCTCCGTGAATTGTTTGACCCCTCCGTGAATTAGTTACCCCCCCTCTGTGAATTATTTGACCCCTCCGTGAATTGTTTACCCCCCTCCGTGAATTGTTTGACCCCTGTGTGAATTATTTGACCCCTCCGTGAATTATTTACCCCCCTCCGTGAATGATTTGACCCCTCCGTGAATTGTTTACCCCCCTCCGTGAATTGTTTGACCCCCTCGTGAATTATTTACCCCCCTTCGTGAATTGTTTGACCCCTCCGTGAATTATTTGACCCCTCGGTGAATTTTTTCACCCCTCCGTGAATCATTCCCCCCTCCGTGAATTATTTGACCCCTCCGTGAATTATTTACCCCCCTCGCCGAATTATTTGACCCCTCCGTGAATTGTTTACCCCCCTCCGTGAATTATTTGACCCCTCCGTGAATTATTTACCCCCCTCCGTGAATTGTTGGACCCCTCCGTGAATTGTTTGACCCCTGCGTGAATTATTCGACCCCTCCGTGAATTATTCCCCCCTCCGTGAATTATTTGACCCCTCCGTGAATTATTTGACCCCTCCGTGAATTATTTACCCCCCTCCGTGAATTATTTGACCCCTCCGTGAATTATTTACCCCCCTCCGTGAGTTATTGGCCTCCTCCGTGAATTCTTTACCCCCCTCCGTGAATTTTTTCACCCCTCCGTGAATTATTTACCCCCCTCCGTGAATTATTTGACCCCTCTGTGAATTGTTTACCCCCCTCCATGAATTATTTGACCCCTCCGTGAATTATTTTCCCCCCTCCGTGAATTATTTGACCCCTCCGTGAATTGTTTACCCCCCTCCGTGAATTATTTGACCCCTCCGGGAATTATTTACCCCCCTCCGTGAATCATTTGACCCCTCCGTGAATTATTTGACCTCTCCGTGAATCATTTACCCCCCTCCGTGAATTATTTGACCCCTCCGTGAATTATTTACCCCCCTCCGTGAATTATTTGACCCCTCCGTGAATTATTTACCCCCCTCCGTGAATTAAATGACCGCTCCGTGAATTGTTTACCCCCCTCCGTGAATTATTTGACCCCTCCGTGAATTATTTGCCCCCCTCCGTGAATTATTTGACCCCTCCATGAATTATTTGACCCCTCCGTGAATCGTTTACCCCCCTCCGTGAATTATTTGACTCCTCCATGAATCTTTTACCCCCCTCGGTGAATTATTTGACCCCTCTTGGAATTGTTTACCCCCCTCCGTGAATTATTTCCCCCCCTCCGTGAATTATTCGACCCCTCCGTGAATTATTTCACCGCTCCGTGAATTAGTTACCTTCCTCCGTGAGTTATTTGACCCCTTTCGTGAATTTTTCCCCCCCTCCGTGAATTATATGACCCCTCCGTGAATTGTTTACCCCCCTCCGTGAATTATTTGACCCCTCTATGAATTGTTTACCCCCCTCCGTGAATTATTTTACCCCTCCGTGAATTAAATGACCGCTCCGTGAATTGTTTACCCCCCTCCGTGAATTATTTGACCCCTCCATGAATCGTTTACCCCCCTCGGTGAATTATTTGACCCCTCTGTGAATTGTTTGACCCCTGCGTGAATTATTCGACCCCTCCGTGAATCGTTTACCCCCCTCCGTGAATTATTTGACCCCTCCGGGAATTATTCGACCCCTCCGTGAATCGTTTACCCCCCTCCGAGAATTATTTGACACCTCCATGAATCATTTACCCCCCTCGGTGAATTATTTGACCCCTCCTGGAATTGTTTACCCCCCTCCGTGAATTAATTCCCCCCGTCCGTGAATTATTTGACCCCTCCGTGAATTTTTTCACCCCTCCGTGAATTATTTACCCCCCTCCGTGAGTTATGTGACCCCTCCGTGAATTTTTTTCCCCCTCCGTGAATTATTTGACCCCTCCGTGAATTGTTTACCCCCCTCCGTGAATTATTTGACCCCTCTATGAATTGTTTACCCCCCTCCGTGAATTGTTTACCCCCCTCCGTGAATTATTTGACCCCTCGATGAATTGTTTACCCCCCTCCGTGAATTTTTTCCCCCCTCCGTGAATTGTTTGACTCCTCCGTGAATTTTTTACCCCCCTCCGTGAATTATTTGACCCCTCCCTGAATTGTTTAACCCCCTCCGTGAATTATTTGACCCCTCCGTGAATCGTTTACCCCCCTCCGTGAATTATTTGACCCCTCCGTGAATTATTTGACCCCTCCCTGAATTATTTAACCCCTGTGAATTGTTTGAGCCCTGCGTGAATTATTTACCCCCTCCGTGAATTATTTGACCCCTCCGTGAATTATTTACCCCCCTCTGTGGATTGTTTGACCCCTCCGTGAATTATTTCACCCCTCCGTGAATTGTTTGACCCCTCCGTGAATTATTTGACCCCTCCGTGAATTATTTACCCCCTCCGTGAATTATTTTACCCCTCCGTGAATTATTTGACCTCTCCGTGAATTGTTTGACCCCTCCGTGAATTTTTTGACCCCGAGGGGTGAATTATTTCACCCCTTTGTGAATTGTTTGACCCCTCCGTGAATTATTTACCCCCCTCCGTGAATTATTTGACCCCTCCGTGAATTTTTTGCCCCCCCCGTGAATTATTTGACCCCTCCGTGAATTATTTGACCCCTCCGTGAATTATCCCCCCCCCTCCGTGAATTGTTTGACCCCTCCGTGAATTATTTACCCCCCTCCGTGAATTATTTGACCCCTCCGTGAATTGTTTACCCCCCTCCGTGAATTGTTTGACCCCTCCGTGAATTCTTTACCCCCCTCCGTGAATTTTTTGACCCCTGTGTAAATTTTTCGACCCCTCCGTGAATTATTTACCCCCCTCCGTGAATCATTTGCCCCCTCCGTGAATTATTTACCCCCCTCCGTGAATTATTTGACCCCTCCGTGAATTTTTTACCCCCCCCGTGAATCATTTGACCCCTCCGTGAATTGTTTACCCCCCTCCGTGAATTATTTGACCCCTCCGTGAATTATTTGACCCCTCCGTGAATTATTTACCCCCCTCCGTGAATTATTTTACCCCTCCGTGAATTAAATGACCGCTCCGTGAATTGTTTACCCCCCTCCGTGAATTTTTTGACCCCTCCGTGAATTGTTTACCCTCCTCCGTGAATTATTTGACCCCTCCGTGAATTGTTTACCCCCCTCCGTGAATTCTTTGACCCCTCCGTGAATTATTCGACCCCTCCGTGAATCGTTTACCCCCCTCCGTGAATTATTTGACACCTCCATGAATCATTTACCCCCCTCGGTGAATTATTTGACCCCTCCTGGAATTGTTTACCCCCCTCCGTGAATTATTTCCCCCCCTCCGTGAATTATTTGACCCCTCCGTGAATTTTTTCACCCCTCCGTGAATTATTTACCCCCCTCCGTGAGTTATTTGACCCCTCCGTGAATTTTTTTCCCCCTCCGTGAATTATTTGACCCCTCCGTGAATTGTTTACCCCCCTCCGTGAATTATTTGACCCCTCTATGAATCGTTTACCCCCCTCCGTGAATTTTTCCCCCCTCCGTGAATTGTTTGACTCCTCCGTGAATTTTTTACCCCCCTCCGTGAATTATTTGACCCCTCTATGAATTGTTTAACCCCCTCCGTGAATTTTTTCCCCCCTCCGTGAATTGTTTGACTCCTCCGTGAATTTTTTACCCCCCTCCGTGAATTATTTGACCCCTCCGTGAATTGTTTACCCCCCTCCGTGAATTTTTTGACCCCTCCGTGAATTATTTGACCCCTCCGTGAATTATTTAACCCCTGTGAATTGTTTGACCCCTGCGTGAATTATTTACCCCCTCCGTGAATTATTTGACCCCTCCGTGAATTATTTACCCCCCTCTGTGGATTGTTTGACCCCTCCGTGAACTATTTCACCCCTCCGTGAATTGTTTGACCCCTCCGTGAATTATTTGACCCCTCCGTGAATTATTTACCCCCTCCGTGAATTATTTTACCCCTCCGTGAATTATTCGACCTCTCCATGAATTGTTTGACCCCTCCGTGAATTTTTTGACCCCGAGGGGTGAATTATTTCACCCCTTTGTGAATTGTTTGACCCCTCCGTGAATTATTTACCCCCCTCCGTGAATTATTTGACCCCTCCGTGAATTTTTTGACCCCCCGTGAATTATTTGACCCCTCCGTGAATTATTTGACCCCTCCGTGAATTATCCCCCCCCCTCCGTGAATTGTTTGACCCCTCCGTGAATTATTTACCCCCCTCCGTGAATTATTTGACCCCTCCGTGAATTGTTTACCCCCCTCCGTGAATTGTTTGACCCCTCCGTGAATTCTTTACCCCCCTCCGTGAATTTTTTGACCCCTGTGTAAATTTTTCGACCCCTCCGTGAATTATTTACCCCCCTCCGTGAATCATTTGCCCCCTCCGTGAATTATTTACCCCCCTCCGTGAATTATTTGACGCCTCCGTGAATTTTTTACCCCCCTCCGTGAATCATTTGACCCCTCCGTGAATTGTTCACCCCCCTCCGTGAATTATTTGACCCCTCCGTGAATTATTTGACCCCTCCGTGAATTATTTACCCCCCTCCGTGAATTATTTTACCCCTCCGTGAATTAAATGACCGCTCCGTGAATTGTTTACCCCCCTCCGTGAATTATTTGACCCCTCCGTGAATTGTTTACCCTCCTCCGTGAATTATTTGACCCCTCCGTGAATTGTTTACCCCCCTCCGTGAATTATTTGACCCCTCCGTGAATTATTCGACCCCTCCGTGAATCGTTTACCCCCCTCCGTGAATTATTTGACACCTCCATGAATCATTTACCCCCCTCGGTGAATTATTTGACCCCTCCTGGAATTGTTTACCCCCCTCCGTGAATTATTTCCCCCCCTCCGTGAATTATTTGACCCCTCCGTGAATTTTTTCACCCCTCCGTGAATTGTTTACCCCCCTCCGTGAGTTATTTGACCCCTCCGTGAATTTTTCTCCCCCTCCGTGAATTATTTGACCCCTCCGTGAATTGTTTACCCCCCTCCGTGAATTATTTGACCCCTCTATGAATCGTTTACCCCCCTCCGTGAATTTTTCCCCCCTCCGTGAATTGTTTGACTCCTCCGTGAATTTTTTACCCCCCTCCGTGAATTATTTGACCCCTCCGTGAATTGTTTAACCCCCTCCGTGAATTATTTGACCCCTCCGTGAATTGTTTACCCCCCTCCGTGAATTTTTTGACCCCTCCGTGAATTGTTTACCCCCCTCGGTGAATTATTTGACCCCTCCGTGAATTGTTTACCCCCCTCCGTGAATTCTTTGACCCCTCCGTGAATTATTTGACCCCTCCGTGAATTATTTGACCCCTGTGAATTGTTTGACCCCTGCGTGAATTATTTACCCCCTCCGTGAATTATTTGACCCCTCCGTGAATTATTTACCCCCCTCCGTGGATTGTTTGACCATTCTGTGAATTATTTCACCCCTCCGTGAATTGTTTGACCCCTCCGTGAATTATTTGACCCCTCCGTGAATTATTTACCCCCTCCGTGAATTATTTTACCCCTCTGTGAATTATTTGACCTCTCCGTGAATTGTTTGACCCCTCCGTGAATTTTTTGACCCCGAGGGGTGAATTCTTTCACCCCTTTGTGAATTGTTTGACCCCTCCGTGAATTATTTACCCCCCTCCGTGAATTATTTGACCCCTCCGTGAATTGTTTGACCCCTCCGTGAATTATTTGACCCCTCCGTGAATTATTTGACCCCTCCGTGAATTTCCCCCCCCCCTCCGTGAATTATTTCACCCCTCCGTGAATTGTTTGACCCCTCCGTGAATTATTTACCCCCCTCCGTGAATTATTTGACCCCTCTGTGAATTGTTTACCCCCCTCCGTGAATTGTTTGACCCCTCCGTGAATTATTTACCCCCCTCGGTGAATTATTTGACCCCTGTGTAAATTTTTTGACCCCTCCGTGAATTATTTAACCCCCTCCGTGAATTATTTGCCCCCTCCGTGAATTATTTACCCACCTCCGTGAATTATTTGACCCCTCCGTGAATTTTTTACCCCCCTCCGTGAATCATTTGACCCCTCCGTGAATTGTTTACCCCCCTCCGTGAATCATTTGACCCCTCCGTGAATTATTTGACCCCTCCGTGAATTATTTGACTCGTCCGTGAATTATTTACCCCCCTCCGTGAATTATTTGACCCCTCCGTGAATTAAATGACCGCTCCGTGAATTGTTTACCCCCCTCCGTGAATTATTTGACCCCTCCGTGAATTGTTTACCCCCCTCTGTGAATTATTTGACCCCTCCGTGAATTATTTGACCCCTCCGTGAATTATTTCACCCCTCCGTGAATTGTTTACCCCCCTCCGTAAATTATTTGACTCCTCCATGAATTATTTACCCCCCTCGGTGAATTATTTGACCCCTCCTGGAATTGTTTACCCCCATCCGTGAATTATTTCCCCCCCTCCGTGAATTTTTTGACTCTCCCGTGAATTATTTCACCCCTCCGTGAATTGTTTACCCCCCTCCGTGAATTATTTGACCCCTCTATGAATTGTTTACCCCCCTCCGTGAATTATTTGACTCCTCCGTGAATTATTTACCCCCCTCCGTGAATTATTTGACCCCTCGGTGAATTGTTTAACCCCCTCCGTGAATTATTTGACCCCTCCGTGAATTGTTTACCCCCCTCTGTGAATTATTTGACCCCTCCGTGAATTGTTTAACCCCCTCCGTGAATGATTTGACCCCTCCGTGAATTGTTTACCCCCCTCCGTGAATTATTTGACCCCTCCGTGAATTGTTTAACCCCCTCCGTGAATTATTTGACCCCTCCGTGAATCGTTTACCCCCCTCCGTGAATTATTTGACCCCTCCGTGAATTATTTGACCCCTCCGTGAATTATTTAACCCCTGTGAATTGTTTGACCGCTGCGTGAATTATTTACCCCCTCCGTGAATTATTTGACCCCTCCGTGAATTATTTACCCCCCTCTGTGGATTGTTTGACCCCTCCGTGAATTATTTCACCCCTCCGTGAATTGTTTGACCCCTCCGTGAATTATTCTGACCCCTCCGTGAATTATTTACCCCCTCCGTGAATTATTTTACCCCTCCGTGAATTATTTGACCTCTCCGTGAATTGTTTGACCCCTCCGTGAATTTTTTGACCCCGAGGGGTGAATTATTTCACCCCTTTGTGAATTGTTTGACCCCTCCGTGAATTATTTACCCCCCTCAGTGAATTATTTGACCCCTCCGTGAATTTTTTGCCCCCCCGTGAATTATTCGACCCCTCCGTGAATTATTTGACCCCTCCGTGAATTTCCCCCCCCCCCTCCGTGAATTGTTTGACCCCTCCGTGAATTATTTACCCCCCTCCGTGAATTATTTGACCCCTCCGTGAATTGTTTACCCCCCTCCGTGAATTGTTTGACCCCTCCGTGAATTCTTTACCCCCCTCCGTGAATTTTTTGACCCCTGTGTAAATTTTTCGACCCCTCCGTGAATTATTTACCCCCCTCCGTGAATCATTTGCCCCCTCCGTGAATTATTTACCCCCCTCCGTGAATTATTTGACCCCTCCGTGAATTTTTTACCCCCCTCCGTGAATCATTTGACCCCTCCGTGAATTGTTTACCCCCCTCCGTGAATTATTTGACCCCTCCGTGAATTATTTGACCCCTCCGTGAATTATTTACCCCCCTCCGTGAATTATTTTACCCCTCCGTGAATTAAATGACCGCTCCGTGAATTGTTTACCCCCCTCCGTGAATTATTTGACCCCTCCGTGAATTGTTTACCCTCCTCCGTGAATTATTTGACCCCTCCGTGAATTGTTTACCCCCCTCCGTGAATTATTTGACCCCTCCGTGAATTATTTACCCCCCTCCGTGAATCGTTTACCCCCCTCCGTGAATTATTTAACACCTCCATGAATCATTTACCCCCCTCGGTGAATTATTTGACCCCTCCTGGAATTGTTTACCCCCCTCCGTGCATTATTTCCCCCCCTCCGTGAATTATTTGACCCCTCCGTGAATTTTTTCACCCCTCCGTGAATTATTTACCCCCCTCCGTGAGTTATTTGACCCCTCCGTGAATTTTTTTCCCCCTCCGTGAATTGTTTACCCCCCTCCGTGAATTTTTTGACCCCTCCGTGAATTATTCGACCCCTCCGTGAATCGTTTACCCCCCTCCGTGAATTATTTGACACCTCCATGAATCATTTACCCCCCTCGGTGAATTATTTGACCCCTCTATGAATCGTTTACCCCCCTCCGTGAATTTTTCCCCCCTCCGTGAATTGTTTGACTCCTCCGTGAATTTTTTACCCCCCTCCGTGAATTATTTGACCCCTCCGTGAATTGTTTAACCCCCTCCGTGAATTATTTGACCCCTCCGTGAATTGTTTACCCCCCTCCGTGAATTTTTTGACCCCTCCGTGAATTGTTTACCCCCCTCGGTGAATTATTTGACCCCTCCGTGAATTGTTTACCCCCCTCCGTGAATTCTTTGACCCCTCCGTGAATTATTTGACCCCTCCGTGAATTATTTGACCCCTGTGAATTGTTTGACCCCTGCGTGAATTATTTACCCCCTCCGTGAATTATTTGACCCCTCCGTGAATTATTTACCCCCCTCCGTGGATTGTTTGACCCCTCCGTGAATTATTTCACCCCTCCGTGAATTGTTTGACCCCTCCGTGAATTATTTGACCCCTCCGTGAATTATTTACCCCCTCCGTGAATTATTTTACCCCTCCGTGAATTATTTGACCTCTTTGTGAATTGTTTGACCCCTCCGTGAATTTTTTGACCCCGAGGGGTGAATTATTTCACCCCTTTGTGAATTGTTTGACCCCTCCGTGAATTATTTACCCCCCTCCGTGAATTATTTGACCCCTCCGTGAATTGTTTGACCCCTCCGTGAATTATTTGACCCCTCCGTGAATTATTTGACCCCTCCGTGAATTTCCCCCCCCCCTCCGTGAATTATTTCACCCCTCCGTGAATTGTTTGACCCCTCCGTGAATTATTTACCCCCCTCCGTGAATTATTTGACCCCTCTGTGAATTGTTTACCCCCCTCCGTGAATTGTTTGACCCCTCCGTGAATTATTTACCCCCCTCGGTGAATTATTTGACCCCTGTGTAAATTTTTTGACCCCTCCGTGAATTATTAAACCCCCTCCGTGAATTATTTGCCCCCTCCGTGAATTATTTACCCACCTCCGTGAATTATTTGACCCCTCCGTGATTTTTTTACCCCCCTCCGTGAATCATTTGACCCCTCCGTGAATTGTTTACCCCCCTCCGTGAATTATTTGACCCCTCCGTGAATTATTTGACCCCTCCGTGAATTATTTGACCCCTCCGTGAATTATTTACCCCCCTCCGTGAATTATTTGACCCCTCCGTGAATGAAATGACCGCTCCGTGAATTGTTTACCCCCCTCCGTGAATTATTTGACCCCTCCGTGAATTGTTTACCCCCCTCTGTGAATTATTTGACCCCTCTGTGAATTATTTGACCCCTCCGTGAATTATTTCACCCCTCCGTGAATTGTTTACCCCCCTCCGTAAATTATTTGACTCCTCCATGAATTATTTACCCCCCTCGGTGAATTATTTGACCCCTCCTGGAATTGTTTACCCCCCTCCGTGAATTATTTCCCCCCCTCCGTGAAATTTTTGACCCCTCTGTGAATTATTTCACCCCTCCGTGAATTGTTTACCCCCCTCCGTGAATTATTTGACCCCTCTATGAATTGTTTACCCCCCTCCGTGAATTATTTGACTCATCCGTGAATTATTTACCCCCCTCCGTGAATTATTTGACCCCTCCGTGAATTCTTTACCCCCCTCTGTGAATTATTTGACCCCTCCGTGAATTGTTTACCCCCCTCCGTGAATTATTTGACCCCTCCGTGAATTGTTTGACCTCTCTGTGAATTGGTTGACCCCTCCGTGAATTATTTGACCCCGAGGGGTGAACTATTTCACCCCTTTGTGAATTGTTTGACCCCTCCGTGAATTATTTACCCCCCTCCGTGAATTATCTGACCCCTCCGTGAATTGTTTGACCCCTCCGTGAATTATTTGACCCCTCCGTGAATTATTTGACCCCTCCGTGAATCATTCCCCCCCCCTCCGTGAATTATTTCACCCCTCCGTGAATTGTTTGACCCCTCCGTGAATCATTTACCCCCCTCCGTGAATTATTTGACCCCTCCGTGAATTGTTTACCCCCCTCCGTGAATTATTTGACCCCTCCGTGAATTATTTACCCCCCTCCGTGAATTATTTGACCCCTCCGTGAATTGTTTACCCCCCTCCGTGAATTATTTGACCCCTCCGTGAATTATTGACCCCCCTCCGTGAATTATTTGACCCCCCCGTGAATTGTTTACCCCCCTCCGTGAATTATTTACCCCCCTCCGTGAATTGTTTACCCCCCTCCTTGAATTATTTGACCCCTCCGTGAATTATTTACCCCCCTCGGTGAATTATTTGAACCCTCCGTGAATTATTTACCCCCCTCCGTGAATTATTTGACCCCTCTGTGAATTGTTTTCCCCCCTCCGTGAATTATTTGACCCCTCTGTGAATTATTTGACCCCTCCGTGAATTATTTACCCCCCTCCGTGAATTATTTGACCCCCCCGTGAATTGTTTACCCCCCTCCGTGAATTATTTGACCCCTCCGTGAATTGTTTGACACCTCCGTGAATTATTTGACCCCTCAGTGAATTCTTTACCCCCCTCCGTGAATTATTTCACCCCTCCGTGAATTGTTTACCCCCCTCCGTGAATTATTTGACCCCTCCGTGAATTGTTTACCCCCCTCGGTGAATTATTTGACCCCTGCGTGAATTGTTTAGCCCCCTCCGTGAATTATTTGACCCCTCCGTGAATTGTTTACCCCCCTCCGTGAATTATTTGACCCCTCCGTGAATTGTTTACCCTTCTCCGTGAATTATTTGACCCCTCCGTGAATTATTTACCCCCCTCCGTGAATTATTTCACCCCTCCGTGAATTATTTGACCTCTCCGTGAATTGTTTGACCCCTCCGTGAATTATTTGGCCCCTCCGTGAATTATTTCACCCCTCCGTGAATTGTTTGACCCCTCCGTGAATTATTTACCCCCCTCCGTGAATTCTTTGACCCCTCCGTGAATTATTTGACCCCTCCGTGAATTATTTGACCCCTCCGTGAATTATTTCCCCCCCTCCGTGAATTATTTCAGCCCTCCATGAATTATTTGACCCCTCCGTGAATTTTTTACCCCCCTCCGTGAATTATTTGACCCCTCTGTGAATTGTTTACCTCCCTCCGTGAATTATTTGACGCCTCCGTGAATTATTTGACCCCTCTGTGAATTATCCCCCCGCCTCCGTGAATTATTTCACCCCTCCGTGAATTGTTTGACCCCTCCGTGAATTATTTGACCCCTCCGTGAATTGTTTGACCCCTGTGTGAATTATTTGACCCCTCCGTGAATCGTTTACCCCCCTCCGTGAATTATTTGACCCCTCCGTGAATCGTTTACCCTTCTCCGTGAATTATTTGACCCCTCCGTGAATTATTTACCCCCCTCCGTGAATTATTTCACCCCTCCGTGAATTATTTGACCTCTCCGTGAATTGTTTGACCCCTCCGTGAATTATTTGGCCCCTCCGTGAATTATTTCACCCCTCCGTGAATTGTTTGACCCCTCCGTGAATTATTTACCCCCCTCCGTGAATTCTTTGACCCCTCCGTGAATTATTTGACCCCTCCGTGAATGGTTTACCCCCCTCTGTGAATTATTTTACCCCTCCGTGAATTGTTTACCCCCCTCCGTGAATTATTTGACCCCTCCGTGAATCGTTTACCCCCCTCCGTGAATTATTTGACCCCTCCGTGAATTGTTTACCCCCCTCCGTGAATTATTTGACCCCTCCGTGAATTGTTTACCCTTCTCCGTGAATTATTTGACCCCTCCGTGAATTATTTACCCCCCTCCGTGAATTATTTCACCCCTCCGTGAATTATTTGACCTCTCCGTGAATTGTTTGACCCCTCCGTGAATTATTTGGCCCCTCCGTGAATTATTTCACCCCTCCGTGAATTGTTTGACCCCTCCGTGAATTATTTACCCCCCTCCGTGAATTCTTTGACCCCTCCGTGAATTATTTGACCCCTCCGTGAATTATTTGACCCCTCCGTGAATTATTTCCCCCCCTCCGTGAATTATTTCAGCCCTCCATGAATTATTTGACCCCTCCGTGAATTTTTTACGCCCCTCCGTGAATTATTTGACCCCTCTGTGAATTGTTTACCTCCCTCCGTGAATTATTTGACGCCTCCGTGAATTATTTGACCCCTC
The DNA here is from genome assembly GCA_964036045.1 of Eutreptiella sp. 'Long Island Sound 2002'. Taxonomy (NCBI): domain Eukaryota; phylum Euglenozoa; class Euglenophyceae; order Eutreptiales; family Eutreptiaceae; genus Eutreptiella; species Eutreptiella sp. 'Long Island Sound 2002'. Next base: position 52,230,920 of record OZ038380.1, read on the forward strand.
CGTGAATTAATCCCCCGCCTCCGTGAATTATTTCACCCCTCCGTGAATTGTTTGACCCCTCCGTGAATTATTTGACCCCTCCGTGAATTGTTTGACCCCTGTGTGAATTATTTGACCCCTCCGTGAATTATTTACCCCCCTCTGTGAATTATTTTACCCCTCCGTGAATTGTTTACCCCCCTCCGTGAATTATTTGACCCCTCCGTGAATCGTTTACCCCCCTCCGTGAATTATTTGACCCCTCCGTGAATTGTTTACCCCCCTCCTTGAATTATTTGACCCTTCCGTGAATTGTTTACCCCCCTCCGTGAATTGTTTGACCCCTCCGTGAATTTTTTGACCCCTCCGTGAATCATTCCCCCCTCCGTGAATTATTTGACCCCTCCGTGAATTAATTACCCCCCTCCGTGAATTATTTGACCCCTCCGTGAATTGTTTGACCCTGTGTGAATTATTTGACTCCTCCCTGAATTATTTGACCCCTCCGTGAACTATCCACTTCCCTCCGTGAATTATTTCACCCCTCCGTGAATGGTTTGACCCCTCCGTGAATTATTTACCCTCCTCCGTGAATTATTTGACCCCTCCGTGAATTACTTGACCCCTCCGTGAATTATTTACCCCCCTCTGTGAATTATTTGACCCCTCCGTGAATTATCCCCCCCCCTCTGTGAGCTATTTCACCCCTCCGTGAATTGTTTGACCCCTCCGGGAATTATTTACCCCCCTCCGTGAATTACATGACCCATTTGTGAATTGTTTACCCCCCTCTGTGAATTATTCGACCCCTCCGTGAATATTTTACCCCCCTCCGTGAATTATTTCACCCCTCCGTGAATTATTTGACCCCTCCGTGAATTATTTACCCCCCTCCGTGAATTACATGACCCATTTGTGAATTGTTTACCCCCCTCCGTGAATTATTTGACCCCCCGTGAATTGTTTACCCCCCTCCGTGAATTAATTGACCCCCCGTGATTTATTTCAACCCTCCGTGAATTATTTACCCCCCTCCGTGAATTATTTGACCCCTCCGTGAAATATTTACTCCCCTCCATGAATTATTTGACCCCTCCGTGAATTATTTACCCCCCTCCGTGAATTATTCGACCCCTCCGTGATTCGTTTACCCCCCTCCGTCAATTATTTGACCCCTCCGTGAATTGTTTACCCCCCTCCAAGAATTATTTGACCCCTCCGTGAATTTTTTACCCCCCTCCGTGAATTTTTTGACCCCTCCGTGAATTCTTTACCCCCCTCTGTGAATTAGTTGACCCCTCCGTGAATTATTTGACCCCTCCGTGAATTGCTTACCCCCCTGCATATATTGTTTGAACCCTCCGTGAAATTTTTTACCCCCGTCTGTGAATTATTTGACCCCTCCGTGAATTATAATTCACGGAGGGGTCAAATAAGTCGCTGAGGGGGGTAAATAATTCGCAGAGGGGTCAAATAATTCACGGAGGGGGGTAAAAAATTCACGGAGGGGTCAAATAATTCACGGAGGGGGGTAAATAATTTACGGAGGGGTGAAATAATTCACGCAGGGGTCAAATAATTCACGGAGGGGAGGAAATAATTCACGGAGGGGTCAAATAATTCACGGAGGGGGGTCAACAATTCAAGGAGGGGTGAAATAATTCACAGAGGGGTCAAATAATTCACCGAGGGGGATAAATAATTCACAGAGGGGTCAAATAATTCACAGAGGGGGTTAAATAATTCACGGAGGGGTCAAAAAATACACAGAGGGGGGTAAAAAATTCACGGAGGGGTCAAAAATTCACGGAGGGGTCAAATAATTCACGGAGGGGGGTAAATAATTCACGGAGGGGTCAAATAATTCACGGAGGGGGGTAAATAATTCACGGAGGGGTCAAATAATTCACGGAGGGGCATAAATAACTCACGGAGGGGTCAAATAATTCACCGAGGGGGGTAAATAATTCACGGAGGGGTCAAATAATTCACGGAGGGGGGGTAAACAATTCACGGAGGGGTCATATAATTCACAGAGGGGGGTAAATAATTCACGGAGGGGTCAAATAATTCACGGAGGGGGGTAAACAATTCACGGAGGGGTCAAATAATTCACGGAGGAGGGTAAATAATTCACGGAGGGGTCAAATAATTCACGGAGAGGGGTAAATAATTCACGGGGGTGTCAAATAATTCACGGGGGGGGTTAACAAATCACGGAGGGGTCATATAATTCACGGAGGGGGGTAAATAATTCACGGAGGCGTCAAATAATTCACGGAGGGGGGTAAACAATTCACGGAGAGGTCAAACAATTCACGGGGGGGTCAAATAATTCACGGAGGGGGTTGAATAATTCCTGGAGGGGGTTAAATAAGTCCTGGAGGGGGTTGAAAAATTCACGGAGGGGTCAAATAATTCACGGAGGGGAGTAAATAATTCACGGAGGGGTCAAATAATTCACAGAGGGGGGTAAACCATTCACGGAGGGGTCAAACAATTCACGGAGGGGTCAAATAATTCACGGAGGGGGGTAAATCATTCACGGAGGGGTCAAATAATTCACGGAGGGGGGTAAACAATTCACGGAGGGGTCAAATAATTCACGGCGAGGGGGGTAAACAATTCACGGAGGGGTCATATAATTCACGGAGGGGGGTAAATAATTCACGGAGGGGTCAAATAATTCACGGAGGGGGGTAAACAATTCACGGAGGGGTCAAATAATTCACGGAGGGGTCAAATAATTCGCTGAGGGGGGTAAATAATTCACAGAGGGGTCAAATATTTCACGGAGGGGGGTGAACAATTCACGGAGGGGTGAAATAATTCACGGAGGGGGGTAAATAATTCACGGAGGGGGGTAAACAATTCACGGAGGGGTCAAATGATTCACGGAGAGGTCAAATAATTCACGGAGGGGTCAAATAATTCACGGAGGGGGGTAAATAATTCACGGAGGGGGCAAATAATTCACGGAGGGGTCAAATAATTCACGGAGGGGGGGTAAACAATTCACGGAGCGGTCAAATAATTCACGGAGGGGGGTAAAAAATTCACGGAGGCGTCAAATAATTCACGGAGGGGGGTAAACAATTCACGGAGAGGTCAAATAATTCACGGAGGGGTCAAATAATTCACGGAGGAGGGTAAATAATTCACGGAGGGGTCAAATAATTCACGGAGAGGGGTAAATAATTCACGGGGGTGTCAAATAATTCACAGGGGGGGGGTAAACAAATCACGGAGGGGTCATATAATTCACGGAGGGGGGTAAATAATTCACGGAGGGGTCAAATAATTCACGGAGGGGGGTAAACAATTCACGGAGAGGTCAAACAATTCACGGGGGGGTCAAATAATTCACGGAGGGGGGTAAATAATTCACGGCGGGGTCAAATAATTCACGGAGGGGGGTAAATAACTCACGGAGGGGGGTAAATAATTCACGGAGGGTAGTAAACAATTCACGGAGGGGTGAAATAATTCACGGAGGGGGGTAAACAATTCACGGAGGGGTCAAATCATTCACGGAGGGGGGTAAATAATTCACGGAGAGGTGAAATAATTCACGGAGGGGTCAAATAATTCACGGAGGGGGGGAAACAATGCACAGAGGGGTCAAATAATTCACGGAGGGGTGAAATAATTCACGGAGGGGTCAAATAATTCACGGAGGGGGGTAAATAATTCACGGAGGGGTCAAATAATTCACGGAGGGTGGTAAACAATTCACGGAGGGGTGAAATAATTCACGGAGGGGGGTAAACAATTCACAGAGGGGTCAAATAATTCACGGAGGGGGGTAAACAATTCAAGGAGGGGTGAAATAATTCACGGAGGGGTCAAATAATTCACGGAGGGGGGGGAACAATGCACAGAGGGGTCAAATAATTCACGGAGGGGTGAAATAATTCACGGAGGGGTCAAATAATTCACAGAGGGGGGTAAATAATTCACGGAGGGGTCAAATAATTCACGGAGGGTGGTAAACAATTCACGGAGGGGTGAAATAATTCACGGAGGGGGGTAAACAATTCACGGAGGTGTCAAATAATTCACGGAGGGGGGTAAACAATTCAAGGAGGGGTGAAATAATTCACGGAGGGGTCAAATAATTCACGAAAGGGTCAAATAATTCACGGAGGAGGGTAAATAATTCACGGAGGGGTCAAATAATTCACGGAGAGGGGTAAATAATTCCAGGGGGTGTCAAAAAATTCACAGGGGGGGGGGTAAACAAATCACAGAGGGGTCATATAATTCACGGAGGGGGGTAAATAATTCACGGAGGGGTCAAATAATTCACGGAGGGGGGTAAACGATTCACGGAGAGGTCAAACAATTCACGGGGGGGTCAAATAATTCACGGAGGGGGGTAAATGATTCACGGCGGGGTCAAATAATTCACGGAGGGGGGTAAACAATTCACGGAGGGGTCAAATAATTCACACAGGGGGGTAAACAATTCACCGAGGGGTCAAATAATTCACGGAGGGGGGTAAACGATTCACGGAGGGGTCAAATAATTCACGGAGGGGGGTAAACAATTCACGGAGGGGTCAAATAATTCACGGAGGGGGGTAAATAATTCACGGAGGGGTCAAATAATTCACGGAGGGGGATAAACAATTCACGGAGGGGTCAAATAATTCACGGAGGCGGGTAAACAATTCACGGAGGGGGGTAAATAATTCACGGAGGGGGGTAAAAAATTCACGGAGGGGTCAAATAACTCACTGAGGGGGGTAAATAATTCACGGAGGGGTGAAATAATTCACGGAGGGGTCAAATAATTCACGGAGGGGGGGAAACAATGCACAGAGGGGTCACATAACTCACGGAGGGGGGTAAACAAATCAAGGAGGGCCGAAATAATTCACGGAGGGGTCAAATAATTCACGAAAGGGTCAAATAATTCACGGAGGGGGGTAAACAATTCACGGAGGGGTCAAATAATTCACGGAAGGGGGTAGATAATTCACGGAGGGGTCAAATAATTCACGGAGGGGGGTAAACAATTCACGGAGGGGTCAAATACTTCACGGAGCGGGGGAAAGAATTCACAGAGGGGTCAAATAATTAACGGAGGGGGGTAAACGATTCAAGGAGGGGTGAAATAAGTCACGGAGGGGTCAAATAATTCAACGAGGGGGGTAAATAATTCACGGAGGGGTCAAATAATTCACGGAGGGGGGTAAACAATTCACGGAGGGGTCAAATAATTCACGGAGGCAGGTAAATAATTCACCGAGGGGTCAAAAAATTCACCGAGGGGGGTAAACAATTCACGGAGGGGTCAAATAATTCACGGAGGGGTCAAATAATTCACGGAGGGGGGTAAACAATTCAAGGAGGGGTCAAAAAATGCACGGAGGGGGGGGAAACAATTCACGGAGGGGTCATATAATTCACGGAGGGGGGTAAAGAATTCACGGAGGGGTCAAATGATTCACGGAGGGGGGTAAACAATTCACGGAGAGGTCAAATAATTCACGGAAGGGGTCAAATAATTCACGGAGGGGGGTAAATAATTCACGGAGGGGTCAAATAATTCACGGAGGGGGGTAAATAATGCACGGAGGGGTCAAATAATTCACGGAGGGGGGTAAACAATTCACAGAGAGGTCAAATGATTCACGGAGGGGTCAAATAATTCACGGAGGGGGGTAAATACTTCACGGAGGGGTCAAACAATTCACGGAGGGGGGTAAATAATTCACGGAGGGGTCAAATAATTCACGGAGGGGTCAAATAATTCACAGAGAGGTCAAATGATTCACGGAGGGGTCAAATAATTCACGGAGGGGGGTAAATACTTCACGGAGGGGTCAAACAATTCACGGAGGGGGGTAAACAATTCACGGAGGGGTCAAATAGTTCACAGAGGGGGGTGTATAATTCACGGAGGGGTCGAATAATTCACGGAGGGGGGGTAAACAATTCACGGAGGGGTCATATAATTCACGGAGGGGGGTAAATAATTCACGGAGGGGTCAAATAATTCACGGAGGGGGGTAAGTAATTCACGGAGGGGTCAAATAATTCACGGAGGGGGGTAAACAATTCACGGAGGGGTCAAATAATTCACGGAGGGGGGTAAACAATTCACGGAGGGGTCAAATTATTCACCGAGGGGTCAAATAATTCACGGAGGGGGGTAAATAATTCACGGAGGGGTCAAATAATTCACGGAGGGGGGTAAACAATTCACGGAGGGGTCAAATAATTCACGGAGGGGGGTAAACAATTCAAGGAGGGGTGAAATAATACCCCCCTCCGTGAATTATTTGACCTCTCTGTGAATTGTTTACCCCCCTCCGTGAATTTTTTGACCCCTCCGTGAATTATTTACCCCCCTCCGTGAATTATATGACCCCTCCGTGAATTGCTTACCCCCCCGCCGTGAATTATTTGACCCCTCCGTGAATTGTTTACCCCCCTCCGTGAATTATTTGACCCCTCCGTTAATTATTTACCCCCCTCCGTGAACTATTTGACCCCTCCGTGAATTTTTGACCCCTCCGTGAATTGTTTACCCCCCTCTGTGTATTATTTGACCCCTCCGTGAATTATTTACCCCCCTCCGTGAATTATTTGACCCCTCCGTGAATTATTTAACCCCCTCCAGGAATGATTCACCCCCCTCCGTGAGTTATTTGACCCCTCCGTGAATTATTTACCCCCCTCGGTGAATTATTTGACCCCTCCGTGAATCATTTCACCCCTCCTTGAATTGTTGACCCCCCTCCGTGAATTATTTGACCCCTCCGTGAATTATTTCCTCCCCTCCGTGCATTATTTGACCCCTCCGTGAATTATTTCACCCCTCCGTAAATTATTTACCCCCCTCCGTGAATTATTTCACCCCTCCGTGAATTTTTTACCCCCCTCTGTGAATTATTTGACCCCTCCGTGAATTGTTTACCCCCCTCCGTGAATTAGTTGACCCCTCCGTGAATTATTTGACCCCTCCTTGAATTGTTTACCCCCCTTTGTGAATTTTTGATCCCCCTCGGTGAATTTTTTGACCCCTCCGTGGATTGTTTACCCCCCTCCGTGAATCATTTGACCCCACCGTGAATTATTTGACCCCTCCGTGAATTGTTTACCCCCCTCTGTGAATTATTTGACCTCTCCGTGAATCATTTACGTGCCTCCGTGAATTATTTACCCTGCTCCGTGAGTTATTTGACCCCTCCGTGAATTATTTGACCCCTCCGTGAATTGTTGACCCCCCTCCGTGAATTATTTGACCCCTCCGTGAATTATTTGACCCCTCCGTGAATTGTTGACCCCCCTCCGTGAATTATTTACCCCCCTCGGTGAATTATTTGACCCCTCCTTGAATTGTTTACCCCCCTTTGTGAATTTTTGATCCCCCTCGGTGAATTTTTTGACCCCTCCGTGGATTGTTTACCCCCCTCCGTGAATCATTTGACCCCACCGTGAGTTATTTGACCCCTCCGTGAATTGTTTACCCCCCTCTGTGAATTATTTGACCCCTCCGTGAATCATTTACGTGCCTCCGTGAATTATTTACCCTGCTCCGTGAGTTATTTGACCCCTCCGTGAATTATTTGACCCCTCCGTGAATTGTTGACCCCCCTCCGTGAATTATTTGACCCCTCCGTGAATTTTTTGACCCCTTCGAGAATTTTTTCCTCCCCTCCGTGAATTATTTGACCCCTCCGTGAATTATTTCACCCCTCCGTAAATTATTTACCCCCCTCCGTGAATTATTTGACCCCTCCGTGAATTTTTAACCCCCCTCCGTGAATTATTTGACCCCTCCGTGAATTGTTTACCCCCCTCCGTCAATTATTTGACCCCTCCGTGAATTATTTTCCTCCCTCCGTGAATTATTTGACCCCTCCGTGATTTATTTCCCCCTCTCCGTGAATTATTTGACCCCTCCGTGAATTGTTTACCCCCCTCCGTGAATTAGTTGAACCCTCCGTGAATTATGTACCCCCCTCCGTGATTTTGTTGACCCCTCCGTGAATTGTTCACCCCCCTCCGTGAATCATTTACCCCCCTCGGTGAATTATTTGACCCCTCCGTGGATTGTTTACCCCCCTCCGTGAACTATTTGACCCCTCCGTGAATTTTTTACCCCCCTCCGTGAATTATTTGACCCCTCCGTGAATTATTTACCCCCCTCTGTGAATTGTTTGACCCCTCCGTGAATTGTTTACCCACCTCCGTGAATTATTAACCCCCTTCCGTGAGTTATTTAACCCCTCCGTGAATTTTTTACCCCCCTCCGTGAATTATTTGACCCCTCCATGAATTATTTGACCCCTCTGTGAATTGTTTATCCCCCTCTGTGAATTCTTTACCCCCCTCAGTGAGTTATTTGACCCCTCCGTGAATTTTTTACCCCCCTCCGTGAATTATTTGACCCCTCCGTGAATTGTTCACCCCCCTCCGTGAATTATTTACCACCCTCCTTGAATTATTTGACCCCTCCGTGAATTGTTTACCCCCCTCCGTGAATTGTTTACCCCCCTCCATGAATTATTTGACCCCTCTGTGAATTACTCGACCCCTCCATGAATTGTTTGACCCCTCCGTGAATTGTTTGACCCCTCCGTGAATTATTTACCCCCCTCCGTGAATTATTTACCCCCCTCCGTGAATTGTTTGACCCCTCACTGAATTATTTACCCCCCTCCGTGAATCATTTACCCCCCTCCGTGAATTGTTTACCCCCCTCCGTGAATTTTTTGACCCCTCCGTGAATCATTTACCCCCCTCCGTGAATTATTTGACCCCTATTGTGAATCATTTACCCCCCTCCGTAAATTCTTTCACCCATCCGTGAATTGTTTGAACCCCCCGTGAATTATTCTACCCCCCGGGGAGGGTTGTACACTCCCTCCGTGGAATATTTATCCACCGTGGAGGGGTGTACACTCCCTCTGTGGAATATTTATCCACTTGAAAGGGGTGTACCACCTCAGTGGAATAATTATCCAGAGGGGGGTTGTACACCACCTCAGTGGAATATTCATCCAGAGGGGGGGCGTACACCACCTCAGTGGAACAATTATCAACAGGGGGGTCCTACACCACCTCAGTGGAATATTTATCCAGAGGGGGGGGGGTACACCACCTCAGTGGAATGTTTATCCAGAAGGGGGGTGCACACCAGCTCAGTGGAATATTTCTCCACATGGGGGGGGGTGCACCACCTCAGTGGAATATTTTTCCACATGGGGGGGGGTACACCACCTCAGTTGAATATTTATCCAGAGGGGGGGGTACACCACGTAAGTGGAATTCTTATGCATAGGGCGGGGGGTGCACCACCTCAGTGGAATATTTATCCTGAGGGGGGGGGGTTACACCACCTAAGTGGAATATTTATCCAGAGGGGGGGGAGTGCACCACCTCAGTGGAATATCTATACAAAGTGGAGGGCGTACACCACCTCAGTGGAACATTTTTTCACATGGGGGGGGGTTACACCACCTCAGTGGAATATTTATCCTGAGGGGGGGGGTACACCACCTCAGTGGAACACCTATCCAGAGGGGGGGGGGCGTACTCTAGCAGTGGAACATTTTTCCACATGGGGGGGGGTACACCACCTCAATGGAATATTTGTCCACAGGGGGGGGGGGGGGGCTCCACCTCAGCGGAATATCTATCCAGAGGGGGGGGCGTACACCACCTTAGTGGAACATTTTTCCACAGGGGGGGGGTACACCACCTCAGTGGAATATTTGTCCACAGGGGGGGGGGGGACCACCTCAATAGAATATTTATCCAAAGGGTGGGGGTACACCACCTAAGTGGAATATTTTTCCCGGCCTCCCATTTTCCCCAATGCTCCATTTTTCCACCCTTTTTTTTCTTTGGGGGGGGCTGTTCCCCTGTGTTGCATGGTCTCCCATTCTTCCCAACTTCCAGTTTTCATGATGGTTTTTTTTCTGGTGGGTGGCTGTGTTGCGGCGGGGGGGGGGGAGTGGCAGACTTTTCCTTGTACCTTTCTGAGATGAAGGAAGGAAGGGAGGGGTCGGGTACCACACTTTTATCAGACTTTTGCTGAGATGTGTTGTATTTTATGTCCTTGACACGAGATGCCAAATCAGACTGCAGACTTCAGACTTTATACACATAGCTGGTCGAAAGGCTGTGCGTAGCCCAAAAGTGGATGCTCTCTGTGCACTTGCACTGTGATGCCCATGGCCGTGATGGCGTGTGTGAGGCAAGTTGCTGGGCACCCCAAAGTCCACAAAAACACCGTCCTACTATGTGGAATCGCCCACAAATCTCTCACCCTGCTTCACGCGCAGGGGACAAGTTCTCATCAAACAACAGCCGCGGCGTGTTGATAGGGTCCGCTAGTTTGGCCGACCTTTGCACCGAGTGGCAATACGCAATAAAGCCGGGACACGAAGCCCAAAGGTAACGAAAGCTCTTTAGGAGGTACTCCTAAAAACTGCGGCCATTCCCCGCCTTGCAGCACAGCAATTGGAGCAGCACTACCACATTATCGCCACTTATGTGCTCCTCCCTAAACCCCACATTAGGATAAACTTTCGGTCCCACGGCACGGCCTTGACTTCCGGGCATTGGTCATGGGTTGGTTGCCCTGCCGGTACCGAGGACATGGAGCCCACCTGAACGGAGAAGAGTCCTACCATTTAGGCACCCGCACCATACGCGGTGTCGGCATAAACATGTATAGGCCCATGTCCACCACCCTAGGGAGGGTTTCGAATGACCAATGGCGCAGCGCCAACAAACAAGCAACGCCCATGCATCATGGCAACTTGACGTGCGGAAGCTGTAGGCGGGGGGGGGGGGGGCAGAGCACATGGGCCCACACCCCTCACAAGTTGGGACAATGCCCATTTGCTGGTCTACAAACCCACTGTGCCCTTCCCAAAAATTGTTATCCCCATCTTGCACTGCACCTTCCCACCGACAGCTGCAGCAAGTGTGCTAGCAGGGCCTCCAACGCATTCCCTGCAAACGTCAGCCCCATTCCCCCCCCCCCCAAGTCTACGTCCTTCCCCAACCACACGCGTGGTCTCAGCTGCAACGTGCTTTTCGGGGCTTAGAATGGCGCCTGTAGCGCGCAGCACATCCACTGCACACCGTGTATGCTTGTGCACCCTTGGTATGTGTTTGAACACAAAGCTTGTTCCGGTGAAATGGATCTAGTGTTCAAACACAAATGGTCGGACCACAAAAAAATTCAAAAAGTTGAACTTTGACTACCCCCCAACCAAGCCTAGCCCTACATGATAGGAAAACACGTTTTTTGTTTGCCTTGGGGCCCCACTGCTACTTTCTAATTTGTCGTGCTCCGCTTTGTCGTTCGAAAAAAATTTCGTTTCAAAAACACTTTTCATCGGATCATCACCCGAACCCCATCGGAGCACGTTACCGTGTACCTGCGATTCGCCCAGACTTGTGCATTTGGGGCTCATTGAGCCCCACCGTTGGTTCAGACTTTATACACATAGCTGGTCGAAAGGCTGTGCGTAGCCCAAAAGTGGATGCTCTCTGTGCACTTGCACTGTGATGCCCATGGCCGTGATGGCGTGTGTTTGGTATGTGTTTGAACACAAAGCTTGTTCCGGTGAAATGGATCTAGTGTTCAAACACAAATGGTCGGACCACAAAAAAATTCAAAAAGTTGAACTTTGACTACCCCCCAACCAAGCCTAGCCCTACATGATAGGAAAACACGTTTTTTGTTTGCCTTGGGGCCCCACTGCTACTTTCTAATTTGTCGTGTTCCGCTTTGTCGTGCGAAAAAAATTTCGTTTCAAAAACACTTTTCATCGGATCATCACCCGAACCCCATCGGAGCACGTTACCGTGTACCTGCGGTACGCCCAAACTTGTGCATTTGGGGCTCATTGAGCCCCACCGTTGGTTCATTTAGGCCTAATTGCTTGTTTTCATGCAATTATATGCACACAATGCTATGTCTTAGGGGTGGGCCGAGCAATTCGGATGTTCCCAACGTGATTTCCATACCCATATCATTGGTATTCAACACAAACGATCTTTTTTTCTCTCGAAGGCTAATTCGACTGAGCCGAGCCAATGAACCCCGTCTGAACCGCAAGTGAGCGCTCAGTCCGGGGTTCACTTAGCTTTCATTGAGCTTTCACTGAGCTGTCAGTGAGCTTTCACTTGGCTTTCACTGAGAGCTAGATTTGGTCGCTTTGGGGCTCATTCAAGGTTCATTCCACATGCAACAAGCAACAACGGCTTGCCATTCACAATATTACATCCTCCGTCGCAGTGCACGCTTCACGATCCTCTCCACCAAGGCTTCCCTTCCCTTTCTCTCCCGCCGGGTCCGTGACAAAGCCATGCACCGGCGTCCGCACCTCCGTTGCTTGATCAATGCCCTACTAGTCACCTCCCAACCCACCTTGTGGAGGTGGTGATCCAACGTGTGCTTGTCCACCACACGTTGGAGGCGTAACTTGTTATGAAGGTGACTAACCCCCCCACTATTCCTAAGGAGCCTGTTCAATCGTACATGTCTCCCTTCCAAGGCAAAGCAGTTGAACCTTGCCAAGGTCCCCCATCCAGAAAGGTACGCAAACATGTGGTCAATCCACATGTGCGTCCACAAGGTCCTGCGCCACCCTAGAGCACGATGCCTTGCCCCCATGGTCAACTGCTATTGCAACAGGGCCCGTTGTTCATGGCCATTGACAAACTCGCGTTTCCATGCAACGTTGGCCATGGCCGTGAAGGCCTCCCACCAATCCCTGCATACATCCAACCAAGGGCGGCCCCCCACTTGATGACCCCCAATGATGGTTCCCACTTTCTGGAGCAAGGGGAGCCACAACCTAACCCTCACAAAATGCACCGCGGCCCCCGACTTGATGCGGATTTGGCCCATCTTGTTTGCCCTTTCAGAACCACATCACCCAGGGCGTGCAGTGCGGGCAACCTTTTGCGCCCCATTGATCGAATCTCGCACGACTTTTGCCGTTGAGGGCCGCCACATACCCCCGTGTTCCCGCAACACACCCACCATCCCGTTCGCTGCACAATGGGACACCCGAAGCACTCCATGTCCCCCGTAATAAGGGATGCGGCGCTCCGACGGAATGTCACGAAAGACAGCGGTGAGGCGGGGTCGCCCCTCAATGCCTGCCATGGCCACTTTAGCTCCGCCAAACTGTTGCAGCACAGTTTCGCGATTCTTGCCACAGCAATGGCAAACCATGGCCCCCGGGTCCTTCTTGGTGAAGGACCCCCCTCCGGCCAAGATCACATGGGCCTTGCCATCGGCCCGACGGCAGAGCCACGGCTGGCGTTCCACCCCATAAGCATGGGGCAAAGGCAAAGGCTGAGCCGCCCGGATTTTGGCATCGAAGTTGCACTCGGTTTGCATCCGGTACACCATTGCCCATTGCTCGCTGCCCTCATAGAGCCACCAGCTGGCGAGGTCGTTGGGCCCAGACCACGGGCCAGCCATTGCACAGTCAACATACCCCCTATTCCACCAATTGATGCCATCCGCGCCGATGGTCACTCATGTGTACCGCGAACCTCCCGTTTGTATTGCGTTGGGCGCCGGCACACCCCCCGCTTGGTGCATCAGTTCCAAGCTTTCTGGGAAGGGACAATAGGCCGCCCGCATCTCATCAGACCCCTCCAAAATGGTGACCGGCTTGCTAGCAGGCTCGCTTAGCCTAGTCAACCACGGCGCAACATCCTCCAGCTCACGGAGCAATCCACGGCGGGCAGCAAGTAGATCATGTCGCGGCGCGAGATTTGCATGTTACACATCCGCCATAGGACACATAGTGCTTCACTCTTGTATTTCGGGATGATGTCATCCCTATGTGCGGTGGAGCGCTCCAACACTAGCAAAATGCTACCATCAGGCTGCACTTCCGCCCTATACCGTTCACGGAGCTCGGCCGTAACAACGGCCTCTAGGTCGTCCACGCGGTGCGTAATGTGCCGGTCGGATGTCACTAGTGAAAATGGTCCCTTTTCGGGCATTCTGCGTTGCACCTATGAGGGGATTGCATGCACAATGACGTGGGGGGGGGTGGGTCTCCATGGTGCCGCCCGTGGGGGTGTTTGGGGGGGTCGAACCATTGTTGAGGAAGTGCTTGCAATGAACCTTGAATGAACCGTTTTAAGCTTTCGTTCAGAGTTCATTTGGGGCTAAGTGACCAAATCCAGCTCTCAGTGAAAGCTCAGTGAAAGCTCAGTGAACGCTCATTGACCTTTTAGTGAGCGCACGAAAAGGTCACTGAGCCCCAAATGAAAGCTCACTGAAAGCTTAAAAGTGTTCATTCACCTTGCGGCCCCCGGCTGCTTTTGCCATTGGCCTCGTACCGGCCAACATAGACCACATGACATGCCCAGATGCACGTTTTGTCAGGCAGAGGCTGCATGATGCAATTCGTGTGACAGAAATGATGCAAACAAGCAAAATGCGGAATGCAAATCCCCCATCCTTCATTTTTTCGGAACCCCGGTAGGGACAGTGCAAAACTTCCACACACAGTCCCAAAGAGTCTTGCGCTGCTGCACATGCGGCCAATATGGCATTAGTTCCACTTTCCCTCAAGCGAGAAAGGACAGACAGGGCAATAACCCTAACCAGGGCAATATCACAGCGGGGGGCATCGCGTGGTGGTGCAGTAGACGGTCGGAATTCTTGTGAGCGTGGCCGAAAGGCTTTCGGCTACGTCGCACACTCGCTCGTTTAAGGGTATGGGAGGCTGCAATAAAAAACAAAACATTTTTGCACCCCGGAGTGCAAAAAGACCGCCACTGCACCATGCGAACTGCGCTGCAAGGTAACTGAACCATTTTCAGCTCTCACTGAGCTTTCATTTGGGGCTAAGTGACCTTTTCGCGCGCTCATTGAACGCTTAGTGAACGCTAAGTGAACGCTACGTGAGCTTTCGGTGAGTGCGCGAAAAGCTCACTCAGCCCTCACTGAAAGCTCACAGACCCCCCCCCTCTAGCACCCCCACCGCATCCCCATCCAGTCCCCCCCCCCCCCTGTTGCTGTGCTCATCCATGGCACTAAATCTGCCCAGACTGCCCGGCACAAGATCACCCGAGGCCGTCTATGTAGCAGCTTGCGTTGGGTTCCCCAATCCCATTCCCTGTGAAGCAACAGTACGCCGCCCGGACCAAATGCGGAGCATGCCCTGCAGCGTGTCTGTGACATTCCTCCCACCACCACACAACACACAAACAAACAAACAAGCACGTTGCCAGGGCATCAGCACCAAAGCGGCGTCTCTGCATTGGCGTCGGTGCGGCAAGTCTCGGGGACGGCGTGCCACTTGAAGCCTAGCTCTAGGGCTTGCGCCTAGCAGAGGGGCCCCTCGACAGGGGCAAGCATTGCTGCAGCACATGGGTCCGCTGGCGGACTAGGTTGGCCAGATCCACCCATGCCGGCCCGGACACCCACAACATATCCCCCTCATCAACAGAGACGACGCCCATCGGGTCGTCCCCGTCGGCGGCAGGGCGACACGACAGCAGGGGATGGTACGGGCAGCCCGAGCCCGACTCGCCGATGGGGGCAACCCAGGCCTCGAACTGCCGCCTGCTGGGAAGGCCGGCTGTGCCTTGACCGTGCCTTGCATTCCTTGGCCAAGGGCAAGAAGTGCTGCCAATGCGGGATGCGCGAAGGGATGGGCAGCGGGCGGTCTCCCCGAGGACGGAGGCCCCGATCATCCCTGGTCCGGCGGAGGCTCAACGATGAATCGGCCCTTGTCCACCCACTGATGCCGCACATTCGGGGTGAGGAAGCAGAAGAGGGCGATCTGCTTCCCCACCCCGGGCAGTGCGCACGAACCGCGGTGTCTGAGCGTGGATGCGAACACAACGACGTCGCCATGCTCACACACCACGGTTTGCGGCCGCAAGACATCGTGGTCCCCAAGGTGACTACAAGCATCATGCAGAGGTGCATGGGCAGTGCACCCCTGGTGGGCAGCGTCGCCGGCAACTGAACAATATCAGTGTGCCAATCCTGCTGCCCACCATCCTCCCCCCTCGCAAGTGATGACCAATGTGTTGGGTGGAGATCCTTTGCCGGGGGCCCACAAGCAGTGAACAGTTCGTTGGCTCGCTTCAAGGGATCTCTACCCAAAACAGTGGGCAATTTGCCGAGCCGCGCTTGTCAACAGCAAGGAATTGTGGGGTGTACCAAGCAGGCCTCACATAAGTCGTGGTGGGACATCAAATACCACACTTCCTCCTGTTGACTCCCCGTGGAATCGAAGGAAGCTCTCACAATGGCGTACCACTGTGTGGCTTCCTCTTTGTCCACCACCCTTCAACACCCGGAAGGCTAGTTCCTTCAACTACTCGTCCGACGCCAGATGAGGCGAGGGAAGGTCCTGGGAGAAAACGGGGGATGTGAGGGAGATGAAGGGGAGGTGGCCACCACACCCCTTGGAGGAAATAAGGTTCCACCGTAGTGAACACCGCGGGGGTGGTAAATTCAGGGACGACGTGGGTCCACCCCGGTACGATGGGACACACACGAAATGTTTTCCACAAGTCCCCATTTACCACTCCCAGGGTGCAAGGCAGGTGTAAAAGGATCCCCTGTTTGAGTCGAACTTGTGTCACCCCAACATCTGCAATATATCCATGCTGCAGATCGCTTGTGTCAACGATCTCCAACCCAAATTGTCTAGGGGAGGTATCCAGCTTTCTGGTTCCCTTCTGGCACAAATTGTCCACAGCATCCACCGGAAAGCACAAGCGGATGGCCCGCAGGCTTGGATGTACCGAGCACAACTTATTGTTGACCCGGTACATCCTATCCTTACCTTGGGGGGGAGGGAAGCTGCTGCGCCCACGTGCCCAATGGTTGCAAGTCTTCGGTACGCACCTTAGTGAAGCAGGTGGGTGCACCGGGGAGCCTCAGGAAGGCCTCCAAGGCCTCGACACACGTAGGGTCCCGTCGAGTGGTTCCGGACATAGGAGAAGAAAGCTCCGAGTGACGAAAGAGAGGATACCAGGGGATGTCCTAAACAAATAACAATCCTCCGGGTGTCCGATACCAATGGTCATGTAAGTAGCAAACTGCGACGAGAATGCGAAGTTGGGGATGGGCTGGGGGAGTGAATGGAATGGGGGCGAAATGGGAGAGGAGGAAGGGAGGTATAGTTGCATTACCCTTCAATGAACCTTGGGTGAGCCCCAAAGCGACCAATTCTAGCTCTCAGTGAAAGCTCAGTGAACGCTCAGTGAAAGCCGCATGAAAGCTATGTGAACCCCGGACTGAGCGCTCACTTGCGGTTCACAGTTGGGGTTCATTGGCTGGGCTCAGTCGACTTAGCCTTCGAGGAAAAAAAGTTCCTCCCACCCACAACCTTGACCAAACATCAATGCAAATCACCTAAACACATTAAAAGAACATTACCTATCCTACCTAGCATGCAAGAAGCACAAAAAACGGGCACAAAGACATAGCACTAGGCAAATGAACCGCAAATGAAGCCCAACTTCACAAGTCCTCTTAGCCACCAGTGAACCGCAGGTGCACAGAACACCACCGGAACCAGCACAAGGCAAAAAGATCAATCCGCGGGTAACCGGTCATTGCGACATACATTGTAAGTTAAGGTGGCCGGTTAGCCAAGGGTGCCCCCCCCCTCCCCCACACCTCCTAATGTGTTCCTGTGTTCTTGGTGCGTAGGTCGGGTGGCTAGTCGCTAAGATAGTCAATTGGTTCATTGCTCTGTTTGGTTCATGGTTGTGTTCCTGATTTGATTCTCTATTGGCCGGCTCCCGTTGCTTGCTGTGTCCCCTCAGCTAGGTGTGTATGTGTGTGTCTTTTTGCTCGCGCAAATCAATCTCCCCTCAGCCCCCCTCCCCGAATCGTTGTTTCCTATCCATCATGCCATGCCATGGCCCCGAGTGGCCTTTCGTATCATGGCATGCCAGGGCGCAACTGGCCTTTGCTCCATGCCTATAAAGGGGCTATGCGGAAAGCGCGCAGTGCGCGGGCCATTGCTTGCTATGCCCCCCACTAGGAAAGGGGCTAGGATTTGATGTGGTGCCCTACGCCAATGAAGGGGCTAGGGTTTGATGTTGTTCCTCACGCCAATAAAGGGGCTAGGGTTTGATGTTGGTCCTCACGCCAATAAAGGGGCTAGGGTTTGATGTTGTGCGCCCATGCTGTGCCCCACTTCAATAAGGGGGCATGGTTTTGTACACTTGTCGTGCCCCATACCTATGAAGGGGCTAGGGTCCTGGCTACTATGTGTCTGTGGAGTGTCTGTGTCCGCGGAGTCTCATCATAAACCCCCCCTCTTCCCTGTGCCATGGTGCGCGGGGTGCACACTGTGCGCGCAATTTTCTCCCTGCTCTTCTATGGTCCGGAGACGTTCCCGTAACTTGTTCTCTGGCGACGGTGTGGCGTTTTTTCATTTTCAGACAAGAGGGGCGCCGAAACAGGTCATCAAAACGACGCCGGAACAAGTTCTCATGGGTGGTGGGCTATGGTTTCCTTGGGGGGGGGGGCACAGCAACAAACAGGTCTCGCAATGCGCGCTCTCCACCTAGCCGTTGATTGGGTATGGGGCAAAGGCCACTTGCGGCCATGGCATGTCATCATGGATGCGAAACAGCGCAGGGGGGGAGGGGCTAGGGGGAGATTGGTTTGGCCGACCAAAAAGACACACACACACACACACACACACACACACACACATGAACACATGGCTTGCACCCAAAAACACACAACACACCAACCAACCAATCTAGTGACCCACCAACACATCCACAAGAAAACACACAACAAGAGGGCAGAGGGCAACATGCTTGTAGAAAGGTTTATGCGCTCCCGGTCGTAGTCATAGTATTTGCATTCACATAGGAACGAAGAGACGCAAGGGCAGCTGATGGTGAGAAGCAAGGAAGGGAGGGAGTTGTGTTGAAAAGACAAAGAGAGGGGAGGGAGCAAACCCACCAACACACCAGTACACCAAGTACGCGACCACGGGGCAGCATGGGGATGGAGGCTTGCCGCATCTCCTAATACAGACCATAGGAAAATCCTTGGAACCAATTTTTTCGAGCGGCCGTTCCAACAATTTGCCCGGAACACTACTGGAACACCACCGGAACAATTTATTGGAACATAATTGGAACGTGTGTCACCAAAAGTCTGAGACCCATGTCGGCAGTGGGTGCAACCTCCAACCGCCAATGATAGGTGCACAAGCCTTAAACAACAAAAAGTAGTCTATAGGCATGTTCACAAGCCAAAACTATAGAAGGATTGGATGTTTTCCAACTTGGGAAGATGCATCAACAATATGCTGCCAGCCAACAATAGCTGCCATTGTCGAGCACGGTGGACAAAAGCCGTAAACCCTTATGCCTAGTCGGTTTTGTTACAAACCCGAAATGACATGCACACAGCTACCAAACAACATTAATTCACTGTGGGCACATTGCACAGGCAAAAACAAAGTAGGAAGCATTGCGTGCCAACTTGGCCAAATCGTGCAAAAATTTCATCCCACCAAGACATAGCTAACAATGTTGATCATGGTTAACAAACGTCCGAACCCCATACACCTAGTGGGTGATTGAAAGTGCTGCCCTGGGTCGATGTGGGTGCCGGAGGGCTCGGGGCCGGCAAGACCAGTGGGGCAGGCACGCGAGGAGTCTCCCTGGATGTTGTTATTGGGGTTGGAACCAGAGACACGGACACCAACGGAGGCGAGAGCAGCGACAACAGAAGCAAGGTCCATGCTGATTGTGGTCCGGCAGAAAATCCCAGTCTATGAAGAAAATTGAGGGGAATTATTCTAAATACATCTGAGTGTCCAAAACTGTCCGTATGAATTTAAATAATCCATTTATGTAAAATTGTCGGCCGATCTGGCCCGCGAGCGCGCGTCAGCGGCAAATGGCGATTCCAGCTAAAATAGCGGAATGCGGCGGATTTACGGGAAATGGACCGCGGAATCAAATCCGGCATATCAGAAATATATAGGAAATATCCTGTGACTGAGCTGCGAGGCGGCAATTCCGCCGAAGCAAAGAAAATGACCAAAATGTAGCCAATCTGGGCAGAATGTCTGAAAATCTGAGCAGATGGGGCTAGCCGCACTTACACTCCCCCTCCAAAAACACACTGGGGTGTGTCGCTACGTCAACGAAGAACGTAGTGCGGGTAAGTCCCAGAAAAACATAGAAATGTAGCCTTGATGAGGCGAAATCTGCTTGATCTGACCTGAATTGGGCTGTATTGGCACTGAATCAGGCTGGATGAACCTGAAATGAGACAGAATGAGAAGTAACGAACAGTCCTCCGTGCAGTAAAACATTAGGTCACGGGCTAAAAAGCATGTAAACGTATCGAGAATCGATACCAAACCATGCATTGGTTGAGAATGAGGTAGATTATTGGTGGATTGAGTGGGGGAATCAAGAATTGGAGTGACATCTCAGCGCTCTGGCACAGTTTCGCTGTCGCGGGCACGCTACGGTGTCCTCGCCGAACTCTACATCGTGTTATCCCGCTTTTCTCGTTCTGAAAAGTACAGCATGTGGCTCAGATTTGGCGCATCTGATGGATGATCACAAGATTCAGCAAAAATGAGAGTGAATTTGAGCAGAGATTGAGGGGATTAAGCAATCACAGAGAGGTTAAACAAATACACATGTAGTCTACAGACCCTAAGTGCACAGAAGATCATAAACGTCAACGAAGTTAGGCAAAGCCGTCGACAGATCTTCGAGGAATGAGAGGAGATGACAACGAAATCAATGTAAATTGTCCTCATGTCAACAAATTCCCTAAGATGAAGGTGAAATGAAGCGGAATGTGTACAACTGAAACTACCAACACCTTCGTTTAGACTAAAGTTAATATATATTGTCGTTTATTCAGCTCAATTGTGCTTTCCGGCACGTTGGTTCGCGAGCATCTAACAGATTCTATCAAAATGTGGATCATGTGATGATGCATCATGATGGGACATGCTGGCCCTGGATCCTTGGCATGTAACGCGCCGGAGGTTCACTGAAGGCGCTTTACTGACAGTATATAACTGAGAGACACCGAATGTACAGTGGCGGTGGTGTCAATCGACTTGGACAAGGCCAATCTTTCGTTGAAATCCCACAAGACACTTGGATTCACCATTCTCGACAGTTTCTGGTCGAATTGAGCTCACATTGGCGTGTGCCAAAAATACAACGAAGCTTACGGACTTCAGAGGTTGCTGTTAGAAGTCCCTAGAGCTCCTAGATGAAGATTGTCTGAACAATTGACGTCTGGGTTTCGTGCAACAGTGGCAGAATGATGGACAAACCTGAGAAATTCAAGGTAAATTTGAGGATCCTGGATCTGAATCTGGACTTTGGCGTCAGCATCACAGCAAATGAAGGTGAGATCTGAGTTCCTGGCGTCGCATCTGGTGCAGCCAGTACTACAGGGGTTGCCTGTAGGGGTGAATGTCGCTGGCCAGCGTTTTGATTATGTACATTTGCTTCCATCTGCACGAGTAGCCAAATTCCAAAGATGCACAGACCAACAGAGACAAGATTACCCCGAATCTGCCTGAATTAAGCCTGAGTTTGGTTTTTTTCTGAACACGGCAGCACACTCCGTCAGCGTATCTACGCCTTGTCTGCCTAACGGAGACCAAAGAAAGGTTGATTGACGTCAAATTATCAAACATTCACAGTTCTCCACATCATGACATAAACAGAAAGAATGAACAGTGGATTGAGCAGAATGTGGTAGGATGGCTTCCTCAATTCGGCCAAGCACGAATGCATGTGACCACCAACCTGTCTGGCCTGGCCCTCGTACGGCTTGGGCGCTGCAGATCAGCGGCCGAACTTGAAGCTTGGTCCTCATGTGGCTCCTGGGCTGGCCTGACCGCAGGAGGGGGGATCGACGGATCAGCCTCGGAATGTGGCTGCTGAGGGCCGTAAAAGGCTGGATCTCGATTCACCACAGGTCGTTTTCCGTCGCTCTCCACTTGTCTGTCTGGTTTCGACAAACAATCTGTCAGGAGTACGCCAATTTCGGGGTGCTTCTTCAGGAAGTCAATGAACCCCTTGGTGTATCCATGGACAAAAGATTGGGCTGGTTCCCAGTTGTTGTGACTGGAATCAAAGCCCCTCCACTCACACAGAAATTCCCATTCGCCCTTGGCGTCACGTCTTGCTTCAACAATCCTCCTGAGTTCGTACTTTCCCCCTTCGATTACCCGATCGGACAAGTGTTTTGCAGTCCAAAAAAGGGGTTTAACTCGATCCTTGGGGGAGGGGATCTCTCTCTTGAGGCGATCGCCCGAAACGTCAATTTCCCTGCTGACATCCACACGGATCCTCCACCTGTTCTCCCCAAGACGTGCTGTAACAGCAAATGGCCCCTCCCACAAGGGAAGAAGCTTGTCATCTCCGTCCAGGGTGGTTTCGGATTTTCGAAGCCAAACTCGATCGTCGACTTCAAAATTGTGGGGGTTTTTTCGACCTTGATTTTGAACCCAAAGCCAGTCAGCTTGATGCTTTTCGATTAATTTCGACACAGATTTATCTGCTCGTTGGACTTCGTCCAAAAACAGCGAAGCATCCTTACAGGGGCGAGGATTATTCAACGGCATGTTCCACCAACACTTCTTTCGTCCAAAGACAATTTCATTTGGAGAAAGGCCATGATACAAAGGCGTGTTGTGGTAACGGCGAAGCAATGCGAAGAGAACTTCAAGCCAGTGGAAATCCTTTTCACTCGCGAGCTCCTTACGAAGCATATTTATAACTGAGCGGCCGGCTCTTTCGCCAGGCAGCGCTCGATGCGAGTGGATTTCACACCTGAGGTGGTGGATTCCAAGGCGAGCACACAATTCTCTCCACCATTCGGAGGTGTACTCTTTGCCTGAGTCCGTGACCACCTCGGATGGGACGTCCCAGCCTCCCATCCAGGTCTGCGCGCACCATTTGGCGGCAGCCTTGCCAGTCATCGACTCAATGTTGCAAGGCAACACTTGAATGTAGCCGGAATGACGGCACTGAATAAGGAGCACACCATTGACTTTTTTGTTAGTCCAATGGCACTCTTCGTCATCGAGCTCACCGAGATAGAAAAAATCACTCGTGACTCTGTTGAAGAGACGCTCCGGAATAGGATGAGGCCTCAGATGGCCGTGCTTCTTCGCGCTGGGGGGCGTCGAGACAGCACATTGGGCACATCCGGCTGCTACTTTCATGCAGTGAGTGTAGAGCCTCGATCCGAACAACCTATGCTTAATCATCGACCACAGTCGACGGCCATGTGCATGGGGGGACTCCCATTTATGCCACCAGTTTAACACTCGGGGGGCTAGGGCGTCTGGCACACACAATTTACCCTCCATCCACAGCTTCCCCCCATCCAACGAGTACTCTGCAAAAATCCCATCCCTGTGAGCATCTTTGGATTTGAGATTTCCAAAGACCTCTTTAAACATGGGATCCTGCAGGTAATCGGACGTCCAGTCACGGATGATCAGGGAATCCTTAGGCAGGGGTGGAGTTTTGGCCGGATCTCGGCGCTTAATGCCCTCGATCAACCGAAATCGATTTACTCGTCGGGTGTAGTCAAACCGTTTCACACTCCCTGTGGAGGGATCGGTGACATTTTCCACGACTTTCATCGTTTTGGTGCAGATCTCGTGAGCATGCGCCGGATCTGTGATGGCCGTGATGTCGTGACACGGCAATGCGTGCTGTTTGACAGCGCACTGCATGCATGCACGTCGAATGAGTTTCTTTTCTTCCTGATCCCATTCGATGATGACATGGCGGTCCTGCTCCGTACCATGGATGTTGGTACTTTGCAGCCCCTCTGAGGCGGGGTAAGCCCATCGGCTCAGAGCATCCGCTACCGTGTTGTGTTTTCCAGGCAAATACGACACATGGAGGTCAAACAGAGAGAGAAATTCGTGCCATCTGGCCCGTCGACCAGCTGGGCTCGCGACAGTATCAATGTGTTCAGTGGCCCAATACTCCAGAGATCGATGATCCGTCAGGACCTCGACTCGATTGGTGCCAACCCACGATTGGTACTTTTTTAAAGCACAGATGATGGCGTACGTTTCTTGCTCACGCGGCGACCATTGCATTTGGCGTGGGGCTAGCTTCCGTGACCAAAATGCAAGAGGGTAATGATCGCCGGTGGCTTCATCAACCTGTTCAAGGACAGCTCCGATCGCGTACCTAGATGCGTCGGTTCTGATGTAGAAGGGTCTGTCAAATTGGGGCACATGCAACGTGGCGACTTCGCAGAGGGCTGCCTTCAAGTGATGGAAGGCCTCCTCGCACTCGTCAGTCCACTTGACACGAACCTTTGAACCTGCCTTGCCTGCATCTCTCCCTACCTTCAATAATTCAGTGAGGGGGGCAGCAAATTTGGCATAATTTGGCACAAAAGTGTGATAAAAATTGCAACAACCCAGGAATCCTCGCAACTCCGTGATCGTCTCAGGGCGCTTCCACTTCTGAATAGCGACGAGCTTCCCTGGACTGGGTCGTCGAGTGCCATTCTCTAGGAGAGAACCACAAAATTCGACTGATTTTAAAAATAATTTTCCCTTCTTTGGCCCACAAATCAGCTGATTGGCGTCAAGAATATCCAAAACTTGGTTCAGCTGCTTCTCATGTAGGGCCACCAGCTCGGCTTCGGTCAGTCCCTCCCCCTCCGTCGCGATGATTATGTCATCTATGTACACACTCACGAAGGCACGCAGCTCCGGATGGGTTGTGAACAGCACATCCTCCATCATTCTTTGAAAAAATGAGGGGGCGTTCTTCAATCCCATGGGCATGACGGTCCATTGGACTGGGCCACATGGCGTGCACATACAGGTGAGAGGTCTGCTGTCCTTCCTCAACGGCATTTGGTGAAAGCCGTGACGGAGATCCAGTACAGAGAACAAACGACCTCTTGCCCTCTTGGCGATTTCCTCCTCAATGAGGGGCAGGGGGTGTGAATCCGCCTTTGTTTCGGCGTTGAGATTACGAAAATCAACCACCATTCGCCAACCATCAATGGTGTTCTGGTCTGCAGGCGGTGGCTTCGGGACTGTGAAGGGTGAACAACACCATTCGCTGGTCATACAACCCTCAAGCCAACCAAATTCCCTGAGATTTCTCTCGATGATTTTTCTGAGAATCTCATGTTTGTGTCCATGATTTTCATAAGGGCGCTGTTTTTTTGCCTTGTACCCTTCACGAAGCTCGATGAAGGCTTCACCGAACTGTCCACGGACAGGGGGATCTTTGATCAACTTTCCGGAAAGGGTTGTGTCCTTCCGTTCCTCAAAAATCTTTTCTCTTGACCTCGAACACAATTCAGTGTCCACCTGATCGCCAGGAATTACTGTCGAAAAAACTTTGGCGACTTCTTCGGCTTTGGCAGGAAGAATCTTCTTACGGATGTCCCTAAACAGGTCCGTATCCACTGCCTCTTGAAGATAGGTGGGTCTTGTGTCGAAATCCCAGAGATTTTCCTCGTGATCCAGCTCCTCGAAAGGATCCATGAAAGCTTCCACAGGGGGTTTTTCATAAAAAACTCTGAATTTGCGGCGCGATTGGAGATTTTTCCTCGCCCGTGTACTGAAGATTCTTTTCGATGTCGACCGTATGGGTGAAGAGGGAGTCGAGGCGGATCCATTGGTCGTTGAATCACCTTGAGTATCTGACGAACAAAAATCAGAAAAAATAGATTCATCATCAGTACCACGCTCAACCTCAGATTCAGACCCAACACAGGAATCTGTACTAGAATCGGCAGAATTAGAGTCAGAAAGCTTTCCATCCACCAGGAATGCAAGCGAACTCCAGGACCGCTGTGGCAGGGGACCTGTGTCGTCCCTGGCATACAGCTTAATCTTCCTGGGAAGTTCGATGTAATCTACACAAATGTCCTGTAATTCCTGGAACCAGGGCTTGTCGTCCCACAAGGGCACAACCAAGATTGCCTGGGTTTTATCTTGCTTAATTTTGTGGATGACCTGCTGGATTAAGTGAAACGGAGGATTAATCCACAACTTCTTGTCCCATTTGTGGGTCCAAGCGTCGCTGAAGTGCTTGTCAAAGCGCTTGTTCGTGCGGTTAGCAAATGCATCATACTGAGGCCAAAAAGAATGATGTTCAAGAAAGTATTCACAAATTGCATCGCGCCATTTGTCGACAACTCTGTAGGATGAAGAGTGCCAGCGCGAAGGGCGTCGTGGCTGGGAGTCCCTACGAAGACATTCTAACTCCTGGGAGTAATCGGCACTCCCATTCACCTCAGCAATGGTGACATCTTCACCAAATTTTGGTGTCACTTTTTGCTTCAAAAATTCTTCTGCACTTTTAAACCCTGCGTGCAAAAAACGAAATTCAGGGCGCTCCAAGGGACCTGACTCCAGCAGAAAACAACGACGATGACCTACGGGCGCTACCCTGTTCTTGCGAAGCCAAGGATGCCCCAAATAAAGGTCATACTTTATGTCAGCACGGTAGAAGTAGTCATCCTTAAGGACAACTTCTTCCACATTTTGCTCTTCCCAAAGGTCTTGAGCGACCAAATGGGTTGATATATAACAACCGCGTTGCCCACCTGCGAGGGAATGTCCAGAAACTCCCTCGAGGGTAACAGGATGAGGCGACTCGAACACGCAGTCGTCAGGTAAGAATGCATTGGATTGGAGATTTACCTCCGATCCATTATCACACAAACAGGTGGCGAGGTGGAAATTTCCCTTGCAATCAGAGACCCACAGCTTTGTAACAAACTGACGAGCCCTGTGCTTGGACTGTACACCAACCTCGTCCACTACAGCAGAAGGATCCGTTGCCGGATCCAGGGGAGAGGAGACAAGCGACCCTACATCAAGTAATGGTCGATCAGGAATTTGGGGATCATGCCTGAAATCGCCTGGGGAGGGGCGATTTTCGTGGCTCCCCTAGGCGTTCTGACCTCCAGCGGCTGCGTTAACATTGTGAACGCAGCCTGTTTCGTCGATCCATTCATCCTGGAACGGATCATCCGCTGGATTCAGAGCATTTTCGGCGTAATCTCGATCCGCATCAGACACCTGGTCTGCACCTGAGACCTGATCCACACGATGGTTTCCCTTTCCACGTCCACGGCCACGGCCGCCGGATGATGGTCCACCACCGTCGCCACGCCCTCTGCCCTTACCAGAGAAGGGGGTTCCCGAAGGATTTCCCTTACCTTTACCCTGTGATCCTGGAGCATTTCCTTTATTTGTACCGGATTGAGGGGTTTGGCCTGGATTTCGATTTCCGCCTCCGGCGTTGAAATTGGGACTTGTCTGGCCATTTGGCTGTCCACCGGAACCGGATGGAGTCCGATTCCCTTTGCCTTGGGACCCGCCAGGGCCTCCAGTATTTTTGTTCCCACCGGAGGGAGTCGAATTACCCTTTCCCCCCTTGGCACCATGCACCTGTCTGTCATTCCTGTCTGAATTCTGAGGATTACTGACATTTTCACCAATCACCTTGTGATCGTAAGCAGACCATCGGTGATTAGCAGTGGAATGCGTCTTAGCTCGGTTCGTAGAACCTAGAAGAAGACAGATGCTACAATGATCCTGAACATTCCGGGTGTCATTCACCTTTTTGTTGCCCTTTTGGGCCCCATTTTGGGTGTTTTGCTGGGTGTTCCTGTTTCCCCCAAGACCCTCGTGGAAATTTTGATTGGCGGCGTCAGCGAGCCTCTCAACCTCTTCCCACAGTTCCTGCGGAGTGAACGAAAACACCCAGTTCCTGGCCTTCAGACGATTTCCATGGAAGCTTACTCCCCTGTTGAGGACTTGGACAAACAAGTCCCGATCCTCGTGTTCATTGAACTTGATTTTCCACGTGTTTTCAGTGAATTTCACCTTGGTAAACGACGTGGGGGAGCACTTTTGAAGTGCCTCCCTGACGGTAAACCGGTTCGCCGAGGCGTCAAAGCCATCGATCTCCGCCCACCAGGTCTTGACCTTTTCTTCGGACTGTCGATTCCGAAGGGTGGCGGCGGTTTCAGAGGGGATCTTGTCAAAAATCAGATTTTTCAGCTCGGCACTGGAAAATTTTTCGCCTGAATGTTCGGATTCTTCTACGAGATTCCAGAAGCGCTGTCTCTTGTCTTGCACTTCGTGCAAGATTAATCGAGAAAATGAAGGAAAATTCTTCAACATCTGGTGGTAATGGTCCTCAGGCAGTCGAGATCCACGTACCTCCAACTGTTCCCACACCTCATCAAAGGTAAGGGGGGAACTTGAATCTTCACGATCACTCCAGGTTCTGAGCCAAGTATTGGCTGGCGCTCCCTCAAGACAGTCCAGAAGGGCCATCAGGAACTGATCATCCTGGAGTTTTTGAGTCTTAACCCACAGTTTAAATTCCCGTTGGAACTGAGGCCAACGTCTGGGGTTCCCATTATACTTTGGTTGCTTGGCAACCTGACGAAGTCGCAATGAAGTGGGATTTAGGAGTGAATCCAGCCCAACACCGGCCGTAATGGCAGACACCTTGGCGGCATCATTAGCCACACCAGCTCCGGCGAGGGTCTGGGCGAGCAACATCTGGGCAATTGCGTTGGAATCAACAGCAGGAAGGGTAGTACGGGAGGCAGTTCTTTTGGCATTCTGAACCTCAGTCCTAGCCTTCGCCGATCTACTCTGTGATCGAGAGATTGTAACCCTTTCCTTTAGCTTAGTCCTGCTGATCCGTGCATCGGTGGTCTTAGAGTCCACCGAAGGAGCAATTGAAAAAATTTCTGTCGCCTCCTCCGACGGTTCTGTTGTCTGATCCACCGATGATGCACCCTCAGACCTCATGTGGGTCTTGAAAAGATCTTTAATTCCCAGAGTCTGAATGATGAGTTGCATTTGATCCTTGAGCAATTGGAGCTCAGAATCTCGCTGAGATCTGCAAGAGCAGTCGGCAGGGCAGT
The DNA here is from genome assembly GCA_964036045.1 of Eutreptiella sp. 'Long Island Sound 2002'. Taxonomy (NCBI): domain Eukaryota; phylum Euglenozoa; class Euglenophyceae; order Eutreptiales; family Eutreptiaceae; genus Eutreptiella; species Eutreptiella sp. 'Long Island Sound 2002'. The sequence continues at coordinate 52,259,847 of OZ038380.1, forward strand.
ACATACCGTGTCCTGAAGGACCTGAGCAGGCTGTCGGACCGCTAATCTCAGTGGTTCGCAGCCAGGAGTCCACTTGGGGAGCTCCTTCAGTCCTAATTTCCAGGCTTGCCTGCCTAGCTGCCTCTAAGATTCCTTCCTCAACCGCGGCGGCTAGATCGTCGCGGATTGAAACAGAGGGATGGGGGACGGAGGGCCCGGCAACCGGTGCCTTGGTCTTCTCCTTCGGGAAGGGGCTTGCCTCCCAGATCTGCAAGAAAATGGCAAAAGATTCATCTTCTTGAGAACACCACCACATCCTGGTATTAATTTCTTCTTGAAGAAGGAAAAAATATTCAAATAAAAATTCGGAGGCGATTCTTTCTTGTCCTATCAGCCTAGACGTGGCTAATAGACACAGGGCCTCAAGCGCCTCAAGGTTACGGGTCACTTCCGGCGACAAATGGTTGTCCCATTGTGCCCATGAGGCTGGTCGATTGTAGGTTGGTACCTCACCTGGACCACCCATCTCAATGTCGTCAATTTCGGCATCGATGGTCTCGAAATGTGGACATTGGTAGGGAGTATTGGTCCCCGCCAAGTCCGTAAGCTCCACCGGAGCGTTGCCATTAGCGTAAGCTGGGAGATTCCAGCTGCTTGATGGCCAATTTCGACTGGGATCTTGATTGTAATCTGGGCCTCCACAGCTGCTGATTTGGGTCCTTCTTGGGCAATTTGGGCTTGCGCAAGGCATTCCTCTCAAGGCCTCGTTCGCACAGCACCACAGGAGCGTGATCGTTACGTCTCCGGAGGTTGCGGGGTCGTACTGAGGGGCTAGCTGTGGTTGGGACACCATAGGAACAACATTCAGGTAGCCTCTGCTACCATGAAAGTGCTGCCCTGGGTCGATGTGGGTGCCGGAGGGCTCGGGGCCGGCAAGACCAGTGGGGCAGGCACGCGAGGAGTCTCCCTGGATGTTGTTATTGGGGTTGGAACCAGAGACACGGACACCAACGGAGGCGAGAGCAGCGACAACAGAAGCAAGGTCCATGCTGATTGTGGTCCGGCAGAAAATCCCAGTCTATGAAGAAAATTGAGGGGAATTATTCTAAATACATCTGAGTGTCCAAAACTGTCCGTATGAATTTAAATAATCCATTTATGTAAAATTGTCGGCCGATCTGGCCCGCGAGCGCGCGTCAGCGGCAAATGGCGATTCCAGCTAAAATAGCGGAATGCGGCGGATTTACGGGAAATGGACCGCGGAATCAAATCCGGCATATCAGAAATATATAGGAAATATCCTGTGACTGAGCTGCGAGGCGGCAATTCCGCCGAAGCAAAGAAAATGACCAAAATGTAGCCAATCTGGGCAGAATGTCTGAAAATCTGAGCAGATGGGGCTAGCCGCACTTACAGTGATATTGTTGGCCTGAATTGAAACGCCCACAAGCAAACAAGAACAAAAATTGCCAGTGAGCACGTCCGCACCTCTTAAGCATTGTGGAAATTATTGTTCCCAAACCCGTTGATGGGAACCGCGAATAGTAGACACTGCTGGAAGCGAGTACCCAAATATTCAAATGTGTATACCTACCAGGGATTACCACTTGTCCCAAGCTATATGCCCATGGGGAGGTAGTAGCAAAAAGAAACACGAGGCACCACAACATGGCACAATTGCGGAGCAAAGCATGTGCCCGAACCTAGAAAAAACTGATGGAAAAGTTGATTGGAACAAAGACAACATCCAGTATTCAGAACGGGTGACAACAGTTCCAAATGCGTTCACCTAGTGCAAGTTGCTTTCAATCCATCACAACATGCGAGCAAGGCTCTAATGACAAAGACAAGTCAAAACGGACGCGACCGCGTGCGTGTTATGGGCCGCTTTTCCCAAGCACTAGATTTTGCATCCCATTGCCAAAGGAGGGGGAGGGGGGTCAACGTCCACGTCAATGTTTTCGTCCCGCCCTCCCCCTCCTTGCCGTGGCACCTGCCGATTTCCATGACCCGTCCCGTCGCTTGCCCCGGATCTCCCTGGGGGCTTATTTCCTGCGCACTCATGCGAGGGCTCCGGCCTTTGCATGTCCACATTGTTGTCCGCTTGTCCTCCATCCGCCTCGATCCTGAAATCTTCCCCAGCCCAATCCTCCCAGTCTAGGACACCGAGCTCCAGCACTTCCTTCGGGAAGCCGTCTCGGAGAGACACTGGCCTCCACTCCCACTCTAGCCCTCCTCGCCACTCAACTACGTCGGCTCGACGTTGTCGTCAAGTGGTCAAGAGCGTCGCCGTAGTTGGGTCTCAGCAACTCACACAGTCAACGGCCCCACCATGCGAGGTACCGGACCGCCAGCCCCAGCCAGCGGAGGGCCACCCCCCCTCCCCCCGCCGCTGCCATGCATGCCACCTAGCTTACGCGAGCTCCCTGCGATTGAGAACCTCCGCCATGATTAGCCGGAGGAATGTTGATCCCCGCGAGGAGAAGAGTGCCACGTGGACCGCGAACATCGATCAGACGGGGTCCAACCAACGAAACCACCCCCTATTCTACTACCCAAACCTTCGCCGACCCGGGCGAGGGTCACACTTGACTGTGTGGAACCCCGGCCCACGGCAGTGAGACCCTCCTTAGCGGACGGGTTGCCACACCCACCATGAGCAAACAGGTGTACGATAATACCGCCAGCCCGTAGACTATCCAACGGGCCTTGGGGCTATACGGCGGTGCAAAATTCGGGAGCTCGTTTAGCCCCGTGTAGGGGCGGGCGGCCAGCCCCAAAGATGCCCCTTTTGCACATCGTCATACTCAGCCGCAGTCGAAGATTTGGGGCCCTCCCATATGGTTCAATGCCCGCCTCGCAGATACCGCAGCCGGTAAGTAGGTACGCAAGTACCCCTTTCCTCATAGGTGGTACGGGTGTCGGCAGGCCTCAATCTCCAACTCGTCCATTCCCGTGAATGCAACCCAAAGGGCTAACTAGCCATCACAATATGTACCCATGGTATTTTTGGCCCATGAGTAGGGTGTTCACTGAGCTACTCTCGTCCTCCTTCCCTTTGCGCCTCCATGCTGCCCACACCAGTCGCCATGCCACTTCCCCGCCTTCCGGAACGTCGGCTCGTACTAGAAGGCCGCCCGAAGTCCGAGACACGGGCTCCACCTCCCAGCCAGGGCAACGACCCCATCATTCAAACCCGGGCCATTCGTGAAAGCAATGTTTTTTTCATTCCTCATGCCACTCGTTTGCACTCTCAACACCCTATCACCGGCTGGTTAGTGACGTCCATCGGATCCGCCCCGGGCTTTGCCGTGTAGAAACGGCAATCTCTATCAATTTGGAATTTTGCCTTCATAGCCGCCACCTTGCGGTGGATTCCCCGGCTGCCCCAATACAGCCCTGAGACCTGCCCGGCGTTCCGGTTTCCTCATCATCATGGTCGTGTTGGCCAGATTGCACCTTGGCCTCGTGCTCCTATTTCCCCCGGCAAGTTTAAAGGCTGGTGACCATAAATCTCCACACAGCCAAGACGAAGCCCCTCAGTACGGTCAGTCTCAATGTCGCTCATGAACACCAAGAATCACACCTCAATATCTAGGGTAGTACGCCACAACGGGAGCCAAGAGTGGCATCTTCAAGCTTTTCTTTTTCACAAAAGTAGGACACTTATTCGTGAGCCGGCACCTCTACTCTCTAGATGAGCGTCGGTAGCGCCGGGAAGCTTGCATTGGGTCTTGGTGTGCGAACCCCGAATTTTGAATAGCTCTACTTTACACAACGGTGGCAGCTGTGCCATTTTGCGTTTGGCTGCGGCCCTAGGACTTGCCAGTGGCATAGGCCAATTCCATCGCCAACCCTCGCATAGCCATCGTTTGGTTCTCGACTAGCTTCTGGAGCTCCTATTGCTCTTGTGATGCCACGGGCGGGGGTTGCGGGGGTAGCACCGTAGTTATAAAATTAAGCACCTCAACGTCCAAATCACGTTGGGTCATAACACACAAGGCCCCAACCATCTTCGTCAATCCCACCTCATTGGTCACCCGGACCCCGAACTTCTTCGTAAAAATGTCTTCCCAACTTGCATGCCTCCCTAGCAATACATAGAGTGCCATCTCAGCCCTGGTGGTTGCTTGCACCATTTGGATCATGGGCAGGCTGTCCATAAACTCGGAGACATGGTGCCCTTAGCAAGCGCGGACAAGTTGCCAACTGACATTTTGATAGATGAGGTTTATTTCAAAATCACGGAGTTTGCACTACGTGCGACCCCTCACTAGTCTTCAACTTCAGATGCAAAAAATTGCACACACACACACACACACACACACACACACACACAAACACACCACGAATAAAGCCAAGCCATAGCCCGGGAACACCCATCCCCACACCAAGCCAATACGACACATGTTGCGGGCTGTAGGTTTAGGCGCATATGGCCGCGAGAATTTTGCACGCCAGACGATGTTTGTGGGCGGCTTGTCTCCAGCAAATGATGGGGTATGTTGCATTTTGTTGAAGACCCACGTCTGCGGCCGTTGGACCACTTGGAAGTGCGACGTGGCGACCACCATTTTCTTTTGGGCCTTGGGAGGAAAGATTGCTTCAGGCTGTGAGGTCCATGGCTTTAGGCGGGGGGGGGGGGGGTACTATGGTGGCTAGGGTACCGAGCGCCGTGCGACACGGTGGCGGCGCGATGCCTTGAATGCAAGCAACACCACGGCCAAGCATTGCCGCAGTGCCTATTCCCCTACTCCTCCAAGTCCCTCTTTTGGGGTGTCCGCACAGACGCGTGGAAGATATGCAAGCTTGAGTGGCTGAATGGTGGCTAACGGCGGCCATGTACCCCTGGCGAACCGCCCTTTTGAATGAACATGCGCACGTCGCTGACTTTTGGGCCGTTTTCCCCGTTTTCTATTGCCCATTTGCCGATTTGCCGTGCTTACTTTGTCAAAAGTTAAAGATAATTAAAGGCCCGCAACAGGCAGCCCAAATGGTAGCTAACTTCACTTAATTGGCGCGCATATTGGCATGTCTCGTTCCCATGTCTCATTTGCATTCGTATGTAATTTCCATTCGCGTGAAAATGGCCCGAAGATTGCGTGAATATGTCCAAGATGTTTCAAGTTCCGCTCGTTCCCATGCTTTTGTTCCCCCATGCAGATCCCGTTTCTCTTGCAATGGCTCTCTCGCAACATGGCAGCCTCCCGGACCCACCCGCCGAAACCAACGCCCACTTCGTGCCCCCCCCCCCCCCCATGCCGCCTGCACATGATCGATGAGGCCGCATACAAGGGGGGCCCGCTGGCCGGGGTGATGGTGGAGTGGGCAAAGGGTTGGGACCCCTCCCCCACCCTCATGCACATTGACATGAGGGAACCCGCGCGTGCAAGTGCTCTTTGCAAGAAGGGGTGAACCACGGAACTGTGGCACCGGCTGCAGCTGGCCCTCCCCGAGTTGAGGGCCGTCAGCCTTATCTCCGCCCCAAAAAGGCTTGACTCCCTCATGGGGTCATGTCGTACCACGGGTGGGTAAGTTGAAGTCGGGGGTTTGCACCGCCTACCCCACCACTAACCTCCTCCACTGCTCCCCCCCCCCCCCCCGCATGGACATGAATGCGTTGAATGAGTACTTCCCTGCCGGTAATCCGCAAGGGGACCATTCTTCTTTCCCCTTTCGGTGGCAGACCGCCACTGCTTAGTGCCGGGATGAGTCGGGACTCTGCCCCGCCCACCCTGAGGTGCCCCTCCTCCACCACATCCCCGACATCACTCTTTGCACGATTCATCACATGCGTGCGTTGAGTTGGTATCGGGGATTGGCCAACCCTTCCCCTTCATTACCCCGAACTGCCTTTGCTAACCGCCCCCTTGCTGGACCCCTCCAACCTATGCAACCCCTAACCCATCCCTCCACCCCGACCGTCCCGCACCCCCCATGCCCAAAAAACTTTGTTGATGGGCTTGGGTATACGATGACCTGAGACCCCCTCACTTCCACTCACTGCAAGGCGGCTTGGGAACGGGTGGAGAAAGCTTGGGGTAGGGAGGGGAAATAAACTTCCTAGTTTCTCGATGTTGTGTTGAACGTACAAAATGTGGAAAAACAACCGGCCAATCTCTTCCTGCTCCAACGCAACCGGTCCAGGTCGGGTAAGACAGATCAGCTTGCTGCTAGCGTTTTCCAAAGGCTTGTTGCTAACCTGAGGGAGAGTATGCCTGACCCGTTGGACTCTGTTTACCCCATGGCCCCCGGTTACGTCATTGTGTCTGGTGTGGAGTCCGACGATCAGCTGGCCCACACAGACACCTCGACCGCCCCCCACGTCCTCCCCACGTCCGACCGGTCAACGTCGGACTCCCACCTTTCCACCTTCGTGGCCCTCTCCCCCAAGTACCGGGTGTGCCTTCAGGCAGGAACGGCCTTGGGAGAGGCCGAGGTGGAGAGGTGGGACGAGGTCCTCCTTCACCAAGGGGAGGTTCTCATCATGGTCAGCACCGCCTGCCACCATGGTCTTCCACCTCCCGCCAGTCAAGACATTCAAGGGGCCCTGTTCACGTAGTGGACCCCCGACAAAAAGCATGTCAACATGCTACCCAACACCACCCAATTTGACCCCCCCACTGACCCGCTGTGCAAGAACTTTTTCGAGACCGAGGTCCCCAGGTATGACCAACTCCTGTTTGTGGGGGGGGGGGTTGGAGGTCCATTTGGGGCTGGCCGTGGAGAACCTTCGGGGTGATGTTTTCAACCCCCCGCAAGCCCCGGGTGAAGCAAGCCCCCCCATGTGCCCCAATGACCCCACCTTGGCCACCCGCTCCGCGGTGGGCCTCCACCCCGTGCCGGTCCATGGCGGGGAGGTGGTGCTGTGGTTGGAGCCGTACGAGCTCCAGCTAGCCAAGGCCGAGGGGACGGATGAGGATGCCCTGGTGCAGTGGGCAATGGGTGCGCTCATGCCGCCGGAACGGCCTGCAAGCTGCTGGCAGGTGCTGAAAGAGGCGCCGCCGTTCCGCAACGCCAAGCAGGCGACAAAAGGCGGCTAGAGCATCCGCCGTCCCTGCGAGCTGGAGGTGTGGTGTGTGTTGTGTGTTGCCGAACCCGAGAATCGCGCAAAATTGCGCGATGGTGCCATCCGTGCGCATTTTGTAGTTTGTTCGCAACTTGCCTCCCGTTTGCCCCTTCACGCGACTTTCGACAATTTTTTGCCTACACGGTTCCGTTTGCCCTTTCGTGATCGCCGTGTGTTCATTGGAGACGTGGAACTGATGGAGCTTGACCCCCGTGCGCTGCGTCGTAGGCAGCCGCAATCCGGCCCTACCTTGGGGCCCGCTGGGACAGCGGGTGGCGTGCACTTTCCCCCTCCCCCTGAGAACGTTCCCCGGAGCACCGCTCGGGACGGTTTTGCCTCCCTAGATGCCCTAGCTGCTCCGCCACCTTTGCACACGGCGGTCTTGGTGCAGCCCAACATGCAGATAGGGGCCACCGGTTACCCGCCCGACGCCCCCCCCCCCCCCCCCGCATCACATTGCTGAGCATGCTACGCGTCCAGCCCTTGTTCGCCCGGACACTTGAGCTTCCGGGCCGGAAGCGGGCTAGCATCGAGTTCGCGGCGGCGACCTAGGAGGTCGTTGTGCTGGCGTAGGCAGGGGAGCGCACCCCTGCTTTCCGCGTTTCGTTCTCCTACTCTGCCAAGATGGCGGGGGTGCAGTGCAAGAATGGGGAGGAGCTTATGGGGTGGTACGCCTACGGGTTGCGGGAGGGGCATTGGAAACTGGACGCAGTGGTTCTGGGCAAGCAGGGGATGGTTGAGGGACAGTTGCTTTTGCACGAGGTGATGCCGATCACCGGGCTGAGGGCGTGCTGGGACCACATGGAGGAGGGTTCCGGCCAAATGGTTCCAGCGTTCAAACAAAAATGGCCGGAACCAAAAAAGTTCGAAGTTGATTTATTCCCCAACCAAGCACACCCATTCATGCTATGAAAATGTGTTGTTTGCTAGCCTAGGGGCACCCCGCTGGTACTTTCAGATTTGTTGTATTCCGTGTTGTCGTGCGAAAAACATTTGCCTTCAAAATCAGTTTTTGCCAGAACACCACCGGAACACCGCCAGAACAAGTTACCGGAACACCACTAGAACACGCATGCGACACAAAAAGCAATGTGTGGATAAAGGGTAGGAGAAACATACATTGTAAGTTAGGGTGCCGGCAAGGTCACATGGGGTTACTCTCTTTGTACGTCCCTAGGCTACTCCTATTGCGTGGCAGACGGGGTTTGCGGTGCCCCGGAACTTACCGCCCCTTCGCCCTCGCCGACCACCGACCCGTCACCTACCACCCCTTGACCCTCGAACCCGGCAACCTGCAGCCCCGTACCCTCATTCCGGTCAGCCCCCGGTGCACCCTCACCTGTCCCTGGCGCATCCCCTTCGTCTCTGCCATCCCCATCCCCATCCCCGTCCCTGTCCCCGTTCTCGGCGTCCGCGTCCTCGTCGTCGTCACCCTCCTCCTCTTCACCCGCCTCCTTCTCCTTCTTATTCTCGAGGAATTTTTTGGCTTGCCCTCAGGTCTGCCACACCGCGGCCTTCGGCACACCAAACAGTTCCTCGTCCCCCGGGAACCTCCCCCATGTTTCCCTTTTGTGGGGGGGTCCACCCGCGGCAAGGGCCTCCATGCCGTTCTCCATTCCCCACACCCTCTTATTGCAAAAAACGACATAAATGTTTCCCCGCGCCTTGTACTTACACCCCCCCCGCCCCCCTTGCCGGGCTTCGGCTTTGGCTTGGGCCGGGGGGGGGTATCCCTTGGCAAGTCCGCCATTGGGGATGGGGGGGTGGGGTGGTGGGGGGAGGGGGGCTTTGAGTTGGGATAGGGGGCCTTCTTGGCGGGTTGGGGGGGGGGCGGTCTTCGGGTTGGGGGGCTGGGAGGTCATCTTGTCGCGCACGGGCAAGTCCGCAAAAGCCAGTGGAGGAGTTGGTGGTAAGGGAGGAGGAGGAGGAGCAAGAGTCTGTTGAGGACTCCGAGGAGGACTGACTCCGAGGAGGTCTCCTAGGAGGATTCGCCCGGAACCCTCTTCCTCTTTTGGGGGGGGGGGTGGGAAGGGCCTTTGGGTTTTGGGTTGGCATTTGTTTTGTTTTGGTGGCTGGGGTTTGTTTTGCCCCCGGGGTTGGGTTTTGGTTTGGCCTGGGGGGCGGGTTTGGGGAATAGGGTGTGCGGCCAGGGCGCGGAGGGGGACTCACGAGTTGCTGGCGGTGAGCGGGGGCCGGGAACAGGTCGTCAATGCTGCCCCAGCCCTCCACTTGCGTCTCCAGGACGCTACTAGGGCCGGCCAGATGGTCGGCCAGGGACGCCATCACCTGCAGTGCTGCAATACGCTGCAGGTGTAGGTGCTGCAGCAGGGAGGTGAGGTATATCGGCCGGGGGTCGCATCCTAGCCAGCGCATGATGAGGCGCACCGCCGGGGGGTCGCCGGGATTGATGTGCACATCCTCGACCTACAAAGAGGATGGTAGAAAAATGTTTTCTAGCGCTGTTTCAGCAACTTGTTCCGGTAACGTTTCAGCGACGTTCCGGCAGTTTTTCAGCGTTACACGCTGGAACACCGCCGGAACAACTTGCTCGAACGTCGCCAGAACAAGTCCCGGGGGACAACGCCACACAATTTTTTGGCCCTATTGGCCCCTACGGCATGCGGGAGAGGGGGGTACCCGCACTCCCGTGTCCACGTTCTCGTTCAAGGCCGCCAGGGCCTGCGGTAGCTGCACAGACGGTGTCCTTTCCCACTCCGGGAGGACGTCTCGCACCACCTTCAAGTAGTCGTGCTGCATGTCCGTCTCGCACTTCACGCGGAGCGCACGATAGGCGCGATAGGGTCTGGCCCGGGACTTGGCCGTGGTACTTGTCATTGTCCATCACCCGGTAGATCCCCTTAATCAGCATCTTGACCCCATTCACCCGGAAGATCACCGTGTCCTTCCGGGGAATGGGGTTCACATCGCCCAGACGATGGTCATCCCAGCGCTCAAAAATAAGCTTCCAATGGCGGCTTCCCGCCACTTGCCCCCCGGCGCCAAGAAATTTTCCCCCCTGGGCGTGATTGGGTAACCAGTCATCGGGAAGGGGTGTTGCGCGGCCTGGCTCCAGCCCTGTCAGCCACGCTAGCAGGGTCGCGCCTGGTGCATCCCTATCCCCCCGGCGCCACCGGTAGTGGCTATGGGCCTTGGTGTGCAACTGCTTCCAAAGGAAGTGTTGCAACAACCACCGAAGGGTGTAGATGGTGGGTTGGGGGGATTTCAAGATGTCTGCATCCAGGGGCGAGGGGTTTGGACCCACCACCTCCCTTGTCGAGGGGAAGGTGGCAGCATTGGCTGCCACGCTTCGATCCAACCTCTTGCGCCTCCACTTGGTGACATGCAAGAGGGTGGGTTCATTACCCCCATTACACTCTGACACCCCTCCCCCCTCTGCCTCCTCCGCCACCACAGGGTTACCCTCAGCGTGCTCCTCCACGCCCACCAGCTAAACATTGTCGCCCCCCCCCCCCCTTCCCCTACCTTCACCCTGTTGTCCCCTCTGCGCATACTCGGCAATTTCCCCTCCAAATCCTCAACCGCCCTTTGCGCCTCCCTTAGCCTGCGAATCCCCTCCAAAACTTTTTCGCCTGCCGCTCTCACCCCCGAAACATCCCCAAGCTCCGGACAACGACCCAGCTTGGCCTCGCACCTGTGAACCTTCCCCCGGAGGCTTTGCAAGTTCCCCCTTGCCTCCTCGACGCCCCCCCCTCCCCTCAACACTCCCCGATGTGCTGCCACCCCTTCACTCCCCGTCGTCCCATGCGAGGGCAACGGCAACGGGGGTCGATTTCCCATCAGTTTGATCTTGTTGTGGTTGCTCTTGTTGTTGGGGTTGGTGTTGACGGGCTGGGGCGGTGATGGGGCGGCCAACGGTGCTTGTTGCGCTACAGCGGCTCAAGCTGGCTAAGCAAGTTGATTTTGGGGTTGATTTGGGGGTGGAGGTAGGGCTGTCGAAGCCGGCAGAGAGCTCGTGGGTGGCTGCAAGGGCGTGGCCGTGGGAGTAATATCCGGGGGTGGTGCAGCGAGAGCTTGCCGCAGTGCATCCCCCTCCGACATCCTGTCCTGGGAACAGACGAAGGAGGGTGTTGTCGCCTAGTCCTAAAATTCTTGTTCCAGAGACGTTCAAGTAACTTGTTTCGGCGACGTTCCAGCAGTGTTTTAGTGGCTGCGGAACACCGCTGGAACGTCGCCGGAACCCGCTGCGGTGTTCATGCAACTTGGCCTGGATGGCCGCACGAGTTACCTGATCACCGGAGGCAAGCCGGTCATTGGCCGACCGTTCGATGTTGGCCATTTATAGCCGCCCGATTGCCATGCAACAGTGCAAACTGCACATGACCACCCGGCAGCGCGCCATGACCACCACCGGGTCCACAGAGCAGCTGGCCGCTTTCAGGGACGGTGTCCCTAACAAGAAAGATGTCCGCTGCTCATGATCCGACTCCGTTGTCCGGACCGCATCTTTGCCCATCCCATCGTGGGCATCAGAGTCCCCGATGGCCTCATTGTATAGGGACCCAACTTGTCGGGCCGGTGAAATCCCAATGATGCGACGGACCCAAGGGGAGTCTCCACCCAACCAAAAATCGGCCGGGTGATCACGGGCGTCGTAGACCAGCTGTTTGGTGTCCACGACGAGCCGGATTGCCCAAAAAAACAAAGGTAAATGGTTCGAACCAAATTGTTCCAATGGGTCTTCAAACATATGGCCGGAACACTGCCGGAATGTCGCCGGAACAATTGTTGGTGCACCAAACACACCTCGATGTTGGACTTCCAAAGGGTTGCCAACGTTGCCATTTGCTTGTCCCCACATATGGCGGGTCCGATGACCCATACGCATGCGGGGATGCGTCCCGAGAGGCCCATGTTGACGATGGAGACACTCCATTGCGACCACTCCGCACCAGCACATTGATAGCCATCCCCCCTGACAATGACTGTCAAGGGGAAGCACCAATCAATCATGCGGCACAACGGGGGCTGGCTCGCAATGTAGTGCAGCCAAGATGCCCATGGCCGGCTGACACTTCTGGCCTTTGGGTCGGATGTGCTCACCGAGGGTTCCAAATCAAGCGGGGCCAGCAGCTCCTGCCAGCGTTGCTGGAAAGCCTTCTTGCGACAAATGGGGCGAGCAAACGGCAACCCCGTAGCCGCCGTGTATCTCAACCCCCGGAGGGTATACACCTCGGAAACGGTACGCCATGCTTATTTGGGCGCATGTAGGTTTAAGATGAGTTCGCAACACTCATCGGGGGGAAGGACGTCGGAGGCGTTCTTAGTGATTGCCTCTTGTTGCACATCCCGAACGCAACTATGTTGGGCCAAGCGCACAGCCAGAGCTAATTGGTGCCGAGCGTGTGGGGAGGGGATGGCCCATTGCGCCAAAAGCTCCCCTACAAGATCCCCGTCTTGGACGCTCACCGCACCCGCCAAATGGACGAGGCGGGTGGTTACTTCCTTAGCCTGGGTCTTTTTAGCAGGCATGGTAATCTTCTAAAAATGAGCATTGTTGACCAGAATGCAAAATGCATACCCCTAGTGGAAGGCATCTATGGACGTGTGTAGCATTTGTACCAAGGAACAACACTAACAACCAGCAATAGACACAACAACAAGACACAAAGCTAACGGGTAAGGCCATGCCCCAGCGTTGAAACAACATAGAATCATTTTGCTGAACACGAAATAAAAGTTCTGTTGGAGACCGAAAACAAAGGTTTGTAAATGTGTTCCACTAGGGGAGGATGCAAACAATGCCACAAAAGGTACAAGCAGGCCCCTAGCAAGAAAAGGAGCAATACCACAAGTTGCAAACTTCGAAACTCATGGCAACAGACCTGGTTGTCTCCTTCCTGCAAGGTGTTCCGGTGGTGTTCCCATAGGAAATTTTCCGGACCAAAACTGTTCTCATTTGGAATTTTCTCACTCGAACAACGTTTATGTTGAAACGTCTACCAAGGGTATGCATGGCTCATGATACGCTCCCATGCGCAGGGGGCGACCCGGGTGCACTCAGGGGAGCTGGGGGTTGTGCAGGTGGGGGAGAACGAAGATAACGGGGGGGACACCAACGCCCGCTCGTGTGCTAGTGCGGGCTCCAGGGGGTCCAAGGGTAAGGCGCTGGGGCGGCCCAGCAAGGCTCTGAGGAAGGACCACCCCACCCCCCTCTCCACTGTCCCCGCTGTCACTCCCTCTGCTCAAGGGGCAAATTGGTTGCAGCAACAACAGGCCAAGCCCCAGTGCAACAGCGGGGTGTGACGGCGGAGGGGGAGGTCGTGTAGCTGCGGGGGAAGCCCAAGATGCACAGTCGGAAGCACAAGGGGCTCGGGATGCGGGGCAGGCCGCGGAGAAGGAGAGGGACCAGCTACGCGCGCGGGTGAAGGAGCTGGAGGCACCCCAACCAAAGGGACCAATGCACTAGCAGCAGCAACAGCAGCTAGGGGTGGGGTTGGAGGGGGGGAAGGGTGAGGCCTTGCGGTACCTTTTTGGTGCTGCCCAAAAATGGTGGCAGCTGGCAGGGGCAGCCAAGGTCCAGCTGTCTGTGGTGGGTTCGACAGTGCGACTTTTGCTACTGCAGCAAGCGGGCGGGGGCCCACTCTGGAAAATGTCCTCCCCGACTAGGGCAAGACAATGATATCCCATTACAATGTGGCCTCCACATACCCCAAGGAGACCATGGTGAAGGCTGCCTGCACCCGCTATTTCACCATCCCCGAACCCCGTGCGGGATCGGGCACGGGCAGCAGTGGGAGCTAGGATTCCCCTGAGCGCCCTTCTAACCTTTCTGCGTTTTGTTTGGAGCAGTGTTGCGAAGATTCCCAATTTTGTACAATATCACGTATTAACTTTGTGAAAAATGTTGCGAAAATCGCGTGAAGATTGCCCTATTTTCGCGCGATTCGGCCATTTCATGCGCACTGCGTCTTCTGTGCGCACATTGCTTTCATTATGCGGACTTCGCGCGACTTTCGTGCAATCTTTCAACAATTTAGTTGTACGTTCCCGGATGGTTGTAAATTGCATTTGGACTACGGTGCAAACCGCCACAGGCTGCACCCTGCACAATATGAAGTGACCTGCAACGTTTCACCACCTGTTTTTTTCCAGTGATACGTTATTCTCATGCCCCGTGGCAGTGGATCCAAGGGAAGGAGCCCCTTCTGCCACATCAAGTCTAAACAACGCAAGGTACGCCAACTCTGGTCGTTTGAGGATGTTGTCTCCCGGGAGCTAGGTGCACCCTACACGGTGCAACACCTGCCGTACACGGACCAGATTGTGTTGAGGCCGGTAGCCGGGGAGGGGGGTGCAAACCCTACAGCACCATCGATGTGGGAGAAGACCGTGGCGGCGGTGTGGTGCATCCGGTCACTCCATCTATCTAAGACCGAGGCTCAGTACCCGACTCGTCATGTTGTTGAAGGTGTACCCTGGGTGACCGTGTGGGCCACAATGCAACGAGTCGCACAGCCTTCAGCAGAGGGTTTCGTTGCCATGCCGGGTGAGGGTGTGGAGCTTTATGGCGTTACGAAAGCGGTTGCAGCGCCTACATAGTTGTCGACTGGTGGAACTGGTCCACGTCGAACAACCCGGCGATGCAAGACTACATTCGCTGCCGATTGCGGTGGATGGTACATCACGCCATGAGGCGTCGTACGTCCATTGCACGCTTGGGGGAGCGAGCAGCCCCGATCAACTTGCTAGCTCTCGGCTCCTAGGGGGTACCGAGGAGTGGGCCACGTTGCACGCGGCCGCGCAAGAGCTGGACTTCGACCAACCATTGTGGGATGCCAGCAAGGTTGTATTTTATGATATCAGCGGTGCGGACCGCGAAACTCTTTTTTTTCTATGTGCTAATGGCAAGGCACAAATTTTAATTGCCAATCGCACGAATTGCGAAGCCGGGGCTCCCCAGGCCATGGTCTGTTGGGTATGTCGGTGCACTAGGGCACAATATCCTGTCGCTTAGGGTTGAAAAACACCATCAACGGGTGATGGGATGTGGTGCCTCCCATCTGGAGCGATATATCGACACATTGCAGAACCTGCCGATTCCGGAGGACGGATTGCATGAGGTGCTGCGTGTCACTATATGTGGTACATCCGGCATGCGCGACGCAGCGGCGGCAGCAACACGCAAGTCCGCCGCCGTCGTTATGCGCAATTTGTTTCAGCCCATTCTAGCTGTTGCCTGCATTCAAGCGAAGACGGTAACAAAGGGGAGGTTGAACAATGACAAGGCAAACATGATGGGAAAGGTTAGGTTGGAGTATGCCGCGGCTCGTGGATTCATGCACAGCCGGCGGTCGGAGGCACTCATTACAATATGCCTTGAGGAGGGCGGAATAAACAACAAGCGGGTGGGCGGCGGGCTATGGGGTGATGTTTATGAACATTTACAAACCGGATGGCTATGGGGATGGACACACCATCCAAAAAACGGCCGGAGGCATTTGCAGTCGCCGATACCTCTGCGAACCCCCCCCCCCCCTCCACAAGAAAGGCTCTGCAAAGCCCAATGGAGGCCCAGGGAGTGCGTTGTGTGCCCTGCAAGGCAAGCCCGCCAAGGGTACGCGTGCCAAGGGATACTATAATGAACAATATGCATTTTCTTTTGTTCGTCTTCCAAAGAGCGACCTGCAGGTTGCTCTTTTGACAAAGAAAAGTCATATGTCTATGCCATATAGCAGCTTATGCTTCGGGTATTGCCCCGGACACACTACCATTTACTTCCCGTGCCTTTGGATGGTGCCTTGCGGTGTTCCCATTTGCCACTTCCCTCACTTCCCTCACAAAACAGGTGTCTTGACATTCATTGAAGAGGCAGCGGTTTCTGGTTCCATGTATGCGTGTCGTGCATGAACAACGTTTTGGTAGATGTTCAAAAGTATCCCTGAGAACATGCAATTGTTTTTCATGTTTTAACAGACCCCCCGGACCACCATTGGGTAGACACCCCCCCCCCCCCCGCTTGGGTCGGCTGGGGACACGGCCCATGAGACACTCAAGGTCTAGAGCAACTGTTGCATCCACACCAACACGACAACCCGAATGCCCATTGTGCTAGGGAGCGCACCGCTTGGGCCGGCGACGGATGAGTCTGTCTCTTGGGGAGAGCAATGCCCCATTCTGCTGCCGGATACTTCTCGGACCTGGTCGGGCAAAGGGGGAGCAATAGCCTGCAATAGCGAGCACAGACTCACATTGCTTCGCTTCAACCTGCATTTTGCTGGACACTCCATGTGTGGCATGCGAGCCAATTCTTTTGCGGTATCCTGACAGACACGTGGAAACTATGCAAGCTTGAGGTGCACAAATGGTGGCTAACTGCGACTATAGATGACCTTCGAATGTGCGCCCGCTTGCAATTACCTAACTTTTCCCAATTGACAGCATGTACGGGGCAACCATGGCACCCAATGTGCTACCAAGACCCAGGTTTGTGGTTGTGAGTTTACAATCCATTTGCATGCCGGGGATGGCATCACACGGCCAGCACGGGTGCTGGTGTTTTGCTTATAATGTTGGCCTTGCACGCCTCCCACGCAGTGAGACGCGCTGACACAAACCAAGCAATTGTAACACTCACGGAATACTTTGAGAACTGTCTGAGGTGTATGCAACAAAGGACGACGGCTGCGGCGCAAGGCCGAACGGCCTTTACTCGGCTATTTGATATACATGTGGCCCTCGCGGGCCAATTATTTTGGTATGTGGTCCTACAAAAACACTTCAGCTGAGATGTACACATAATTGTATTGTATGATTCTCTTTGGGCCGGGTACATGATTTGGACGCCCCCCCCCCCGGGTAGCCAAAGCTAGGTTATTAGTGCCCTAGGTTTTGCTTGTCTTATTGGCCCTGTCCCCAGTCGTCGCCCTCAGATGCGCTGTCACAAATCAAGCAATGGTAAACTCATGGAACAACCTCGCAATGATACCCATGCCCCAAGCACTAGACCATGCAGTGGCCCCAGTCAAGGACGCATATCTAGCCCTTATGCGTGCCCAACGGAAGGCAAAACCCGCGCGCACATGGACTACGCATTTTGTAATCGCCAAATTCGACAAAAGAACAGAGGGAGGGTAGACGACGGTTGGGTTGCGCGCCCACCACCGACGGGCTACACGCCCAGCCCCAAACGGCTGGGTGTGCAGGAATGGAGCCCACACGAGGCCATGAAGGATAGTTCAACACTATCAGGCCGCTTCCCACCACCTATTACAACATGCATGTCCCACTCACCATACCTTGCAACATGCCCGGCCTATCAGGGTTTGGCCCACGACAACCTGGAGCAAACATGAGGACGATGACCAAATCCCACTCAAGAGCCTCAATTGGCACACACCATGCAAGGTGCAAGAAAGTAAGAGTGGAGAGCGTAGATCGGGCCGCGTCCCCATGCCAACTTGGCTCCACGCGCCAAGTCAACATGGCCATGCCCCCTCCCTCCCCACAGTTTTGCCCCGCGATGCTTTGGTACGATCAAGGCAACAACGACATCCCGGGAAGTACTTTTTGGGAGCACAACGCATCACGATCACTTGGGTAGGGCACTGGCCCATCCAGGCCCACACAGGTCACCCGAAGCAAACACCGCAACAGTGACCGCACCCGATCAGACGGAAACACCACATATATCCATCATACAAAGGCCTCGGCCCCGGCCAACACAGCAGGTATGTACAACGGAGGTTCCACTCCACACCACGCTAACACTTCGGACCGTGGCCGGGCCCCATGACAAGATGTGTACAGCACGAGGCCTGACTGATATGCCACGTACCAGACAACCGCGACTTGGGTCCAACAAGGGCGACGCTAGGTGCACGACTCCTTCCAACCACGAGCCATCCTCACCATGTTTAGGGTCAGGGCCGCCCAAGGGTCTCATATTTAACCGGGCTTGTCAGCGAACCTTTATACTACTTGGTGTACACACAAGGGACGCTCGGTGGAATAATGGCTACAAGTTAAAAACAAAACTACAACGCCCGACCAGGAGTATGGACACGAGGTAAGGTTTTAGGCTTAGAGGAGACAAGCCCCCTCTACCCCCACGGAAAGTGTGCACTGCACACATCACATCGGGCCTCGATTTGCATGAAACATAGCACGACACTAGCCCCAACAACCATCGACGTATAATCGCCCAAGTGTACTATGGCGGCCCCATCCATCTAAAGGTAGCAGCATACATGTTGCGCATGAAACCAACAAGCAGACGCACAAGCAGCAGTCCAATGTGAAAGGGACACCGCACAAGTCACACGCCCACCCCCAAAGGGGTCCTTGCCAGGGTCCCCAGCTAAGTGGCCCACGCACCACCGCTCAGTCCTTGAGGGGTTTAGGGAAAGTACCATTCGGGGCTTGACAATAGGCCACGGGTTACAACCAAGCTCAGGTTAACCTTGGGCACACACCGAGACACCGACCCATCGTGGAACAGCATGGCCACTGCATGCACCTGATTCGAAGATTGAGGGTTGCGAGTCCATCCCAACTAGGTAACCGGACTCCACGTCCATGGCTTTGTACAAGCTGGGGCCCGCGAGGGGGGCGGGGGAGCGGTAACGGGGCATGGGAAGGGGGAGGGGAAGGGAAAGGGGGGCTGGGGGGGGGGGGGGGGGGGGGCTGTGAGGGGGAACGGTGCTTTCTATCACCCGCCGTCGCTTTCAAGGCATTTGCCCTCTTGCCGAATTAAGGGAGGGCGGGGGTTAGCATGCTGCTACCGAGAGCCTCCAATAACATGTGCTCACGCCCCGACCCCCCCCCCCCGCCACTACAAACATGGCTGCCGTTTATGAGGTTTGGATAAAGAAAACGCACAAGGAAACATGGTCGCTCATGCCATACGCTTCGGTTCTTGCAATTTTTGGACAGTCCTAGGCGTTTTGCAGTCACAATCACCGGTAAAAATTCATGTGTTGGGCCCAAGTAAACTCCTATTGGGTCTTATTGACACTAGGAACTCCCTACTGAAGGCCAGATACCGCAAGCTGGTGACGGCCATTGGAGCAATTTTCAAAGATTCGAAGACACGGCAATTCCGCGATCGAGAGGTCATCTCAAAACCTGCTATCTCGTCAACGTGGAAGAAAGAACTGGTGAGCACAATGTA
This sequence comes from Eutreptiella sp. 'Long Island Sound 2002', assembly GCA_964036045.1. Classification (NCBI taxonomy): domain Eukaryota; phylum Euglenozoa; class Euglenophyceae; order Eutreptiales; family Eutreptiaceae; genus Eutreptiella; species Eutreptiella sp. 'Long Island Sound 2002'. The sequence goes on from OZ038380.1 coordinate 52,279,025, forward strand.
CATCTTGGACGTGGCGCCCTCGTGGTACCTCTCAGATCTGACGGAAGCCCTTGCCCCCTCGGTGCACTGTCGATACATCGCAGATCGCGTCAGGTGGGGTGTGGCGGAAAATGCGCACGGCCCCGTGGCGGGTAACTGGGGAGTGTGTGTCACAGCTAGTTGGGAAGGTTTACCTGTCAGATTCTGGAATGCCTCCCATGTTTTGTGATCCCGGAAGCGGACTATGAAGCGCGCAGAAAGCGCATCACAGACCGCCCCAATACTACGGATGATGCCAAAACACGCAAACAAGGCCTAGTCACAGCACGTGAAATGGCCAGGGCGATGCAGCTCGACGATCAAGTCGACGAGGGCATCAGCCTTCTCAAAAGAAAACGAGACTTGAAGGATGAGAGTTCGTCGACCACAGGAGTGGTGTCGGTGCAGAAACCATGATGTTTGCATCAAGAATTGCTGTGAGCAGCAGACTCAGAAACCTATGTGAGAATATCAATGGATTTCGAAGAAAAGTAACTTTGAGAAAGCAAAAACAGACACAGATAGTGGCCGGGTCACTACTTCGGGCCCTCGAGGTTGATTGTGTCGCCATCCAAGAGCCGCACTTTGTTACGGCGGGGGATCACCAGATAATTGCTCGCTGTAGTATGGGTACGGTCTGGATGGGCCACTCCACGAAGAAGAACAAGAAGAAGAAGAAGAAGGGTAGGGAGGAGTAGCGATGGCATGGAAGACATTCAAGTGGACCTTACAGGCTATGCAGGCCCTGTCCCCTAGGGCACTGAATGCCTCGCTGTCGAGTGGTCCCCTAGAGATCACTCTCATGGTGGTATACCTCCACCACAAGCACTCACGGCGACAAGCGCAATGGAAGGAAATTGCCAAAGAGTTGCACGGACCCAACCTAATTTTATGTATTCATCACAATAGTTTCATAGTTAAACACTGGGACGCCTTTGCGCCCCCTGCGTTCTAACATGACATGTCCTTACGTGACAGAGAGCAAGAAGCCGCACCCCCAGCGAACCCTTGGTACACGCTAGAATACCCAATCTCGTTCTAGCCTAGAAGGCGCTAGAGCGGCTAGAACGAAGAAAAGAGGGGGGTACACGGACCCATGGGCATAGGGGGGTCGGGGTATGAAGGGTGCAAATTGGACCCCTAAAGCCATACTACGGGGCCCATGCGTTGTTTTTGAGAAAAACACATTTTTGACATGAATTTCAACAAGTACAAAAAACCGTTCTAGGAACCTTCTAGCGGCGCTCTAGCGCCGCCCCGCTAGAACGGCGCTAGAACGGTGCTAGAACGCTTCGCTAGAACGACGCTAGAACAAAACCATGCACACACATTTGGCAAGTAAAATACACCAATGTGGGAAGGGGGGGGGGGTTCCATGACACATAGACACATGGAAACCATCACATTTGGTACATGTCTAGTCATATGTGCGCGCGCACACACACACACACATGCACACACACATTTTGACATAGGAACGGGCACTGTGGGGGTGCCCTGCCTTCAAGCCCTCCGTGGGGGGGCGGATGGACTTTGCTTTTGTGACATATTTTCAGGGGGGGGGGGTTGAGAACTACCTTGGGGGGGGGTTGGACTCAGGGGTCTGGGATGCTGTTCTGTTCTTCGTTTCACAGGTGGTTTTTCCTTGGATTTTATTGATGTTGATGACGAAGTTGATGAAGTTGCAAGTATGCCATGCAATGCTGTGTAGTGTTGTGGTGTGGTGTGGTCTCGTAAGGTGTAAAGTGGTGTCATGTAGTGTGGTGTGCTGTGGTGTGCTGCGGTCTGCAGTAGTGTGTGATCCGCTGTGGTGTGCGGTACTGTGCCGGGGGGGGGGGTAGTGTGTTGTGGTCACCTGACGTGCCCTTTGGTGTGCTGTGTTGTCATGTGGTGTGGTTGGGTCTCACGTGGTGTGGTTTGGTGTCATGTGGTGTGGTGTGGTGTCGTGGGGTGGGGTATCGTGCGATAGGGTTGCCTGTCTGGTTGGTTGAAGGGTGTGCTGGTTGGTTGGCAGGTACGGTTGTTTGGCAGCTTGAGTTGTTTGTTGGGCGTTTGGCTGGGTGGGGCACACTGCGTGGTGTGTGCACCTTGTGGTGTTAGGTGCTGTATGCTTTTGTGTGCTCTGTGATGTCATGTCTCTGGGTACCATGTAATTACTGCCATTCCAAGGGAAGGGGGGGGGATAAGCAGTCACTATTCTTGTTCTAGCGGCCTTCTAGGGAGGCGTTCTAGCGGTGATCTAGCGGCGTTCTAGCGTTACAACGGTTACCTAGAACGCCGCTAGAACAAAAATGGTTAATGCTTACCAGCCCCCCCCCCCCCTCCTTTGGAAAGGCAGCAAATACAGTTGTACTCACAGATGTGTCATCACAGAGCATACAACAGAATGCCACAACACACACCACAGGGTGCAGACACCACACAACATGCCGCAACCGGCTAAACACCCAACAAATAACCGAAGATGCCAAACAACCCAACCTGCCACCAACCGACACACAATTCAACCAATCCCACCAATCACACCACATGGAAACACACCACGCCACAGGGCACGTCGTGTGACCACAACACACTACCCCCCCCACACATTACAACACACCACAACTAATCACACACTACAGCAGACCGCAGGTTAGCACACCACACCACACCGCACCACACCACATGACACGAGCCCACACCACATGACAGCAGACCACACCACATGACACTGCAACACACTACAGCGCACCCCATCAGACCACAACACAACACACCACGCCATTGCACAGTACAACACACCACAGCAGCTGACACACCACAACAGACTGCAACACAGCACACCACACCACTTTACGCCTTATTAGACCACAACACACCACAACATTGCACCGCATTGCATGGCATACCTGCAACTTCAGTATTGCATTTCGTCATCAACATCAACAAAATCCAAGAAAAAACCACCTGTGAAACCAAGAACAATACACCCTCCCAGACCCTTGAGTACACCCCCCCCCCAAGGTAGTTCTCAAACCACCCCTTGAAAAATGTGTGACAAAAGCAAAGCCCCCCCCCCCCCCCCGCACTAAGGGCTCGAAGGGAGGGTACCCCCACAGTGCCCGTGCTTGCGTCAAATTATGTGTGTGCCTGTGTGTGTGCGTGCATGTGTGTGTGTGTGACAATTTGTTTTTTGTGTTCTACCTAGGCTATTATATCGTTCTAGTTTTGATCTAATCTAGGCTAGAACATCAGGCTAGAGTGTTCTACCCTAGAACGAGATTGGGTGTTCTAGCGTGTGCCAAGGGAAGACGGGGCTGCACGATGTCTAGGTAGATATTCACTGCCCGACGCTGATGGATTTAAAGACAAGGAGCCATTGTGTCCCACATGCTTCACGTAGGGCTATCCTCGGGACAGAGAGCGACCGATCCACAGCGACCGCGCCGCATCGACCGCATTCATGCGACACTCAAGCTAGTGAGCTTGGCAACCTATGTGTATCCCACGTTCGCTACGAACTCAGATCACAAAGCAGTCCTAATATCCTACTAATCCAACTAGAGGAAGTGCTGCTGCACTGCGTCCCGGCAGAACAAACGGGCCTCCTCCGTCACAGAAGCATCCTCCAGCATGTGTATGGTTCGAGGCCTCTCTAGGATGGCCTACGGGAAGGAGCAGAACTGTCGGCGGGCTTCAAAAATGCGTTCTTGACAATGACGCATTAGATGGTGGCTGCACCGCTTGACCTCATGTGCATTCCGTTCATAATATCGGACTAATATTGCATCTGTTGCGAGCGCAGTACCTGTACTCAATAGGCAAAGGATACGTCCCGAGGGTCTACCATTGGCCGCGTGCGGGTACGCGCCAAGGGTACCCGCTGTCCCCAGCGCTATTCTGCTTGGTAGCGTCCTTTGTCGTCTTCCTACTAGAAGAACTCGGTCTAGGGCTCACCATCATGATGTATGCGGACGACCTCATCATTTTTCTGGACAGACGGGCAAACCCCACAGCTGTTGGGGAAGGTATGGAAGGTGGTATCCTGTTTTGGACATTTTTGTGGATTGAAGATAAACTTGACCAAAACGGCTGCAATAGTTCGCAATTCCGGAGTACTAGAATGGGCCAAATGTTTTGGGGATATTGGTGTGGAAGTGAAAATTTTCGTCAAGTATCTCGGGTAACGCTTGGCGAGTATTCGGCATCTTCAATATGACCAAGGATCGGGGTTGACGATCGAACAAGCCTTTGGACGAGTACTCGAAGAAGCTTTTCGGCGCGCACGGGTGGTGTCCACGGTGCATCTGTCGATGAATGAGCGCGCCTTCATGTTAACATCGTGGATTTTGCGGGTGGTGGCATTCTTAGCCAAGGCATACTATGTCCCCATCCCGGTGATCAGGCAACTAAAGTTAGTCTATCACGTGACTATGGGCACCAACAGCTGGGGAATCACGCTGCCAATTCTCTCGGGCCCACGGCCACAAGGGGAACTGGCCCTGCCAGAGTCGGAATTGTTGTTGATGCACCAGGACGGAGCTCCATTTGTCAGCCTCTTGAGAGAACCCCACAAGTAACCCAACACGTCAGTGGAGACCTTTTATGCGTGGGCAACGTCAATTGGTTTTACACCATCCAAAGACAACCTTCCATCCATCTAACTGGGCATGGTTAGAACGGCGGCACTGACATTCCTGGGATGGGCAGTAAAGGCACATTCATATATCCCACGGGTGGCTCCGCAAGTAGCCCCCCCTAAGGATCGGGACGGGCTACCGCTAACACACTCAGTCTGCTTCCGGAATGAGTACAAGCGTTCCTACTACAACATGAAGATGATCCGAAGGGGTGTACTGACGTCGGGCCAATTTCAGTCCCTTGATGTTGCGAGGCTTATGAATGCACTGCCTCGAACTTGGAAGGAGGTGTACAACCATGGCGCGGGGCTCTGGAACAGAGTTCCATCGAGAGAGGGGTTTGATACCCCCACACTCCATGTTCAAAAATGGACCAGAGCTTGGTTGCTACAACTCTATGCGTTCCAACATGGGGTATGCGACCCGCAATCCCGCGAGGTGTGGGAGGAGTGGGCAAATGCGCAACTGCCACCAAGGGTGAAGGACTTCGCACAGAGGGTGGTGTGGCACAAACTTACGGTACATGCAAGGGTCTACAAGAGGTCGGGCATGGACAAGTGCCCGATCTGTGCACAGAAGGAGTCAATTAAGCACACCATGGTGGAATGCTCCATGTTCAAAGCGGCGACAGCGGTCATACAACACTACTGTGGCCCGATGGCAACCAGGGATGCAGAGTTTTCGGTCCGGGACATGATTGAATCCGACAATCACGCATGTTTGCTGAGTACGGACCAAGGCCGGGCAATATGGTCCGCAACAAGTGCTCATTGGCGATACATATGTAAAGTCAACGCAGGAGCGTCCCTAGTGTTCACGTCATACCTAACGACATGGCTCGACGAGCTGTGTGGATGGATTGAATACTACCGCGGAGAACAGAAGGAGCAATGGAGGGGTTTCAAGCAATCGCTGGAATAACTTTGAGACATAGGAGTGCAACCATGGCAAGGGGAAGTACGCACACACACGGGGCTAAGTGCGTCGTGGCAAACACATACGGAATGTTTCACACAAGATCGAGACATGGGTACACGCGACTGACATGGGGAAGCAAAACCACACCTGATGCGCCCGAGGCAAGTAGGCTCTGGGGTGCTGCAGGGTGTACAAGATTTGCTGCAGAGCTGGTGGTGAAAGGATACACAATTGTATACACGGACAGGTCCTCAAAGACATTGGGCCACAAAGACATGCACAGGGCGTGTGGCTTCGGGGTATTCGCCCCAGAAGATGACCAAGGACCAGAAGTGCGTTTCTGCGGCTACGTCCCGACGCGTCACAGGCAAACAAATAGCGGCGCGGAGCTTTGGGCAGCACTTGAGGGGCTACAGGGGTTTTTGGTGCCCAAGCTGGCGATCCTCACGGACTCCCAGTACCTGCAATTAGGAGCAACGCGCAGGGCACAACATTGGAAGTCGAAAGGGTGGACGACATCATTCGGCAAGCTACAGGTCCACGTGCCGGTGTGGGAAATGCTACTCCATGAAACGGAAAAGCCAGGCAGAGACGTCAAATGGAATGAGGTGGCGAACGGATTGGCGATGGAAGGCATGTGCTCCGGTCCACTATGGTCCAAACAAGTGCTACAGGATTCGTCGGATTCGGAATCCACAGTGGTGTTACGGGGAGGGTCGGGATCAGAATCTGAGGACACCCAAACGCCGTGGGCGTCCCTGGGTTTGGTACCCATGGACAGTGATGAAATGATAGGAGAAGTGTCTGGGGGGCCAGCACCACGCGGAGCAGAGTCATGCAGTTGGGGTAGTGAGGAGTCAAGGGTAGGGTACATGCCAATGGAACGGGGGGGATATCGCAATAAACAGAGTCAGAATCCCAATCGTTCAGTATGGAGAATCTCAATCGTTCAGTATGGATGTGAGTGACACAAGGCGACAGCGCAAGACGCGAAAATTCAGGAAATGGCCGCTACCCACCGAAACCGTGTAGGGCACCGGGAATTGACCTAGGCTGAGACTGTGACCTTGAGTCTGAGCGACCTTGAAACGGAAAAAGAGCTCCACGTCTTCATTGGGGTATCCCTGCAGCATTTCATTACCGCAAATGCTTGAACGTTCAAACCTCGCGTCTTGTCGCAGAGGAAACTGTTGACGTGAGCCCCGCGTTCTGATGCGGAACACGGCAATAGGTCATCGAAGCAGTAGGTGTGTGCAGTCTCAAACTCCGCGTCGTGTCGCCGAGGAGCTCGCTGGCGTGATGCCGCCACAAAGTCCATGGGAGACACAGGAGAGGTGGTTGAAGCCGTGGTATCGACACGGCCCATACACGCAAGTCAGCCCGTCTCCAAAGAAAATCAAGCCGCAACAAGCAGAATAGCGTCTCAAAGCACCAGCAGTGTACCACCCGGACGCTAGAGCGGAGGAGGGGTTGAGGATTATCAACCCGGAGCTGGAAACTATGGTTTGGGCACGGAAACAGCAAATGTGACTCAGACTGGATCAACCTCACAACACGAGGATGCACTAAGAAATTGTGGACAATCACGGGGAGCTATTGCTGATGAACAATCAGGAACTCTACTCGGTGATGGTCCCAATCAACTGGACCCTGAAGACTTGGGCCCTGACGAAGATGTAGATTGAGTGGCGGCCCAAGAGTGCTGCAAAATGGCACTCGTTTCAGCGGGAGGCGATCCTACACTGTCCAACGGCAGAGGGCCACAGGGTGGTGCCATCCTCAATGAGTAGGAATGGAAATTGCCTGCACGTGTGGTTGACGGGTCGAGCTGATCTGATAAGACCGTGTCAGAAAACACTCTTCAGGCAAGCAAACCTGGTCACAGGGGACACTGTACGGTTCCTCTACACGTTGACGACCATGCCACCGTGCGAACGGAGGTACGCCTGAGTTGCACGGGCAAGGAGAGGCTTAGGCGTCACAAGTTGCCCACGCCCTAGGACTCCGTATACGCACGATGTGAGAATATTCTACATTTCTAGTTTGAGTATGCTATTTGACATATGTGACCAATGTCGTTACTAGCAGCGTGTGACACCCATTGAAATACGTGTCGATGTGTTCGATTTGTGTATCCACTTCTTCTAGTGTGTTGTATTTGATGTTTTTTTGAAGCTGGCCCAAATTGAGGCCAGCTTTTGGGTAACACTGCAAACAACTATGTGTATATGCAGGTTTTGACCCTTTTGGCCGAAATTTGGCCCAGCTTTTTGGTTTCTCGGTGAATAGGTATGGTTGTTTTCATATTTCTTTGGGCCATTTCGGCCAGTTTTCTGGTCTATTCACTATTCAAGCACTCGTATTCTATTTCCATTTCTATTTCGGCCAGCTTTTCCTCTTTTTGCACATATAAGCAATCGTTTCCCCTTCGAACACACCTGGCCGAAAATTCGGCCAGCTTGCAAGGGTCACTGTTCATGAGTATTGCACCTTACACTCCTTCGTATTTGTTTTCTTGTCTCAGCATTAATGTCTTCTGCTATTACTGTAAACGTCGTACACGCTGCAGTTACCGGTGGTTTTGCTACTACAGCCAAAGGGCTGTTGCGAAATGCATTACGTGGTGGGAATCTGCAAAAGCTTGTGCAATTCTGCCTCATGCTGCGGAAGAATCGTAGGAGCCGGCATTCTATGGCACAATTGAAGGTTGCCACCACCGAGAAAAAGCCCCCACGATGGTACTTGACATTTTTGTCACAGTTCCATGCCTTCTACTGCCTTGTGCGTCGTATGGCCCTCCCATACTCTAGCTGTGGGTCTGGTTACAACTGGGGTATTATGTCTTGTCGCCAACGGCGCAAGGTAGGAGTCCTTGGTCAGTGTAACACTAAGCAGACGTCCATTCACCATCGTGTTGGAGTAGCAGCACACAACTTGTGGAACAACATGCACCGTAGGCAAGTTTGTATATGGTTTGATAACCTGAGGCGCTACAGGTCGGGAGCTGATCCCCATTCACCTGACTTAACCCTAAACAGTACAGTTGTTGCTGTTTTGCACACTACTACCCTGCCTGCATTCCCGGGTCTGCCGGAGCTGGCCGAAATTGAGGTCAGGGTACCAAAGGTTGCAGATGACATCTTTCGCTCAGGTAGAGCTTTGGTTGATCGTATTGATGTTGCCAACCAAGGTATTCAGAGAGTTTGGGTTTGTGCCCTTTGACATATTGCCAAAAAAAATGTTCTTTCCCTCAACTGGAGACCCTTTTTCCTGTCGAAGCTCTTGTCCGGCACACACAAAGAGCTTTTGCAACTTGTGGTTGATTTGTCATTTGTGGAACACTGCACCAGGCACTGTGCTCCGCTGCTTGTGGACATGAAAATACACTTTGCACTACTTAAGCTATGGTATGGTGCGGCTTATGTTCCGTGGTATGTACCGCAACTACTGTTGGGTTTTCCTTTGGTATACACCGTGTGGCATAGCTATACGTATTGCGTTGAATTGATCTACAGGGCCTTCCTGCCGTTCATTAAGTTTTTGGAGCAGGGGAATAGCCTTCAGGTTGGGTCTACCCTCCGTGGCAAGGTCAAGGTCATCCGTATGAAGAAGACCTTGTTTGGACTCATGCTAGCCTCATCGTCCAATAGAGGCAGACTAGATGGGCGTGTAGCAGCGCTGCTGAGTAGCCAGCGGGACTTGACACCCATTCAGCGCAAGGATCCGCGTATGTTATTGGCCCTTAAGGCTTTGCTGTACACATACTGTCCAGCTTCTTTCAGCATTGGAACTTTGGTGGGTGAGTGCAAGTGGGAGGGCCGGGGGGCAGGTTCCGGGATTGTTGCTAAGCAAGCACTTGAGATGTCCCTACTGCTCATGCTGAACATCCTAAAGCCTGAGGAGCAGTTAGCCACGGAGTATGTGAAAGCCACTGCTGTTGCTCTTCTGTTTTGGAGTCAGTGGCATTCCTCCTCCCTAGGGTGTATCCACTTTGAGGAGCTGGGCGAGGCACTTCTGAGGGGGTTACCAGCCCACTGCCGCCGCAACACTGCCTGTACCAGTGTCCATCAGTCGTCTTATTTGTTAGTGACACTTCCCCCTGTCCAACCAGGGGATAAAGTTTTGTGTGGTGTGCTGGCTGAGAGATCTGTGGCAATGTTCTCTGCCAAGCTAAAACAATTCATCTTGACAGCCCATACGCAGAGCATGCCCATACGTGTTCCCGTTCATGACTATAAAGTTGAGGTGAGAAGACCGGATGCAGTTGATGATCTGTCTTGCCCTTGTACCATGTCTAGGACACGAATCACCACAGATCGGTTGAAAGTGGTTATGTTGCATGCAATGCAAAATCTGGTGGCTCGTACCAGGGGTCCTCAGGGCGTTGAGTATTTTTTACAAACAAATGCACCCACTCGCACTGTTGTCCAGCAAGGGGTATATCGTACTGCACATGCTTCACTCCGCGCTGCCAACCGTGCACTGCTTGCCGCTCTTGGTGGAATTGCGTTGCCCCCAAAGCCACCCCCCAAGCCCCGAGCCAGAGCCCCCCGTACCCCCCCCCCCCCAAGTCCAACCTCGGGTAGTGCAGGCCTCTGCCCTTGATGATCTGGGTTTAGGTATGTAGATGAGGATTGTGAGAAGCAAGATGGGGGTAGAGTTGCAACCCGAGACACACACCCCAAAGAAGAAACCCAAAACCGCCCCTGCCCCCTCACCTAGTGGCACGCAGGGCGCTCAAGCCACCCCCGCTTCCTCCTCAGGCACTGTGGCCCCTACTGGCACAGGTATGAATGGTTTTGTGAATCATTTTTCACCATCCCAAGCCTGAAACGCACAGTCATAGAACTCTACCACTGCCAAGCCTGCTGCTGCAGCCATTGCCAAGCCTCCTGCTAACACAGGTGCTAGGAAGCCCCGTGCATCTGCTCTGCGCAAGCGCTAATGCCGGTCCTAATGCTCATATTGCCTGTCGGTATGAAGTCTGGCCAAAATTTCGGCCAGCATGCAGTCTTGAGTGTTCCTCCTCTCTTATTATTGTGTTTCTCCACGGGCACTGTAAAACCCTGTTTTGATTGGTCAAGTGGCAAGTATTTGCTTGTAATTGAGTATATTACATTGCGCACCCTGTTGAAATGTCACTGCTCCTGTGTTCCTTGCTCCTCTCTACTGTCATAGGTACCCATTTAAGTGATCATATTTCGAGTTTTGATGGAGCTGGCCGAAATTTCGGCCACTTTTGGCCTGCTTGCCAAATAGGACCATGTGTTTTGATGTTTTCACAAGAGCTGGCCGAAATTTCGGCCAGGTTGGTTAAAATAGGAAATACAGGTACACACTTTGGGGATTTTTTCATGTGTGCGTCGATGAAACGTATGTTTGAGGTTCTCTTACCTGTGGTGTATAGGGGGGTTCTCTGATCACCATGAAGGGGAGAGGAACAATGGGCACCCCCCCCCCCCCGGCACCGGATTGCACCGGTCTAAATGCAAAACAACACTATATTTTGGTGATTGAACATCTTTATTTTGAAAATTTGTGTGTTGCCAAAAATACAAATGATGGCACATATTTCAAATACACACCTTGTTTTTGCATGTTGCCACCAGGGGGATATGGATATGCAAAAAAAAAAACACCCCTTTTCACATACTTTTCCCCTCACTACAACATGGACTTCCGTGGGCCATAGCGCCAGGTGGGGGGTGGGCAACTTGTGACGCCTAAAAGAGGGGGGGGGGGTAAGATGAGGGAGAGACACAGAGAAGAGAGGGACAGAGAGAAACCTATGGGGAGGGCAAAGAGGAAGAGAAACCCCTTGGGAGGGTGAAGAGGAAGAAGCACACACAAACAGAGAGAGAGAGAGAGAGGGGCCCGCACAGCAAGAGGTTAGAGACTAACCGGCGCTATTGGAGGGTGGTGAGAGCAAGGTGACCCAGACAGCCAAAGAATATTGGATCGCCACCTAGAGTGGCGCATGTGAGGCAACAATTGGCACAGATCCAGCCTGAGCTGCAATGTAGCAAGGCAAAACATTGAACCGAGTGTAGTGATGACCATGCGCTTGTGACACGGGGACGTATGCGAGCCCAATGTCCGTTGCCTCGTGGCCACCGCCAATACTTGCCGGTCGAGTCGGGTGGGCCAAAGTCGGCCCCCACCAGCGAGACACGCCACGGCAGATGCCCTTCCCGGTGAAGGTGCTACCCGGATCGAGCAGACGCACCCCTCCCACACCAAGTGTGATTTCGCCTCCAGGCGTCCCCGACCGTAACCAGCGATGCGCATGTCCTAAGTTTTGTCTGCTCGTCCTGCTTGGTACTATCCCCCTTGTTCCATGGAAACAGAAAATTTTTGTGAGTGCTCTGTCTCGGTTTGTGGCAAGGATCTGTCTACATCTGTGACGGTTCTTCATCCGAAGTATGTCCGTATCTATGTCGGTGGTTTTACTAAAGGTTTCGGGTAATTGTGTGGTGCGCCTTCAATAGGTTTTGGCGCGTTTGGATTAGGCTCAGTCTACTTCACTGTCGCAGCGGTGTATGAACATGCTGCCGTATTGACTGGCGCTTCACTCCGCCACCACTCTTTGTGCGGTGTACTCCTACCAGATGTGTACTACAAGTAACACGTTTTTTTTCGCTACCATGGCCACTCAAGTGGAGTTCAGTACCCTTACGCAAGCGGAGCACTCCAAGGGTGTGCTGGCATAAAATGTCTTTCCTCCCAATTTACTGGGGCGGTCCAAGGACACGTTTGAGTTGCTATTGTCGCTGCGCCTAACAGAGAAGGACAAAACAGTAATTCACGGAGTGCCTTTTCAGTCTAGCATGATTGCAGCGCCATGTATGTTGTGGCTCATGTTTATCGATCATCTTCCGGCGACGTCTCTTGTATGTCTGCACACAGCAGTGCCCAGCTCCGACATCGGAACGTGGCACAAGTGGTCCCCACGGCTGGCTGCCCAGCAATCTCCCAAGGAAATTGATGACAAGCTCCTCTGGCAGTCTGACGTCTGCGATCAGGTCATTGATGAGTCTGTGCAGCGATACCTGGCTGAGCAATCTTTTGACCATTTTGTACGTATAGTCGTCGGCCAGCAAGTCATGGCCCACAAACACAAATTGAAGGAGCTGCTGCCATGGTGTACGGTGTACCGTTAGTGGGCCGACTTCCATCGCGCTCTGCCGGTCTCTCAATTGCGCTTGGATGACGAAGGCTCTGCCTTGCTTGAGTGCCCTTTGAAGTCCGCTGATTGGGCCAAGTTGGTGACCAATCAGGCGAGGGAGTTGAAGGTGGTTGTGTCTGGGTCTGCCGAAAACCGTATTTGAGCCGAGTCGTGGAGATGCCGTTTAGAGAAACCCTCTAGTCACGGTCATGGAGACAACGTCAGGGAGGAGGATCCTTTTCAGGCCATTCTCGACGACGTTCAATAATACCCCCTGTTAGTAACCAAGTCACCATGCCTGTCTCCGTAGCAGCTCCTCAGTTCTTCCAGGGTAGAGTCATGATTGGTGGAGTCATCCGACTATGTCAGGCCGGCACCTCAATTGCATGCCGGGAAATTTAGGCTTGCACATTCACTCGAGCAGGGCCAGTGGCGAGAGACCATTGACGAAACACTGGAAACCTTCTCTAGGCACCTCACATGTGCACACACTCAAAACGCACAATACCGTCGGAGATACATAGTACCTTGTCCAAAGCGGAATGTTCAATACCATCTTTTGGAGGTTTCCCCCCACGGACAGAGGTAATCCCCTGGAGAGCTGCCCTCATAACTTGCTTAGTCGACCCGGATTGAGCTACCTAGCACACGGATTTAAGCAAATACTTCGTAGCATGAACTTCAGCCAAACCGTTGCACCCTTCAGGCACAAGAATGTTGGAAAAAAGCATGCGTGCTGCGACCTCGTATCAGTCAATACCAGGGGGCGCTGCCTGAACTAGTCCTCGATATTGCTTCATGAATGAGGCTGTGTCAGGCACAAACAGTGCCGGAGGGGCTGCGATGTGTGGCCGTTGTCTGCTGGCAGTGTGGGACGGTCGCTATCGACCCGTTGTAGGGCCCCTGTCCGGAATGCGGTGCTAGCGCCTTTTTCACGGTAGATGTTGTGCACTCCTCCCGCGCCCCGGTAGGTTTGTCCACGTTTGCGGAGGAGGTACAGTCATTGCTGTCGGGTATCCATGCTGTCCAGGCGTCACTGGAATTATATCAACTAGTGCGCTGGGCTCAGCTGGTTCATCGCAGGTTTTCCTCCCCCAAAGCTTAGTGGAAATTGTTTCTCTCGCCGCCGGTGTGATACACTCTCCTCATGTTTGGTCTTCGTCGCGCAAAGGTGCCCTTGGGTTGTGAAGGTATTTCAGGGGCATTGGCCAATAGTTTGTCGTCTCCTTTGTGTTCGGACGTAGCGACGACAGCGTTTCTTGTGTCTTCGTCACTCCGCAAGGATTGTGTCTGCCCGCGTTGGTGCGATGTCAGGGTGGTGTCTCATGTGTATGGGTTCTCACATTGTGCGGTATGTGTGTGTGCAGTCCCAAGTGTTCCGTTTCAGCAGCGCGCATATGCACGGCGAAGCACCGTACGGCTCAAGGGTGTTCTACTCGGCAAAATTGTTCCCCTTTTTCTGATGCAGGACAATGTTGCACCATCACTTTTTTCTTTTCGCCTCCGTCTTCATGTATGGCCCGGCCGTCGGTGTTCACTCGCGCTCCCACCGACACAGCAAAGGGTGTCACGCTGTCGGAGTTTGTTGTGATTACAAGGAATTGTGGTGGTGCCTCATACAAGCTACACGCGGTAGTAGGTGTCATTCTCCGCCCCAACCCACACGCAATGCTTCTGCACGAACTATGGGATCCACATGTGTCCCTCTAGATTCCGCTCCGCTCATATGTATGCACTGCCGGCGCCACCACGGTGCAGGCAAAGGGATGGCTGTGCTGATTCACTGCTGGCTGTGGTCCAACGGGGCACGACCATCTGTTTCTGTTCTCCTAGAGACACGGTCATGTTTCATGGTGCTGGCTCAGCATGGTAGTTCGGTAGTATTGTACGGAGATATCCACCTCGACCATGAACTGAAGAGCACTGGAAAGGAAGACGTTCTCACAGGGCTGTGGACGGTTATCCATAACGACCACCCCCATTTCGTGATGTGAGCGGGAGACTTCAATGTTCCGCGGTCCGACTTTAGTCTCGTCACATCAATGCTCTAGCAAGGCCACGGCCTGGGCGGACTATAGGTTCCGTATGCGGCCGGTGAGCACACCATTTTCACAGAGCAATGGGCAGGGTCTCGCTCCACATAAATAGACTATATGTTGGTATTGGCAGTTCTCTCATTGTTTGCCAAGGGGGTTTTTCTTCTTCGGGTGTTGTGCGATTTTGATGGTCTGGGGGGCCAGTCAGGTGCCTACACGAAACGGTATCGTCACAGGTCCACTGCCGTTGAGATGCGTCCGCACCTGTCCGTGTTGCTTGGCATGTATTGGTGGGGGTCTCCTCATCCCGACATGTTGGTCCACTGTTACTGGTATGTGGCTGATCGGGTACTTCTTCCGGGCTGTGTTCGCTAAAGCGTAGCACCCATTTTGGCGCGTGGTCGGGAACTGGTCACAAAATCACCCACATCGGCAATCTTGGCTGAGTGGCACACCGAGGTGTAGCATCACCTGTTTCTCCGAAGGATCATAATGAACTAAAAAATCTTGGGCTCAAAGAGCATCACCTCCCACACCACCAAGGCTCTCCGCCTCTCATCCAAAGCCCCCATCCCCTACCCCGAATCGCGTTCTTTGAGTTCGCGCGTTGCGTCCCCAGATGATGCATTGTGTGAGGTCTCGGCCTAGCTGCAGTTCTATCATTCGTCGCGCGGCCTCTGCATGAATTTGTCCGTGCTGTTGCAAGTCGCGGGTCCCCATGTCGCCAGTATGCCCTATGATGAGCCTAATTTCAGTCTACCTTTTGATATCCGTCGCAAGGGTCTGCCTACTGACGCGCCGACAACTTCCGCATTGCTCCCAATCTTTCCCAAGGGACCTGTCTTTTATTTTCGTTCGGTTCGTCTCTCCATGCTCCGGGTATTTTCGACCCTGGCGTCAGTCGAGGACATCGTGTTTCAGTCTCTGCCTGCTTTCCCTGGAGCGGTTGTCCAAGCTATGCTAATGTACATGTGTCTCGTGGATGCAATGCCCTCTGCCCTGTCCAATCATGTGCTGCAACAACGTATTTTTAAATGTGGCCCCCAGTCCCTCTTTCACTTGTGTCGCCGAATGAAACTAGCGTCTGCGGCCAACATTGTATCGGCGGGTGTCGTGCAAAAAGAGCCCACGTTCAGGTCTGACACGATGGATTGTGATCCGAGAATATGTATTCGTATCGAGCTGAGCTGTGTTCCCAATACTTGTGTGTGGGCTCCAAGGCTACTGTGTCTGTATCATTAACACGTTACGGCGAAGCACACATAGTTGAAGGCGGCGAGTCCAGTGCATTTGACATGCCGGTTCGCGGTGATGTTTCTCGGCTGTCCTCGGCCTCGCCTTCATGGTAAGTTTGAGGAGCTTGGGCACAGCGCTCCTACGGTCGTCAGCACGTCCGCTTGTGGACTGTGCACGGGCTGTCTCCGCTTGTGGTTCGTGATCTGGGGTTTTCCCAGGTTTGTCGGCAGGCGGCTATGGCGTTCGTAGAAGTTGGCAAAATTTATACTACCGGTGTGATGTATGTAGCCGAATGTTGGTGGCCTGCAGGTGTCACTCTCAGTGACGTGGTGTTAAGCGATGATGGCCGGTGGTTTGGCAGGATGCTAGCTTACTCTACTCGTACGGGGCCGAGCAAACCCTACCTACCTGCCTAGCCACTACCAACCGGCAGAGGGTCGCCAGCTCCTTGGCGCGGGCGTTTCTCCTTTGCGAGCGGCGCTACCACCGGTTGACGGTCACTTTGCTACCTTGACCACCAAAGATGTTTTGCACAAGCACCTGCAAACCTCCCCACATGTGGCGAGCGCCGCAGCAAGGATAGCCACTGCAGGTGGATCAGCAGGTCCCGCCCCAGCAAAGCCCCATGCAAGCCGAGTAGTGTGATAAGCGGCATGCACAAAGCTTGTGTGATCAGCGGTAGGCAATATTCGTTGTGTCACCCAACAAAACGGTCACCAAGGGTAGTTCCCCGGGTTGCCGACGAGCCCCTGGCCACAACAATAGCACACGCGGGTCGTTTCGCGTGATCAGTGGAACGCACTTAGGGCGCATCATAAGCGGAAGGCACCCACATCTCCACGTTGGATGTTGTGCCATGACGCATGCAACGGCCACTAGCAGTGGCTGCCGATGCCGCCAATGCTGCCTCCTCCACCACATCCACGAGCGGGGCGGCACCTGGGGCAGCTAGAACCCCGCCGTCCACCTCGCAACAGAGCGGTCAATTAGGGGCAGGTGGCGGCAACACCGTGACAGCCTCTGGCTGATAGCACCGGGTGTGCAGCCGGCCGCGGAGGAGGCAACGGGAGGTGCAGCAACCCTTCGCTAATGGGCCAACGAACGAATTGTTGGTGCCCGTGCCGTGTTGCATTGCGGGGCTATGCAAAAGGGAAGCAGCTTTTCACACCAATGCAACTACCTCCACGCACCCCCCCCCTCCCCCGCTTGACGTCCGCAGGCACGCAAGTGTGACCTTTTTCATCCCCGGCTAACCTACCCTCTCACTGCCTTAATTGCTTATCGCCGTCATCGGGGGCGGGTGCCTGTGATTTCTGACACCACCTCCCCTGGCAATATGTGTGCTAGCGGCACCGACAAATTTTTTCAGCGTGGCAAATGTGCAAAACACTCAATTTCACCCACTTTTTTACATTCAAAATGCTCACAATGAGTTAGGGAATGCCCCGCCACATGTCTTCTTCTGCTGGTCGAGAAGCCTTTGCTCATTCACAAGTACATATGTTGGAATATGGTGCTGTTTTTCATTTGTTGTGAGTGGTAAAACCTATTTTCACCCCACTTGTGTATCTTCAATCTGCTCAAAATGAAATGGAGAATTTGAAAATGCCCATAAATTGGAGAAAAACTTTCGCCTACCCCCCCCCCCCCCACCCACCCACCCCCCTCCCGGAGCCCCCCGCCCACGCCGCGGGGGTTGGTGTCTCGAGGTGCAATGCACAACCCCCCATGATCGCCGTCCGCAATTGTGCCCCACACCTTGCTAGGTCGCTGACTATACTCCTTGGCCTTCGCCTCGATAGTCATGTCCTGAGCACATCTAAATTAAGCCCAGCGGATAACGCTGTGTGTCTGATGAAGTGAATTTTCTACATATCTAAGTCCTATCAAAACACCCTGCCATCTCAAGGGATGCACGGCATGTTGCAAAGTGCGTGGCTTGGCCACCCGCAGTGTAGATGCCCGCTCCGAGAGCACCCTTGCAACGGCCCCAACATTGTCATCCCAATTCATTGTGTCTATGGCGTGACCTACAAATGGCTCCAATGGCACCAAAAACATCACCGAGTTTCGCAGATTATTGCGTGTGCATGAAAGGTCGACACCATCGCAGAGCCGGACCACTAGGATTGTGGACTCTAACAAAGAAATAATGTTCGGTACTTCGGGATGCTACAAGCTAGGTTTAAATACGCACTGAAATCCCCTACAGCTGCTGCAGCTCCCATCCACGATCACCGGCGCCAATCGCCTCTCGGAGGTAGATGCCGACATCATACGGGATAAATGAGTGACGGCGGGGCCAAGGTGCAAACATGCTCGCGCCCTCGCTGGACAGCACCCAGGCGGGGAAACGAACAAATACCCCAATAATGTCTCCAAGCCCTCTACATTATGTGCCATGCGCTGGCGGTGCAACCCAAAGTTCTTGTGCATCCAGGACAGACACCGGGTGGCATCCAAGACACCTTATTGGCGGACCACATAGCCTTTGGTTGCCAGATGCAAGGACGCGCGGCGGGCCTCCTATGCGTTCTAGGCCCGGTCATGTGCCACAAGCACTATGTCGTCGACATACTACACGACAGCCGCCTACACATCCGGCACATGCGAAAGCACACCACCAATCAAGTGTTGGACCAAGCCGGGCGCTTGGTTACAACCAAATGGCACGCGTACCAAGGCGTGCATAGTGCCTGCTGCATAAACACAAATATCCCCGGCCATGGCCGGGGGGAGGGAGACACTGGAATAGCAGTCTCCAAGGTCTCACTTGGTCCCCCGCCCCCCGGGTAGCGATTTGAAGAGGCCCTCGAGCTCTTCTTAAAACAAAGCGGTACAAAGGCCGTGTTTTGTGCGTGCACCGGTCGTAAAATGCCCTCATGTCGATTATGACCACGCACTAAAACACAAGGTGCAATCCTTGGCATCATCTCGGACGTACGTATGGCCGAGAAGCTCCAATTGCGACCCATGGTCGGCTATGTTCATTGGGCTACCACCGCGGGCGCTGCCTGGGCCTATGACACGAAGGCGCGTCAGCAGCAGTGGAGCTCCTTCGCCATGCTGCACAACTTGTCCTCCGCGGTCCGAGTTTGCACTTCTAGCACTAGAAGCATTCGGTGAGTGCCATTGCCTGCACCTTGGAGAGACCGCCTGGCCCTAACTGGGAATCATCCCTCCAAGACCAGGCCCTGTGGCACCGTCTCCTTGGAGGCACGTCCACCCTCCCCCCCTTCGCTGTCCAGCTCTGGCCCAGGGGCGTGCTTGGCAGGCGCTTGGCTACAGGTGTTGGAGGCTTCCCTGTTGTAGTCATGGTCAGTATTGAAGAAGAGAAAGACGAGAGCAATGTTGGGGTATTTCGGGGGGGCTGGCGCGCTTCGTGGGGTTGCGGAGGCAGGACGAAGATGATCTTTGCGACCCACGGACCGCTCACACAATTGGGGGGAGGCCCCGCATACGTGTTGGAGTTCGGCCACGACGGTTGCGGGTGTGCCGGTGTCGCAAAGATGCTTCGTCCGAAGAGACGGCCTCAGCAAGAACCCCTGCCGCCCGCAAACGCGAGCCATCGACCAATGTGCTCGCCATCGCCGGCCCTTGAAGAGGGTCAATGTAGTTACTCTCAGCCCACTGACGTCTGCCAAGAGTGCACAAAACCAATATGTGCCCATATCTTGGACGCGGTAGTTCTTGCCGCTGTGCGCGTCTCAGCTGACCATTATCGGGCAGACAGCCTGTTACGCATCGGGTGACGTAAAGGGTTTTGTTTGGCGCTTGAAAGCCCATGTGCCAACCCTCACGACGAACGGCTATTGCTTGCAACGCTCCACCAACTCGCAACGAATGGGCCGCCAAACGACGTCTTGTCAACACCACAATGGGGTGGTGGTCAATTATCATTGAGATGGTACGGGGTCGACGGGGCCGGACAGTTTCCGTCAAGGTCGATGACCAGCTCTGCGACCAAGATGCAGAACCCCAATTTGGGGATTGCCTACCGCTGCCCTATGCCCCATTTGTCCTGCAAGGGCCTCGGCCCTGGAGTACTCGGCATAGACGAGCACCGCCCATCCCACAGGCTAGACCTCCCTAGCCAAGACACAGACCGCGCTCTCGGGCCACCGCTGCAAGGCGAGGCCATGATGTTCACCGCCATAGTCCTTGGCCCAAAGGTTATACACGGCCGTTGCCAGCCCATGGACCTCCGGCGCCGTCCTACCCCCGAAATTATTCTCTAGGGACGGTCGTCAGCAAAAGGATTTTGGCGGCGGGGCTGAGGGGCGGGGTTTGAGCACCAGCGGCTGCTGAGCGGGGGATGCTTAGGGGAAACATGGATAGCCCTATGCTAGGCTGTGCGCCAATGCAGGGCACGGGTGCTATGACCCGTGCATCGTCGTACGTGTGCCCGGTACTAAAGGCCGTTTACAAGGTTTGGTCACCCTGTATCGTGAAACCCCCATTGCCTGCATGTTGGGCGTCGGCCCGTGCTGCCGCTGAAGCTGCTGTTGTGACACCTACTGCTGCCCCATGTTAGTGTCTGGTCCAATGCCCATACAGCGCACAGCGGAGGCATGCACCCATCGGCCCTACTTTGGCCACGTGCGGCTGCGTGAGGAGGTCCAATTGCATCCCCAGCGGCGGCCATGGCGCCCTCCCAACGCTTCTAGCCAGATCGCTAGGTGCACGGCATTTAGCTAGCCCTTATTGGGACGGATTCCTACGCGCGCCGGAAGATGACAACGGCCGCCACAATTACGGCAATGGGCTGTCCACCAGCCTGTGTAGCTCGCTCAATAACAGCTTGTGGATCGACGGAGCTTGCAGCCAGGATAGACGGGGCTCAGCTGCCGTGATCTCCCTATGACCTTGGTTAGTGCGCGTCTTGTACGGCTCGTCTGCCGGTGGAACCCGCGGCGCACACGCCATTCGGCACGCGGCCTGCACGGCACTCCTATTCGGGGCCGTCTTCTGTCGCTTCGTGTCGCCCGCAACGACGTCGACATGCCACCACACCTGGGTTTCGTTGAGGGCCATACCCGGAAGCGCCTTATGGGCGTCCTGGGACAGCTGAGCCCACTGGACCGTCTTGTCGACTCCAGTCTGATCCACCCCAGGTGCATGGGTAAAGGGGCGGAGGTTCGTCCAGATCATGCACCAAGCCAACAAAACTAGAGAGTCAACATCTCTATACGTCGGAGCTGAAGTGTTTTTTGGGAGCACATCACCGCATCATTGTCTTTCCTATCTCCCCACAAAATGTAAGTAGATGTTCACAAGTCTGCGGGTGCTGCCAGACAACCGGTGGCACATGGCGCTGACCCCGTGGTGGACACGCCTACATTGGCCCAAGCGCAACCTAAGACGATTGAGCACACATTTGCCGGTGAGGTGAGATGGAGCAAGCACTCAGTGAGACGACTGCGGGTCACGGCCCCTGGACCGACTCCGCGGAAGCCACCTTCTGGTCGCTTATCTGAGATGACCAAGCTGCAAAGCTCGCCGGTGAGTATTACTTGACAGCAAAACCTAGCTTTTTGCTAACCTAGAATGTGCTCCCTGGGCCACAACACGGGTACATAGTACGGCCCATGTAGGCTGCGTAGTCGGTGAACTCGTTGCCGATCATGTCTTAGCAGTTTTGCGGGCTAAGATCCTTGTTAGGGACTCGCTGCCCCTGCGCACAACGCACTTGGAGGCACTAGGCCAAGAAAAGCGATGATTGCCGGCATGCAAGGCGTAGTCATAGGGGTTGCTGGGTGAGTCACCCGGAAACACACCGCGTAGCCGCTTGATTGTCAAGCACGATACAGGTCCTTGGTTTGGCCAAGCATGCCACTACCCGTTTGCCGTATAATTCGGCGCAGTAGATGGTCTCTGAGCCCAGTAGTCTTGCTCACAAGCACGCAGGCCGGTTGACTATGCTTGTGCCGGCTATATATATATATATATATATATATATATATATATATATATATATATATGTTTCTTGTTAGCTAGATTTAAGGGGAGAGGGGTGTAGTACTATATCCTTGTGTGGATCATTGCGTCTGCCGGTCCGCCGCGTGCGACGGAGGCAATGGAAGAAGATGACCAACGCCGGGACTGCAGCAAAGTGCGGGAAGCTATGGAGGAGGATGAAGGACTTGACATCGTGGGGGCAAAGGAGGCGCACGAGGTGGAGCAGCAGGAGGCGGGGCTGGCGGACAGGGATAGGCCCAAGACGGGGGACGTGGAAACCTGCAGGCATTGGGCCAAGGGGTGGTGCATGCGGGCGGATGCCTGCCGCTTCGCACACCCCCAGCCGCCGGTGCCACGGGGAGTACCCCAAGATCTGCTCCTGATCCTCCACGCCATCGCCCGCGTGGGGGCCCTTAGCCTGCACCGTTCCCAGCACCACCAAAGGCTGATGCGTGAAGTGGTGGGGAGGGCACAGGGAGGGGGACTCCCAGCGGTGGGGTACGTGGTCGCTCGCGGGAGCAGGACCGTGTGGGCGGTGGCGCTGCTGTGTGGCATGGCGGCCTTGCTCACCCCGTTCCCGGTGGTCCCGTGGAGGGACATGGTCACCCTCTAGGAGGCGAACCTAGGGTGGGTGTGCACCTGGCACACACATGCTGTCGGCATGGACCCGCACGGGTGGCAGGCTAAGGCAGTTGTGACCTACCTGTCCTGGTCTCTGCCGACGGCGCCTTTTACCTGGGCGCACTGGTGGGAAAGAGCGCTAAGCTGGGCCAGCGATGGTAGTGCTGTGGGTGCTTGCCCGGACATGCCACGCGAGCCTGTCGCAGCCCAGCCGTGGACTGTCTCCCTGCACCTTCCCACCACGGCGGCCCGGCTTGCAGTCGTGGACCCGGAGGTCCGTTTGCTGAAGGATGAGGATGGGCCGGGGTTCCACCTGGGACAGACGATGGAGGTTCGATCCTTTGGCCTCCCCAGTCCCGTGGTACAGGACATCCTTGAGGGGATCCAAATCACGCGCAGTGACGCAGCTGACGTGTGGACCGCGGTCCATCGCCAGCTGCCCGGGCCCCCCGGCCACGAGCGTCTGGCGGGGGTGGAATGGCGCATGTGGGCCGCCAATAGCCCGTGCCCGCCGGTGGTGGTCTTGCCCGAGTAGTCCGGCCCCCATCCCAGCTGGGAAACCGTAGCGGTCCTGTGGGGGTTGGTGACTGTCCGAGGAATCGGAGGGCACGTCTTCACAGCCCCGGGGGGCACGGTGGTCGAGACGGATGGGGGGGTGGCGCCGCAGCTCACAGCGGATCCCGTGACCACACATGTGGTGGTGGCCGTCCTTGAGTGGGGGGCCGAAACACCTGAACCCTGGCGAGACCCGGTCGCCAGGGTTATCTGGCGTGACCTGCCGATCCTGCAGGCCACCATCTGGTCAAGGGGAGCGGCACCGCATCTCCCGGGTGCAATCCCCTGGCTCCGGGATAGCGGAGACGCCTCTCCACCGCCGGCCAAGATGCGGAGCGCCCTGGAGGGTTTGTATGCCACATGAGACAACCCCGGGCCACGGCATCACTTCCTGGTGGCCACGGACCCCACAGCGGAGCTCGGCGACGACACGGTCGCGCTTGTCGTCGATGTGGCGCAACCCCTGGCCCCCCATGCCATGATACTTCCGAGGGAGGGGTGGTAGGGCCAGCCGCACTTCCAGACTCCGGCCGCCCTACTCATTGTGCGGTGCGTCGAGCTGGGCGGTTCGGAGGTCGTGCACCTCGACCGGTCGGAGACGCCGAGTCTGCGACACTGGACCTCCCACCACCTCTTGGCCCCCATGTGCCCTAGTGGCCCAAATTAAAGTCAACATGGTTAATTTTAATTTTTAATATATGAACCCGTTAATATATTAATCTCGCAAATATTAAGAGGTTTAGGTTCAATTTTTTTGATTGGGTCATTTGTACCCATTTTTCCATGCACTTATGAGGACCCATAAGGGGTGTTACGTGGCATATTGTTGCACAACGGTATAGTAGAGAGGTTCTAATGTTGTGTTGGTGGGTGTCTTGGACACCCCCCCTCCAGTTGCCCGCAACCCCCCCCCCCCCCCCTCCACAGCACCATGTTCCCCTGTATAGCCCTTGTTATGCCTTTCTCTCGGGACACCCTTACCGAGCTTAACATGACGCTCGTGCGTTTGAGCGCGGCCAAGAGTTCGCGGGACCCTTTAGTCTGCCAACTCCTTGGCGAGTGGGTGGCCTCATCCCCTTTGGCCCGGGCCCGATGGTCCAAGGCCATGGTGGTTGGCTACCCCTCCCTTACTCGCGACAAGCAAAAGGCGGCGGTGAAGCAATATGCCTTCCACCTCTTCCCGGCCCCGGACCTCATCGGCCTCCTCATGGACTTGAACGTCCCCAAGGCTGGCTTCCGCCACATGATGGAGTACATGAGCCGCTGGGGGTCGGCCTACACGGCCGCAACCGGCCTCCCGTTTGCCAAGCCCATCCCCACCCGGGAAGCTCTCACGGACGCCCGGAAGGAGTTGGTCACCCCCCTTGACCTACGGCCACCCGTGTCCGTCCCCGATCCCCCCGCGAGTGGGCGCTCTTGGCCGCTACCCTCATGGGCCCGGTACTTCCAATCACGCCCATCGCTAGTGGACACCATCGATTGGACAAGGCCCCTCACCTTCATTGTGCGTGGGGATGCGTACCCGTGCGCCGGTGGTAGTTGGACCCCACTCTCCATTGGGCTCCTCAACCACGGCGCACGGGGCCGCACACCCGTGTACTTGTGGGTGATAGGGATGACCGTGTGAGGGGACAAGGACATGGCGGCAATACCAACGATATGGGCCGATGACTTGAAGGTTTGTGGCCCATTCGTTGTTTGTTAATTTTTCTCGAGATTAATATCTAGTTTTTGGTTAATATTAACGCCCACTGAAAAATTAACTTAATATTAATCTCGAGAAATCAATGTAAATATTAATCCATGCCCTTTTTGAAGGTATTGCAGTCCATACAAGACTGCGAGAAGCTTCACTGGGTGTCGCGCTGGGTGCCAAGCAGGTTGGTCATCGGGGGAGACCAACCGTTGGTGCGGCGCCTTATCGGTGTGTCCACGTCGCCCTTGGTAGGCTCAATTTACAATATGGGGCTGTAGGACAAGGTTGCGGCGGCATGGGTCAACGTGGCGACCCGGCGCACCTTGGCCCGTCAGGAGGCGGCCCGCCGCCGCTACAAGGAGACCGGCCGTAGCTTGGAGAATGGGGGATGCATAGGGGATCCACACATTGTAGTTGACCGGTGCGTGGTTTTCCTATGCATCCTCCATTGTTGCATGGCCATAGGCTGGCTTCGAGTGGCGTTAATCGAGACACGCCTTGTGGACCTCCCCAAGGAGAACACCGACGCCGTGCAACGGGTCCTCTACCGGGCCCGCACGGGTGTGAAGTTGGGTGCGACGGGGGCACCCGACGGGGAGGAGGCCCGTGCGTTGTTCCTCGCGTGGCAGAAACTTGGTCCGTTGTTGGACTACGTCCCGGAGGATGGTGAATGGCAAGCCGTTGTGGCCATGCGTGACCTCCTCCGGGAGTTGTACACGGACAAGCCGCCCCGCGGAGACCTACGTGCGGCCGAGGTGGTACACGCCTACCGTGCACATTGTTGCAAGGAGGCGTGTCAATCAAACTACCTCCTCTATTTGGAGGAGGATGTCACCGAGGCCGTGGTCAACGCACGCCGCTTGGGAGTTGGGTTGGGTGCCGTGTGCGCGGATGTCGTTGAGAGCCTCAACGCCATCCTTAAGCGCGCATACAATGATCACTCGGGCCGGGGGGGGGGGGGGGATGCCGGGGGCAACCCAACTAGAACGGGAGGGGGAGGTAGTTTCACAAGTGTGGGAGTGGTGGTTTTTAAAATTTTACCTCCCGCTACGCAACTACGCGACCCCCCATACCGCCCCATGCACCATGGCCAAACTCATGGCCACCCATAGCCCCCCGCCCTCCACCCTTGCTTCCCCACCGCTAGCTTTGTTTTCTCCTTGCCATGGACGCCTCGGCCATGCAAAAGATGCTTAGGCGTCACAAGTCGCCCACCCTCTAGGACCCCGTATACGCGCGATGTGACAGTATTCTACATTTCTACTTTGAGTATGCTATTTGACATATGTGACCAAAGTTGTTGGTAGAGCTGTGTGACACCCATTCAAATACGTGTTGATGTGTTAGCCTTGTGTATACCCTTCTTCTAGTGTGTTGTATTTGACGTTTTTTTGAAGCTGGCAGAAAATGAGGCCAGGTTTTGGGCAACATTCCAACCAACTATGTGTATATGCAGTTTTTGACCCTTTTGGCCGAAATTTCGGCCAGCTTTTTGGTTTCCTAGTGAACAGCCATAGTTATTTTCATTTTTCTTCGGGCTGGCCGAAATTTCGGCCAGCTTTTTGGTCTGTTCACTATTCAAGCACTTACATTCCGGTTTTTGGGCGGTCTGGCCGAAATTTCGGCCAGCTTTTCCTATTTTTGAACATTTAAGCAATCATTTCCCCTTCGAACACACCTGGCCGAAATCTCGGCCAGCTTGCAATTGTCGTTGTTCATGAGAATTACACCTTACACTCCTACACAACGGTTTTCTTGTCTCAGCATTAATGTCTTCTGTATTACTGTCAATGTTGTACATGCTGCAGTTACTGGTGCTTTTGCTACTACAGCCAAAGGGCTGTTGCGAAATGCATTACGTGGTGGGACTCTGCAAAAGCTTTTGCAATTGTGCCTCATGTTGCGGAAGAATCGCACGAGCCGGCACTCCCTGACACAGTTCAAATCCAGACCACTGCTGGCTCAGCATCCACCACATCGGTGCGGATGTCCCTACTCCTGGATAGGCTTGAGGATGAGGATGCCAATGAGTGCACCCTTTACCATCACATTACTGTTATGCTTGAAGAGTGTGGTGTTACTGCCGAGGAAGGCACTGTGGTGTGTTTCGTTTATTAATTCGGTTTTGTCGATCGACCTGGCCGAAATTTCGGCCAGCTTCTGTGTTTCACATGTTTTCCTGTGCAGACTGCTGTTGCCAAACGATGGGGGGGCGTTGGGTGTTTGCTGAAACTTGTGGGTCTTGCTGCAGTAGACGCCATGGCAGCCATGGAGAAGCGTGGATTACATCCCGCACTAGGTACGTTCAAGGAAGTGGAAGGCATCACGCCTGACCGACTTCGCGACATCATAGGTTACATGGATGGGACAAAAGTACCCTACCTGGTCCCAAAAAAATTATGAAAGATGTTAAAAAGGCCCAGATGTGGTCCTGGCACATTCTTCATCCCGAGGCGATTACCAATGGGCTTGTGAACAACACCACAGGTATGTTTTGGTCAAACAGGGGTTTGTATTCGAATAAATCAGCCGACCTGGCCGAAATTTCGGCCAGCTTGTGTGTCGTTCAATTAATGCACAATAGGAGCCTACCCTGTGACACCACCTGTCTGCAGCTACACTTGGTACTATCGAGATGGCCAAAAGGCAGTGCGCTGTCGCATCACACCTGAAGGTAGCCTATGACAGATGGACCTGGAGTGAAGAAAACCCCTGGCCACCGTGGTCAGCAGTAATTAAGGCCCCTCTTTGGAAGGAACCCGAATACGAGGGGTTGCGGGGATTGTTGCAGAAGCCTATTGCTAAGTCTGTTTGTGAAAAATCTGATACTGGTCTGGTTAGTATCCAGTGTGCTAGGGAGTCCCTCGTTGAGACAAGCACAGGCAAACTCATTGGAGAGTCAGGCCGTGTGCAACTGATGGCAATGCGTTGTGGAGTCCCTGTTTCCAGTATCATTAGTTCACTGCCCTTTGCTGCTTGTGTCATTGAGGTGCCCCGCCTCTATACAGCTGGTTTGCATAACCTGGTTGCGCAGCTGCTTCTGTCCGGTCTGCCTGTGTTCATTGCGGGTGAGTCTGCTGATGTGAAAGCCACTGTTGATGCTTTGAAGGCCACTGTGGCTGAGGATATGTATCAGTGTGATGTTGCAATTTACAATTTGTCAACCAAGACTCCGTTGTACACTTCCACTTCCCATCTGGTTTCCATTTGTTGTGCCACCGCCTTTGATAACAGGCCGCCCCGTTACGTGGCTTTTACTGAAGGACCCATGTCGTCTGTGATGCCTGTTGAGATATTCTCATTTCTTTTGAGCCTGGTTCCGGTCCCAGAACGGGCAGGCAACTGGTTTTTGCTGGGGACTCTGTCTGTGTATTTTGCAAGCATGATGTCTACCAGGTTTTCCAAGGACTGTAATGTTGTGTGTGCCCTTTTGGGTGAGGAGACTGTTGTGCCTGATGAGTTTGTTCAGTCCATCAGAGCGGCTATCACCAACGCCGACACGTGCCCCCCCAAGTCATGGGAGGATGTGTACCACAACTTGGGGGCAGGTTTTCCTGTGGATTGTTCTGGGGTTAGGTATGTAGATGAGGATCCTGAGGAGCAAGATGGGGAGGCAGAGTCGCAACAAGAGACACACACTCCGAAGAAGAAACCCAAAACTGACCCTGCCCCCTCACCTAGTGGCACGCAGTGCGCTCAGGCCACCCCAGCTTCCTCCTCAGGCACTGTGGCCCCTACTGGCAGAGGTATGAATGCTTTTGTGAATCATTTTTCACCATCCCAGGCTGCCAAACGCACGGTCACAGAACTCTGCCACTGCCAAGCCTGGTGCTGCAGCCCCTGCCAACCCTCCTGCTAACACAGGTGCTAAGAAGCCCCGTGCATCTGGTGTGCGCAAGCGCTAATGCCAGTCCTACTGCTTTTATTGCATATCAATATGAAGTCTAGCCGAAATATCGGCCAGCATGCAGTCCTCAGCCTCTTCAGCCTCTTATTATTGTGTTTCCCCATAGGCACTTCAAAAGTTTGATTTGATTCGTCACGTGGCAAGTATTTGCTTGTAATTGAGTATATTATGTTGCACACCCTGTTCAAATGTCACTGCTCCTGTGTTCCTTGCTCATGTCTACTGTCATAGGTACCCATTTCAGTGATCATATTCGGAGTTTCGATGGACCTGGCCGTAAATTCGGCCAGCTTAGGCCTGTCTGCCAAATAGGACCATGGGTTTGGACATTTTTCGAAGAGCTTGCCGAAATTTCGGCCAGGTTAGTTAAAATAGGAAATACAAGTACATGCTTTGGGATAATGTTCTGTGTGCTTCAATGAAAGGTATGTTTGGGGTTCCTTTATCTGTGGTGTATAGGGGGGTTCTGTGATCAACCTGGAACAAAGGGGAGAGAAAAATAGGCAGCCCCCCCCCCCCCGCACTGGAATGCAGTGGTCTAAATGTAAAACAACACTATATTTTGGTGATTGAATATCTTTATTTTGAAAATATGTGTGTTTCTAGAAATGCCAATAATGGCATATATTTGAAATACACACCTTGTTTCTGCATCTTGCCACCAGGGGGGTTTGGATACCCAAAAAATAACACCCCTTTTCACATACTTTTCCCTTCACTACAACATGGACTTCCGTGGGCCATAGCGCCAGGTGGGGGGTGGGCAACTTGTGACGCCTAAGAGATGTAGGCCGACATGTTCAAAGCGAACAACGAAGCCCTGGTGTGTTTTGCTTGTGCACGCTTGCTTGCGTATACCGATTAATATTTGCGGCGATTCGTTTGATATTTCGAGATTAATATTACTAGGCGCGTTCATTAACATTTAATATATTCATTAATTTTTCGATAGATAATATTAATTTCAAGAAATTAACTCGGGGGCACAAAAATTAATATTTTTTATCCTCTCACTCCCTTAGATGACGCAAGTGGAGAAGCGACTGGCAGTAGCAGCTGCACCAGCAGCCCCTCCAGCAGCTCCGGCTCCAGCGCCACGTCCTCCTCCTCCTCCTCCCGCCTCACAACCGCCAACCGAGGAGTCAAGCGAAGACTCCTCGGATAGGCGGAAAAAAGAAAAGAAGGAGAAGAAGAAAAAGAAGAAGGAGCAGAGGGAGAGGAGGGAGAGGGAGAGGAGCCAGGGGCAGGGGGGGGGTACAGGCCAGCCTGGGGGGGGGTTAAGGATGAAGGGGAGGGGGAAGTGGTGGTGGACGACGGGGACGGGGATGGGGACGGGGATGGAGTTGAGGTTGTTGACCCGCCCAATCAGCCCCCAGCCCTCCCCCATGGGCTTCTCAAAGCCCTGGGCCCCTAGTCTGCCACCGCCCGGAAGGCAGGGCCGATCCCCTGATCAGCCCAGGTGCTGGAGCAGGGGTGCGCGGGGGATCAACCAGTTTTTTCCTCCCCCCCGCATAGCCACATGATAGTCATGTGGATTTTTTGGAGGTTAATCTGGTGTTTGATTCGCCAGAAGGAGGGGGAACACAGAGGCACTTGGGGTAAGGATGCCTCAAAGGGGGGGGTCTGGGTGTGGAAACCCCTCCCTCGTGCCCCCCTTGCCCCCCTACCAGAGGCCATTAGTGCGGGCGCTTTGCCCGCACTGAATTTGCTTTTTGACCCCCGCGGCGTCCGTTTTGGGACGCTGCATTACCAGGTGCTGTTGCAGCATTGGGCCCAGCTAGGGTGAATAAAGCAGTGGTGCCAGGGCAAGGCCGTGGTGTTCGGGGTGGATTGGGCCACTGTCCTGGCCCTGCCCCGGCCCATCTACGGCCCAGGGTGTCAGCCCTCGTATGAGGGCTTGATCCCTCAGTCCTGCTCGGTCAAGGCGGCCTCGGTGGCCGCGAACCTGGCCAAGCCGGCCGCCCAATGGGCCCCGATGGGCAGCGCGGGAGCCCCTATGGAGGCCCCCAGTGCAGCCTCTCTCTTCCGCGAGGCCATGGGGGCAGGGCTGGCACGCGGCACCAACGCGAGTTTCGAGGTATGTTGCGTGCCTGCCTGCATTAATTTTTAGGTCGCCAGCATTAATTTCTCGAGATTAATATTTAATTTCTGGACCGCCGCTCGAAATATTAAAAGTTAAGGGTTAATATTAAAGTCGAAAGATTAAAAATGTCGCACAAAAAATTACTTCACACTTTTTTTCCCTATTTTTTTTGCAGGTTATTGACTTCGTGGTCAACGCGACGGACGCCAAGCCCATTCGGATGGCCTGGCGAGGCGCTGAGGGCTCCCAGGAAGTACCCTTGGGGGCCCTCCATCGCATCGTGGCCCAGGATCCACCCCTGGGCCTTGCTGTCTTGTGCGGCCTCCACGATTGGGAGGCGGCGCGCGTGGTTAGCGGCATCTGGTTGTCGTGGCGCCACTTCCGGCCCAGGGAGTGGGCTGGGATGCCGGAGGTGGGGTATGCGGGGGGGGGGGGGGAGGATGAGGAGATGTGGGGGAGCATGGGAGGGGGCGGGGTGAGCGAGGGGGAGGAGGGGGGGGGGCACCACCACCGCTCCACCCCCCCCCCCCCCAAGCGAACCCACATCCCAACCGCCCCGAACCCGCACCCAAGAAACGAAAATTTTCTTTTGAGTCGTCCGACGAAAGTGACGACGGGGCGATCCCCCCGCCCAAAGGCTCAAACCCCCCCCACCACCACCCCCACACGGCCTACGAACGCCGTCCCCGCCCCGAAACCCAGCAACCCCCCAAAGACCGCCACCGCAAACCCCCCCCCCCCCCCCAAGACCGACACCCCCAAGGGTGCCGCGAAGAAGGACGACTGTCCCGAGGATCCGATCATCGGGGCGGTCGTCCACGTACCCTACCCCGCCGGGGTAGAGAGGGGCACCGTCTGTGGTATCCACGGGCGGAAGTACGGTGCCGTTTGGGTGGAATACCCAGGCGGCACCACCCTCTACGAGGTGAACCGCTCCCTCCTCTCCCCCACCCTCGAGGAGGCCGAGCGGCACCGGGAAGAGGCCCGGGGGGCGGGCAAGAAGAAGGCCAAACCCCCCACCCCCACAAACGAAGCGTCTAACCCCCCGAACGCAAACCCTACCTACGAACCCACTAACCCAACTAACCCCACTAACCCCACTAACCCCCCATCCGGACCCGCGAAGATGTGGGACCCCACTACGGGGTCCCATGAGGTGTGAGGGCTTGGATAGGGACCCAATGGGCCACAATGGCCATGGACAACATACGTAAACACACCCATAATGCATGACCTGTTGCGTTGTGCCATTGTTAGAAGGGTTAATATTTGGGGAATTGAGTTAGTATTTGTGAGATTAATATTAATGCCCGCGGCTCTTTAATTTTCAACTTTTCAAATATTATTCCAAAAATGAAAAACAGAAATTAAAGCCGAGAGTCATTTTAACATTTTGAAAAAATCACATGGGTAGGACCCCCCCACGAACCCCCAAGCACGTAAGGCAACCCATGGGGGTCAAAGCCCCAACCCCCCCCCCAAAAACTTGAAACTTGAGATTAACGTGTTAATTTTTGGCCAGATATTAAATATATTGGGTTTAATTTGGGCCACATGGGTGCAGGGTGCAGTTGACCGTGGACCCGCTAGACCAGCCTACGCTGGCGGGAAGCCCGCCCCAGTGGCCGCACACCTGCGACATGGCGGTCCAGACGGTGCGCATGGCGCCAACGGGATAGAGGACGGTGTGGCCGGGTGCAGAGAACCTGCTGGCGACGGTCCGGGCGGCACAGGTGAAGCAGCCGGACGCCCTCATGTCCACCATTGGTACCCTCCTCCGGGTGCCGAGGCCGGACAACCTCCTGTCCACGTTGGACAGGCGGTGGGTGGTGGCGGTGGCCCTCAACAGGGATATGGGGCCCATCGCGCATCTGCCATCGCTAGTGCAGTTGCCCGCCGCGGTGTTGGATCCCCTTCCAGCGCCCCGCACGCCTCCGCAGGTGGCGGACATCCCGCACCAAGTGGGGCTGCCCGAGTCGCCAATGCGGCATGCCCTACTGTGTATGGTTGTGGCGGAGGCGGGAATGTCCATGGTGCTGACGGTCTCACCCCAGCACGCGAAGGACGCGATGCAGCGGCAGCGGCAGTATGCCCCCCAGCCGTGGGAGGAGAACGCTAGACAGTGGCTGCACGTGGAGGACGTGCCTCCCACCCATATGGTTGGCAAGGCGGACATGGGGAAGCTCGTGGTGTTGGAAGGGGCGGAGTATTCGGTCTGTGTTCGGGTGGACAAAGGGGGCGTGGAATGGGTTGTCGTTACCGCGAGCCGGCTCAGGAGGCAGCAGTCCAGGGGCCCGGCCTGCTACAGCCCTTGGTGCGCGTTTCTAACCCAATGTTGTTCCGGCCAAATTGTTCCAACGTTCCAGGCCATCTGGCCGGAACAAAAAAAGTTCAAAATTTATTTACCCCCCAACCAAGCCTACCCGTACATGGTGGCAAAATATGTTGTTTGCTAGCCTTGGGGGTCCCCGCTGGTATGCTCATATTTGTTGCCCGGCGCGTTGCCACGTGAAAAAAACTTGTTTTCAAAAACAGTTTTAGTTAGAACACCATTGGAACACCGCTAGAACAAGTTATTGGAACGTCGCCGGAACAAGCACTCTACAACAAGAGCAAAGCACAAGGAAGGCTAAAATGGTAACATACATTGTTGTGTAGGGTGCCCCCGGGGGCCCATCGGGGTAGTCTCTTGTTCTCACCTAAAAGTCCTGCGTGGTCGGGGGCCCGGCGGGCGCCCCCGAACTCTTGTCACCCGCCCCACTATCCCCCCCATCCCCCTCACCGACCACCACCCCTTCACCCACCACCCCTTCACCCTCCACCCCTTCACCCACCACCCCTTCACCCACCACCCCTTCACCCTCCACCCCTTCACCCTCCACCCCTTCTCCCACCACCCCTTCAACCTCCACCCCTTCGACCTCCATCCTTTCCCCCTCCACCCCTTGGACCTCTTCCCCGACGCCCCCATCCCGGTTAGCCCCGGTAGCACCCAAACCTGCCCCCGGTCCATCCCCTTCGTCTCCCCCGTCCCCGTCCCTGTCGTTGCTCTCGTCCCCCTCCTCGTCCGCGTGCGCGTCGTCCTCCTTGTCCTCGTCCCCGGCCGCCATCATCTTGGCGAGGAACTTCTTCGCCTGCGTCTTGGTTTTCCAAACCGACGCTCTCGGGATGGCGAAGAGTTCGGGGTCTTTGGGGAAGGCGATCCACGTCACCCCAACCCCGGGGGGCGCACCCGCGGCAAGGGCCTCTTTGCCCTGCTCGATCCCCCACTGCCCATTGTCCCGAAAAACTACATACACTTGCTCCCCCGCTTTGTATTTGCACCCCCCCCCCCTCTTGCCTTTGGCTTGGCCTTGGGTTGGGGTTGGGGGGGCTGGGCCTTGGGTTGGGGGGGCGCGGCTCTCTTGGGAGCCTTGCGAGGGGGTTTGGTGGGCTCCTTGGCCGGGGGGCGGGGCTGGGGCTCCTCGAACGCCCAGGAGTCGGCGGTGGACCCCGAGGAGAAGTCCGTTGAGGAGTCGCTGGACGACTCCTCGCTTGAGGACTCCCCCGGGAGCCTCTTCCTTTTTTGGGGGGATGGTTTGGGGGCGCTCTTGGGTTCCCGCTTGGGGGGGCGTTGGGGTTTGGGTTTGGGTTTGGGTGCTGTTTGGGGGGCTGGGTGGGGGTTCGGGGGTTGGGGTTGCACGGGCGGTGCACACGCGGACGGGGCGGGGGCCTCTGCGGCCACTTGTTGGCAGTGCAGCGGCGCTGGGGACATGTCGCCAATGCTGCCCCACCCCTCGATGCACGTCGCGAGAACGCTGCCGCGGGCTGCCACGTAGTCCATCATGGCCGTGAGGAACTCGAGCACGGCGACGGGCTGCAAGTGCAACTGCTGAAGCAACGTACCCAAATAGATGGGCCGGGGATCGCTTCCTGGCCAACGAAGGATCACCCCAACGGCGCGCGGGTCCGAAGGGTTGACCTGGATGTCCTCCACCTACATGGAGGATAGCCAGGATGAGTGTTCCAGCGACGTTCCAATAAGCTGTTCCGGCGACGTTCAAAAGACTTTTCAAACGTTTTTTGGTGACAGATTGGAACGTCGCCAGAATAAACTGTTTGGAACGTCGCCGGAACAATGCACCGGCACGCCAACCATGTGCATTGTTGGGCCCTATTGGCCATGTGGACATGGTTGCGGGGGGGCATACCCGCATGCGCGTGTCCACGGTCTCCTTGATCGCCGCCAACGCTTGCCGCAACTGCGAGGTCGGCGTGCGCTCACGTTCCGCTAGCACTGCCCGAACGGCAGATTGTTGGTGCCGCTGCGCGTCGTCCTCGCACTTGACGCGTAGGGCGCCAGGTCGCGACAGCGTTTGGCCAACGACGAAGCCATGGTATTTGCCTTCGTCCTCGACCACATAGATGCCGTCGCGGAGGATTCGGGTCCAATTGGCCCGAAAGAGGACGGTGTCCTTGCGGGGAGTCGCCCTCACCTCGCCAAGGCCGTGGTCGGCCCAACGCTCAAAAATGAGGTGCCAATGGCAACTCCCCGCACTGACAGAGCCCGCGGTTAGAAATTTGCCCCCCTGCGCCTTGTCGGGGAGCCAGTTGTTGGGGAGGGGTGCCGTGCGCCCTGTCCCCGGCCCGGTCACCCAGGACACCGGGACCCCCCCTGGCGCGGACCCCTCCTCCCGGCGCCAGCGGCAATCACACTGCTCCTTGCAGTGCAGCTGCTTGTGCAGGAAGCGCTGCAGCAGCCAACGGAGCGTGTAAATGGTGGGGTGGGGGGCTCGTAAGACACAGGCGTCCATGGGGGGGGGGGGGGTTGGGGGCTACCATCTCCCTTGTCCAGGGAAAATTGGCAGCTTTTGCTGCCAGGGATGAGCCAAGTCGGTTGCGCATCCAATCCGTAATGCGCAAGACGCCGCCGGCGTCATCCCCCTCCCCCTCCCCATCCCCATCCCCGTCCCCATCCCCATCCCCCTCCCCCCCCCCTCTTCTTCCTCTCTCTTAACCCCCGGGTTAGCCCTCCGCTCTTCATCCTTCTCATCCACCACCACCTCACCCAGCTCCACAATGTCATCGTCGTTGACACCCCCTTCCTGTTTCACCTGCACCTCCCCACCCATGCCGTGCAACTCCCTTTCAAGCACCTCCACCGCCTTCTGCGCCTCCCTTACCCGCCGGTTCCCCTCCAGAACCCTCTCGCCCGCGTTTCCCCATCCCCCCCGGTAATGTCCCCACGCCGCCGGCACTCCGCCAATTTAGCAGACCATTTTTTCACCCGGCGGCGGAGGCTTTCAACGTTGCCCCTCGCCTCTTGCAGCTCCCCCAGAACCACGGCGTGCTCCCGAACCCCCCCCCCCCCCGTTACTCATTGAGCTCCCAGTCGAGGGCTCGGGCAACTGGGGGCGATGCGCTTGGAGAGGCGTGACTGGCGCGGCCCCTTGTGGGGCAGGCCGTGGCGCCTCCGATGGCCGGTGAGCGGGGGTTGCCCACGGAGGATGTTTGGGAGCGCCCTCAGGTGGGGGAGGGGCTGGCGAAGGCAGCGCAGAGCTGCTGCGTGGCTCCGAGCGCGTGGCCCCTTGTGCCCCCAGTGGAGCTGGCGGGGTTGGTGCAGCCAGTGCTGCCCCCAGGGCCTCGGTCTCGGTCATCCCGTCCTGCAGACAAGGATGCCGGAGAGAGGCCAACCCTACCCAGACACCTTGTTCCGGCGACGTTCCAACAACCTGTTCCGGCGACGTTCTGGCGACGTTCCAGTGGCCGCTGGAACGTCGCCGGAACGTCGCCGGAACAAGTTGTTGGAACGTCGCCGGAACAGTGGAAAATAGGCACAGTTCCGCGCGTGCACAGGGCGCACTGCGTGCACTACGGCCCCGTGGGGGGGGGGGGGCATCCACTACAAAGAATCCTAGCCCCTTTATGGGTATGGGGCACGAACAATCACTGGGGGTTCTTGGGTTTTCCCCTTCCCCTGGACAACAAAGATTCCTAGCCCCTTTATGGGCATGGGGCACAAATAATCACTGGGGGTTCTTGGGTTTTCCCCTTCCCCTCAACAACAAAGATTCCTAGCCCCTTTATGGGCATGGGGCACGAATAATCACTGGGGGTTCTTGGGTTTTCCCCTTCCCCTCAACAACAAATCATCAAATTCCTAAAGAGCAAAGAGCAAAAGGGACACAGGGGGGAGGCAGGCAGGCAGGCAGGGACACACAAACCCAACGCACTGATTTCCACTGCGCGCAAAGCGCGCCAAAGCATACACCCAAACCCAAACCCAAACCTAGGCCCAAACCGAAACCCGCACCCGAACCCACACCCAACCCCTAGCCCAAACCCAAGCCCAAACACACACCCAAGCCCAAACCCACACCCAGGCCCAAGCCCAAACCTAAGCCCAAACCCCCCCCCCCCAAGCCCAAACCCGCAAACCTGCATATTCTTGGTGGCTTTCAGAAGCGCCAGCATCATTTGCATCATATCTGCGCTGACGGGCGCGGCCATGGATAGGAGCAGAAGAAAGAAGAGAGCTGAGGAACGGGGGTGGTGCAGAGGGGGTGGTCTCTAGTGCAGCCCTGGGAACACAAGGCACATGTCGAACAGCATCATGTTGGTGGAGATGAATGTGACAGTAGAAGAAAACCCATTGCAACACTTGCCGCAGGGCGTCGGCGTCCGAATCAATGGATGCCTGCGAGCGACCGCAGCTGGCGGTCCCAGTAGCCGTTTGCCGGCCACCGCCCCGGGCACTGTGTTCGTTGAAAGCCTGCTTCAGGAAGCGGTTAAGGCTTTCGACAATGTCATTGGAGAACATTGCCAATCCGAACGGCCAAATGTCGTCCAATATGCGATCCGCATCCTCCTCCAGGAACAGGAGGTAATGGGATGCGGACCTAGGAGCACAATGCTCCCAGAAGGCAACTGCCGCTGCCCGGCATTGGGGATGCGTACCCACCTGATAGGTGTGGTACAGGTCCTTCAAAAGCTTCGCCATCCCCATCACAGCCCTATAGAGGGGCTCCTCCGGCCCAACCGACAGCAACAATGCAACATCGGGCCAAGCCGCAAAGAGGCGCGACGTCTCCTCACCATCCGGGGAACAATCCTTGCCTAGGCGGCACCCAGTGCGATGCTCATGCAATACCGCCTGAATCGCCGCACGGGACACCTCATCGCCCCCGGCTAGCCGCTCTGCCGCCAACCGCTCAATGTTGGTCATTTGCAACCGGCCCATCGCCATGCAACAGTGCAGAATGCACATGACAACGCGGCACCGGGCAATGACCACCACTGGTTCCACGGAACAACCTGCGGCCTTCAGCGATGGTGTTCCCAACAAGAAGGACGTCCGCTGTGCGTGGTCCGACTCGGTGGTCCGGACCACGTCTTTGCCCCGCCACACAGCGGCGTCGGAGTCCCAAATCCCCTCGTTGTATAGTGACCCCACTTGTGGGGCCGGTGTGATCCCGATAATGCGGCGCACCCAGGGGGAATCACCACCGAGCCAGGCATCAGCCGCTTCCTCATGGGAATTGAAGACCACCCGGTGGGTGTCCACGACCTCCTGGATGGCCTAAGAAAAAAACATCAATTTTGTTGGAACCAGATTGTTCCGGTGGCGGTTCCAACGAAACACTTGAACGTCGCCGGAACGTCGCCGGAACAAGTCATCGGAACGTCGCCGGAACAACACGGTGTGTGCGCGGCACACCTTAATATTGTCTTCCCAAAGGGTTGCTAGGGTCGCCATCGCTTTGTCCCCGCAGATTGCGAGGCCGATGACCCACACGCAGGCGGGATTTCGTCCCCAAAGGCCCATGTTGGCGATGGACACAGACAATTGGGACCACTCCCCGCCTGCGCAGGGGTCGCCATCCCCCCTGACAATGAAAGTCAGGGGGACCGACCAATCGATCATGCGGCACAACGGGGGTTGGCTAGCAATGTAGCGCAGCCATGATGCCCACGGCCAACTGATGCCCGTGGCCTTGGGATCCGAAGTGCTCACCGCGGGGGCCAGCTCCAAGGGGGCCAGTAGATCTTGCCAGCGCTGCTGGAAAGCCCTCTCAGGGCAAATCGGACGGGCGAATGGAAGGCCCGTGGTCGCGGTGTACTTCAGCCCCCGGAGGGTGTACACTTCCGAGAGCGTGCGCCAAGCGGATTTGGGCGCACGCAGGTTGAGGATGAGCTCGCAACACTCATCGGGGGGGAGCACCTCGGAGGCGTACTTGGCGATTGCCCCCTGTTGTATCTCTCGTACACAGCTTGGTTGGGCCAAGCGCACGGCCACCGCAAATTGGCGGCGGGCGTGTGGAGAGGAGATGGCCCATTCCGCTATGAGCTCCCCAACAAGATCCCCGTCCCGGAGGCTAACAGCACTAGCCAAATGGACGAGGTGGGTGGTTAGTTGCGCAACGCGGGTTTGCGATCTAGGCATGATGAAGCTACAACAATGAACTACGAAGCGAAATTTGGCAATGCATACCTCTAGGGGAAGATGCCCGTAGACCGACCGAGCATTCAGGCAAGGAACAAATACCAAAATGGGACCCTAGGCATGGCCACAATGCACAAATCAAACGGGAGAATGGGGACGCCAACGTTGAAAAGTCATACAACGCTGCGTCTGAACTACAAGAAACAGCAGGCTTGCAAATGGATACGAAAAGTTCGAAATGTGTACACCTAGTGGAAGGTGGCACCAACGGCTCACAAGATGTCAACATGGCCCCGATGGGAAAGACAAGCCTTGGACGCGTTATACATGCAATAAAGAGACAAAAAACATCATTTACGAACTTGGAAACTCATGGTGATGGATCTGGTTATCTGGCCTGCGACACTTGTTCCAGTGGTGTTCCCAACGAGATTGTTCCGGCGGGAATTGTTCCCATTGGGAATATTCCAGTCGGGAACAACATTGGGTTTCAAACGCGTACCAAGGGAGGGTTCTCAGAGAATGTCTCCGGTCCTCAGCCCCGTGTGCAGGGCATACAGGTGCACGACCGGGCACCTCCCGCAGGATTGTGTATAGCGACCTAGTCGGCTATCAGACATCAGACATCAGATTTTTATGGACCATCACCCCCAACCCCCCCCCCTCCCCACCCCAACACCCTTTCTCACCCCCAACCCCCCCCCCCGTGTCAGACTTCGCCCCCCCCCCCCCGTGTCCCCCCCAATATCAGACTTGTCCCATTGTCACCACACCCTTGAGGTGTAGAAGTGGGTTGTGGTCTCGACCCTAGCGTCTGAAACCCAACCAGTGCTTGCAACCCCTTCAATGATGGTACGTGCCCCCCCCACCCCCCCCACCCCACCCCACCCCACCCCATCTCTCTGACTCAAACCGATCGGGGGGCTCATATGTGACTGGAGACAAGTGGGAACAGAATCCTGATGTCTGGGCCAAGCAACCTCACCTGAGCTAATCGGGTCAGTTTTGCTGGTGGGGTGGGTGGCTGGGGGTTCATCGGGTTGGGCCGGAACTGTGGAGAGGGGGGGTAGTGGGTTTCGAGCACGGCATAGCACAGCACGGCACAACACAGCACATCACAGCACATCACAGCACAGCACAGCACAGCACAACATACAGCATAGCACAGCATATTACAGCACAACACAGCACAACACAGCCCCTATGGCCGCCCAAGAGAGCCTCCCTCCCTCCCTCCCCCCCTCCCTCTCCTCCCTCCCTCCCTCCCACCCTGTCATTTCCATGCTTGTGGAGTTGAGGTTAGGGAGGGTATGCCTGTTTTTCTTTTTCAGGTTTTTCTTTTCTAGTAGAGTGCTTTCCCGCCAGCTTACCAAGGTCCGAACCCCCAAAAAATTAAAATAGGAGGTATGTTACTCCGTTCCTTAGTTAGTTCCGGCGATGACACTGGGGCACACGGTCCTGTTTGATTACCCCACTTTGGATGCATTGGTGCAGCACCTTGCAAGGACGCTATTCGGGAGAGAGGATACGGGGAGGGCAGTGGCTATGCCTGTGGAGATGCAGCCGATGGCGATGGTGGGGATGGCCTGCCGGTTCCCTGGCAGATGCAACAGCGCTGAGGAGTTCTGGAGGTTCCTGGAGGACAGAGGGGATGGAGCAGGGGAGATCCCATTGACTCGAATGGATTGGAGGAAGAGGTACGATCCTGAACAGAGCGTAGGCAAGTCATACACATACATACATACATACATACATACATACATATATTTGACGGAACCCCATCCGTGAAATATTTGGGGGGTGTACAGCCCCCAAATATTTGACGGAACCACATCCGTGAAATATTTTGGGGGTTCAGACCCCCCAAATATTTGACGGAACCACATCCGTCAAATATTTTGGGGATCTACAGCCCCCAAATATTTGACGGAACCACATCCGTGAAATATTTCGGGGGTTTAGACCCCCCAAATATTTGACGGAACCACATCCGTCAAATATTTGGGGGCTGTAGACCCCCCAAATATTTCAGGGGATGGAGCAGGGGAGATCCCATTGACTCGAATGGATTGGAGGAAGAGGTACGATCCTGAACAGAGCGTAGGCAAGTCATACACGAACCGAGGGGCGTTCATTTTGGGGGTCTACAGCCCCCAAATATTTGACGGAACCACATCCGTCAAATATTTTTGGGGTCTACAGCCCCCAAATATTTGACGGAACCACATCCGTGAAATATCTGGGGGACGTAGACCCCCCAAATATTTGACGGAACCACATCCGTCAAATATTTGGGGGGTCTACAGCCCCCAAATATTTGACGGAACCACATCCGTGAAATATTTGGGGGGTGTAGACCCCCGAAATATTTGACAGAACCCCATCCGTGAACTATTTGGGGGCTGTAAACCCCCCAAATATTTGACGGAACCCCATCCTTGAAATATTTGGGGGGTGTACAGCCCCCAAATATTTGACGGAACCACATCCGTGAAATTTTTTGGGGGTGTAGACCCCCCAAATATTTGACGGAACCACATCCGTCAAATATTTCGGGGGTCTACACCCCCAAAATATTTGACGGAACCACATGCGTGAAATTTTTGGGGGGGTGTAGACCCCCCAAATATTTGACGGAACCCCTTCCGTCAAATATTTGGGGGGGGTGTAGACCCCCCAAATACTTGACGGAGCCCCATCCGTGAACTAGTTGGGGGCTTCAGACCCCCCAAATATTTGACGGAACCCCATCCGTAAATTGTTTCGGGGGTGTACAGCCCCAAATATTTGACGGAACCACATCCGTGAAATATTTTGGGGGTGTAGACCCCCCAAATATTTGACGGAACCACATTCGTGAAATATTTGGGGGGTGTAGACCCCCCAAATATTTGACGGAACCCCATCCGTCAAATATTTTGGGGGTGTAGTCCCCCCAAATATTTGACGGAACCACATCCGTCAAATATTTTGGGGGTCTGCAGCCCCCAAATATTTGACGGAACCCCATCCGTCAAATATTTTTGGGGTGTAGACCCCCCAAATATTTGACGGAACCCCTTCCGTGAAATATTTGGGGGGTGTAGACCCCCCAAATATTTGACGGAACCCCTTCCGTGAAATATTTGGGGGGTGTACAGCCCCCAAATATTTGACGGAACCACATCTGTGAAATATTTTGGGGGTGTAGACCCCCCAAATATTTGACGGAACCACATCCGTCAAATATTTTGGGGGTTTCCACCCCCCAAATATTTGACGGAACCACATCCGTGAAATTTTTGGGGGGTGTAGACCCCCCAAATATTTGACGGAACCACATCCGTGAACTATTTGGGGGCTGTAGACCCCCCAAATACTTGACGGAGCCCCATCCGTGAAATATTTGGGGGGTGTACAGCCCCCAAATATTTGAACGAACCACATCCGTCAAATATTTGGGGGCTGTAGACCCACCAAATATTTGACGGAACCCCTTCCGTCAAATATTTGGGGGCTGTACACCCCCCAAATATTTGACGGAACGCCATCCGTCAAATATTTGGGGGCTGTAGACCCACCAAATATTTGACGGAACCCCTTCCGTGAAATATTTGGGGGCTGTAGACCCACCAAATATTTGACGGAACCCCTTCCGTCAAATATTCGGGGGCTGTACACCCCCCAAATATTTGACGGAACCCCTTCCGTCAAATATTTGGGGGCTGTACACCCCCCAAATATTTGACGGAACCCCATCCGTCAAATATTTGGGGGCTGTACACCCCCCAAATATTTGACGGAACCCCTTCCGTCAAATGTTTGGGGGCTGTAGACCCACCAAATATTTGACGGAACCCCTTCCGTGAAATATTTTGGGGGTGTACACCCACCAAATGTCTGACGGAACCCCTTCCGTCAAATATTTGGTGGCTGTACACCCCCCAAATATTTGACGGAACCCCTTCCGTCAAATATTTGGGGGCTGTAGACCCACCAAATATTTGACGGAACCCCTTCCATCAAATATTTGGGGGCGGTAGACCCACCAAATATTTGACGGAACCCCTTCCGTCAAATATTTGGGGGCTGTAGACCCACCAAATATTTGACGGAACCCCTTCCGTCAAATATTTGGGGGCTGTAGACCCACCAAATATTTGACGGAACCCCTTCCGTCAAATATTTGGGGGCTGTAGACCCACCAAATATTTGACGGAACCCCTTCCGTCAAATATTTGGGGGCTGCAGACCCACCAAATATTTGACGGAACCCCTTCCGTGAAATCTTTTGGGGGTGTAGACCC
Source organism: Eutreptiella sp. 'Long Island Sound 2002' (assembly GCA_964036045.1). Lineage (NCBI taxonomy): Eukaryota > Euglenozoa > Euglenophyceae > Eutreptiales > Eutreptiaceae > Eutreptiella > Eutreptiella sp. 'Long Island Sound 2002'. The sequence goes on from OZ038380.1 coordinate 52,322,548, forward strand.
ACCAAATATTTGACGGAACCCCTTCCGTGAAATATTTTGGGGGTGTACACCCCCCAAAAATTTGACGGAACCCCTTCCGTCAAATATTTGGGGGCTGTACACCCACCAAATATTTGACGGAACTTCTTCCGTCAAATATTTGGGGGCTGTAGACCCACCAAATATTTGACGGAACCCCTTCCGTCAAATATTTGGGGGCTGTACACCCCCCAAATATTTGACGGAACCCCTTTTGTCAAATATTTGGGGGCTGTAGACCCACCAAATATTTGACGGAACCCCTTCCGTCAAATATTTGGGGGCTGCAGACCCACCAAATATTTGACGGAACCCCTTCCGTGAAATCCTTTGGGGGTGTAGACCCACCAAATATTTGACGGAACCCCTTCCGTCAAATATTTGGGGGCTGTACACCCCCCAAAATATTTGACGGAACCCCTTCCGTCAAATATTTGGGGGCTGTACACCCACCAAATATTTGACGGAACCCCTTCCGTCAAATATTTGGGGGCTGTACACCCACCAAATATTTGACGGAACCCGTTCCGTCAAATATGGGGATCTATGGGGGCCTATGGGGACCTATGGGGGTCTATGGGGACCTATGGTGGCTTGTGGGGGCCTATGGGGACCTATGGGGGTCTATGGGGACCTATGGTGGCCTATGGGGGCCTATGGGGACCTATGGGGGCCTATGGGGGTCTATGGGGACCTTTGGGGGCCTATTGGCACCTTTGGGGACCTATGGGGACCTATGGGGGCCTATGGGGGTCTATAGGGGTCTATGGGGACCTATGGGGGCCTATGGGGACCTATGGGGACCTATGGGGACCTATTGGGACCTATGGTGGTCTATGGTGGTCTATGGGGACCTATGGGGGCCTATTGGCACCTTTGGGGACCTATGGGGACCTATGGGGGCCTTTGGGGACCTATGGGGGCCTATGGGGACCTATGGCGGCCTATGGGGGCCAATCGGGGCCTATGGGGACTATTGGGGCATATGGGGACCTTTGGCACCTTTGGGGACCTATGGGGACCTATGGGGACCTATGGGGACCTATGGTGGCCTATGGGGTTCTATGGGGACCTATGGGGGCCTATGGGGACCTATGGGGACCTATGGTGGCCTATGGGGGTCTATGGGGACCTATGGGGGCCTATTCGCACCTTTGGGGACCTATGGGGGCCCGTGGGGGCCTATGGGGGTCTATGGGGACGTACGGGGACCTATGGGGACCTATGGGGGCTTGTGGGGACCTTTGGGAGCCTTTGGGGGCCATTGGGACCTAAGGGGACCTATGGGGACCTATGGGGGCCTATGGGTACCTTTGGGGGCCTATGGGGGCCTATGGGGACCTATGGGCACCTTTGGGGACTTTTGGGGACCTATGGGGGCCTATGGGGACCTTTGGGGACCTTTGGGGACCTATGGGGGTCTATGGGGACCTATGGGGGTCTATGGGGGTCTATGGGGACCTATGGAGGTCTATGGGGACCTCTGAGGACCAATGGGGGCCTATGGGGGCTCATGGGGGTCTACGGGGACCTTTGGGGACCTCTGGGACCTTTGGGCACCTTTGGGGACCTATGGGCACCTATGGGGATTGGGGCCGATGGGGACTCATCGGCATCTAGGGGGACCTATGGGGGCCTATGGGGGCCTATGGGGGTCTATGGGGGCCTATGGGGACCTATGGGGACCTATGGGGCCTATTGGGGCCTATAGGAGCCTTTGGGGGCCATTGGGACCTATGGGGACCTATGGGGACCTATGGGGACCTATGCGGACCTATTGGGACCTATGGGGGCCTATGGGGACCTATGGCGGCCTTTGGGGGCCTACGGGGGCCTATGGGGGCCTATTGGGGCCTATGGGGACCTTTGGCACCTTTTGGCACCTATGGGGGCCTGTTGGCACCTTTGGGGACCTATGGGGACCTATGGAGGCCTATTGGGACCTATGGGGGCCTATGGGGACCTATGGCGGCCTATGGGGGCCTACGGGGACCTATGAGGGTCTATGGGGACCTATGGGGGCCTATTGGCACCTCTGGGGACTTATGGGGACCTATGGGGCCCGATGGGGACCTATGGGGGCATATGGGGAGCTATGGGGGCCTATGGGGACCTATGGGGGTCTATGGGGACCTATGGTGGCTTGTGGGGGCCTATGGGGACCTATGGGGGTCTATGGGGACCTATGGTGGCCTTTGGGGGCCTATGGGGACCTATGGGGGCCTATGGGGGTCTATGGGGACCTATGGGGGCCTATTGGCACCTTTGGGGACCTATGGGGACCTATGGGGGCCTATGGGGGTCTATAGGGGTCTATGGGGACCTATGGGGGCCTATGGGGACCTATGGGGACCTATGGTGGTCTATGGGTATCTATGGGGACCTATGGGGGCCTATGGGGACCTATGGGGACCTATGGGGGCCTATGGGGGCCTATGGGGGTCTATGGGGACCTATGGGGGCCTATTGGCACCTTTGGGGACCTATGGGGACCTATGGGGGCCTATGGGGACCTATGGGGGCCTATGGGGACCTATGGGGACCTATGGGGACCTATGGGGGCCTATGGGGACCTATGGGGACCTATGGGGGCCTATGGGGGCCTATGGGGGTCTATGGGGACCTATGGGGGCCTATTGGCACCTTTGGGGACCTATGGGGACCTATGGCGGCCTATGGGGGCCAATCGGGGCCTATGGGGGCCTATTGGGGCATATGGGGACCTTTGGCACCTTTGGGGACCTATGGGGACCTATGGGGACCTATGGGGACCTATGGTGGCCTATGGGGTTCTTTGGGGACCTATGGGGGCCTATGGGTACCTATGGGGACCTATGGTGGCCTATGGGGGTCTATGGGGACCTATGGGGGCCTATTGGCACCTTTGGGGACCTATGGGGGCCTATGGGGGCCTATGGGGGTCTATGGGGACCTATGGGGACCTATGGGGACCTATGGGGGCTTGTGGGGACCTTTGGGAGCCTTTGGGGGCCATTGGGACCTATGGGGACCTATGGGGACCTATGGGGACCTATGGTTACCTATGGGGGCCTATGGGGACCTATGGGGGCATATGGGGACCTATGGGGACCTGTGGGGGCTTGTGTGGACCTTTGGGGGCCTATGGGGGTCTATGGGGACCTACGGGGACCTATGGGGGCCTATGGGGACCTATGGGGGCTTGTGGGGACCTTTGGGAGCCTTTGGGGGCCATTGGGACCTAAGGGGACCTATGGGGACCTATGGGGGCCTATGGGTACCTTTGGGGGCCTATGGGGGCCTATGGGGGCCTATGGGGACCTATGGGCACCTTTGGGGACTTTTGGGGACCTATGGGGGCCTATGGGGACCTTTGGGGACCTTTGGGGACCTATGGGGGTCTATGGGGACCTATGGGGGTCTATGGGGGTCTATGGGGACCTATGGGGGTCTATGGGGACCTATGAGGACCTATGGGGGCCTATGGGGGCCCATGGGGGTCTACGGGGACCTTTGGGGACCTATGGGACCTTTGGGCACCTTTGGGGACCTATGGGCACCTATGGGGATTGGGGCCGATGGGGACTCATCGGCATCTAGGGGGACCTATGTGGGGCCTATGGGGGCCTATGGGGGTCTATGGGGGCCTATGGGGACCTATGGGGACCTATGGGGGCTTGTGGGGACCTTTGGGAGCCTTTGGGGGCCATTGGGACCTATGGGGACCTATGGGGACCTATGGGGACCTATGGGGACCTATTGGGACCTATGGGGGCCTATGGGGACCTATGGCGGCCTATGGGGGCCTACGGGGGCCTATGGGGGCCTATTGGGGCGTATGGGGACCTTTGGCACCTTTGGGCACCTATGGGGGCCTATTGGCACCTTTGGGGACCTATGGGAACCTATGGGGGCCTATTGGGACCTATGGGGGCCTATGGGGACCTATGGCGGCCTATGGGGGCCTACGGGGACCTATGGGGGTCTATGGGGACCTATGGGGGCCTATTGGCGCCTCTGGGGACCTATGGGGACCTATGGGGCCCTATGGGGACCTATGGGGGCATATGGGGACCTATGGGGGCCTATGGGGACCTATGGGGGTCTATGGGGACCTATGGTGGCTTGTGGGGGCCTATGGGGACCTATGGGGGTCTATGGGGACCTATGGTGGCCTATGGGGGCCTATGGGGACCTATGGGGGCCTATGGGGACCTATGGGGGCCTATTGGCACCTTTGGGGACCTATGGGGACCTATGGGGGCCTATGGGGGTCTATAGGGGTCTATGGGGACCTATGGGGGCCTATGGGGACCTTTGGGGACCTATGGGGACCTATGGGGACCTATGGTGGTCTATGGGTGTCTATGGGGACCTATGGGGGCCTATGGGGACCTATGGGGACCTATGGGGGCCTATGGGGGCCTATGGGGGTCTATGGGGACCTATGGGGACCTATGGGGACCTATGGGGGCTTGTGGGGACCTTTGGGAGCCTTTGGGGGGCATTGGGACCTATGGGGACCTATGGGGACCTATGGGGGCATATGGGGACCTATGGGGACCTGTGGGGGCTTGTGGGGACCTATGGGGGCCTATGGGGGCCTATGGGGGTCTATGGGGACCTATGGGGACCTACGGGGACCTATGGGGGCTTGTGGGGACCTTTGGGAGCCTTTGGGGACCTATGGGGACCTATGGGTACCTATGGGGGCCTATGGGGACCTATGGGGGCATATGGGGACCTATGGGGACCTGTGGGGGCTTGTGGGGACCTTTGGGGGCTTGTGGGGACCTTTGGGAGCCTTTGGGGGCCATTGGGACCTATGGGGACCTATGGGGACCTATGGGGACCTATGGGTACCTATGGGGGCCTATGGGGACCTATGGGGGCCTATGGGGGTCTATGGGGACCTATGGGGGCCTATTGGCACCTTTGGGGACCTATGGGGACCTATGGGGGCCTATGGGGGCCTATGGGGGTCTATGGGGACCTATGGGGACCTATGGGGACCTATGGGGGCTTGTGGGGACCTTTGGGAGCCTTTGGGGGCCATTGGGACCTATGGGGACCTATGGGGACCTATGGGGACCTATGGGTACCTATGGGGGCCTATGGGGACCTATGGGGGCATATGGGGACCTATGGGGACCTGTGGGGGCTTGTGGGGACCTTTGGGGGCCTATGGGGACCTACGGGGACCTATGGGGACCTATGGGGACCTATGGGGGCTTGTGGGGACCTTTGGGAGCCTTTGGGGGCCATTGGGACCTAAGGGGACCTATGGGGGCCTATGGGTACCTTTGGGGGCCTATCGGGGCCTATGGGGGCCTTTGGGGACCTATGGGCACCTTTGCGGACTTTTGGGGACCTATGGGGGCCTATGGGGACCTTTGGGGACCTTTGGGGACCTATGGGGGTCTATGGGAACCTATGGGGGTCTATGGGGGTCTATGGGGACCTATGGGGGTCCATGGGGACCTATGAGGACCTATGGGGGCCTATGGGGGCCCATGGGGGTCTACGGGGACCTTTGGGGACCTATGGGACCTTTGGGCACCTTTGGGGACCTATGGGCACCTATGGGGATTGGGGCCGATGGGGACTCATCGGCATCTAGGGGGACCTATGGGGGCCTATGGGGGCCTATGGCGGCCTATGGGGGCCTATGGGGACCTTTGGGGGTCAATGGGGACCTACTGGGGCGTATGGGGGCCTATGGGCACCTTTGGGGGCCTATGGGGGCCTATTGGGGCCTATGGGGGCCTGTGGGGGTCTATGGGGACGGATGGGGGCCTATTGGCACCATTGGGGACCTATGGGGGCCTATGGGGACCTTCGGAGGCCTATGGGCGCCTATGGGGGCCTATGAGGGCCTATGGGGGCCTACGGGGGCCTATTGGCACCTTTGGGGACCTATGGGCATCTTTGGGCACCTTTGGGGGTCTATGGGGACCTTTTGGGGCCTATGGGGACCTTTGGGCACCTTTGGGGACCTATGGGGGTCCATGGGGACCTATGGGGACCTATGGGGGTCTATGGGGACCCATGGGGACCTATGGGGGCCTATGGGGGTCTACGGGGACCTTTGGGGACCTATGGGGACCTTTGGGCACCTTTGGGGACCTATGGGCATCTTTGGGACCTATGGGCACCTATGGGGATGGGGGCCGATGGGGACTCATCGGCATCTAGGGGGACCTATGGGGGCCTATGGGCGCCTATCGGGGCCTATGGGGGCCTATGGGGACCTTTGGGGGTCTATGGGGCCCCATTGGGGCCTATGGGGGCCTATGGGCACCTTTGGGGGCCTATGGGGACCTATGGGGACCTATTGGGGCCGATGGGGACTCATTGGCATCTATGGGGACCTTTGGGGACCTATGGGCACCTCTTGGGACCCATGGGCACGTTTGGGGGCCTATGGGGGCCTATGGGGGCCTATGGGGACCTATTGGCACCTTTGGGGACCTATGGGCACCTTTGGGGGCTCATGGGGGCCTATGGAGGCCTATGGGCACCTTTTTGTTTGCCACTTTCCTTGCTCACACATTTTCCCCATTTTCCCATTTTGGTGTTCAAAGTCTTTTTTACTTTTGTACTGCCATGTTTCTGATTGTCCAAGGTGGTCCCCCAATGATTTTTCAATTGTGTCCTCCCTTTTTGTTTTTTTCACTTGGGGGGGGGGTTGATTTAGATTTAGGCATAGTTTCTCCCAATTTCCTCTGGGCATTAGACCCCTAGACCCACCTCCAGTAGATAAGAATATCAGACATCTTGTTGGACAGACCGCACACACAACATCCCTTATCAGACATCAGACATCAGACTTTATACACAATCCTGGCCTCCCGCAAGCGCCGGCCATGTTCAGGGACGTAACGCGGCCACCGCAGGTCCCGGGGCAGGACCTCTAGCCCGCGGCCCCAAGCAACATGTGGTAGGCTTAACACGCAACTGCCATGTGCAGAGCGCCGTAGGACCGGGCGACGGCCATTCCCAAGGCGCCGGCGGCGCAGTCGTCCAGCAACCGACCTGCGGCCTCGCTAGCGCTGCTGCACGGTGGGTCGCGGGCGTGGTGCTTGGTCGTCGTGGTGCTGTAGCCCCACTCCTGAGCGCTGCGTATGTACGATTGTAGGGGGAACGTAGCGCTCACGGTCCGCCCTGCCGACCTGGAAGCCCCGCACGTTGGAGGCCCGACCGGCGACGGGGGCACGGCACTGTATCTCCAGGGAAACGTGGTGGGCTCGGCTGCGGTCCGTTTCCGCAGGCAGAGTGGAGGCGAGGCCTTCCGCCTGGTCATGGCGGAGAACATGGCGCCGTGGCTCCGAGCGTTCTCCACGTCCAGATGGAAGGTTGACGGCGACCGGGAGAATTTCGCGGATGCATGGCGCCGGGTGGAGGAGCAGTTTCCCGTGGGGAGGATGCTGCACCTGCCGCAACCGCCTAGTGTGCCGCCGGTTCGGTCTGAAGCCCCTGCGGCCGCCGTGGCGAAAGCGGTCCAGAAAGCAGCGACGAAGCCGCCTCCCAAGCCGCCTCCCCCACCAGTATGGCAACTACACCAGTATCAGGTTCGTGCTGCGGCGCTTCAGGGGAGAGCTGGCCACGGAGCAGCGTGGGTCGAAGGAGCTCAACGTCTGACCTTGGTCAAAGCTAGAGGGGGGGGGCTTTGTGCGTGGCGGGCCGGCAACCTTTTGCGGCCCGCCCACCTTCACCCCAAGGACCTCCTGGACCATCTGGCGAGAGATCACGGCTCCGACCCAGCTCACCGTGAGCAGGCGGTGGCCATGATCAACGGCGTTATGCCTGGAGGGCTGGCGGGACCCTCCGCAGTGGTCCAAGTAGGGTCCAAGGCACTCGCGTTGCCCGCGGGAGCCCGTCCCGCGGGGCCGCACGGGGAGTCCCCGTCGGCGACGTCGAGCGGAGCTCACCGGTGTGCAACGGTGTCTTCGACGGGTACCACGGGAGCGGGTGCGTGAGGCGGTGGGACCGCTCGGTCTACCACAGTGTCTCGTGGAATGCACCCGGCGACAAACCCCTTAACGGGTGGACGGCGGGGGACTGTGTCTGGTCGGGCGAAAGGCTCTTCACACCTGCAGGGTTGCGTCAGTTGTTTCGGGGTTCTACACCCCCAAAATAATTGACGCATGGTCATGCGTCAATTATTTGGGGGGTCTACACCCCCCAAATAATTGACTCATAGGGTTGCATCAATTATTTCGGGGGTCTAGACCCCCCTAGGAATTGACGCATGGGCATGCATCAAACAATTGACGCATGGGCATGCGTCAATTATTTGGGGGATCTAGACCCCCAAAATAATTGACGCATAGGGTTGAGTCAATTATTTTGGGGGCCCAGACCCCCCTAGGAATTGACGCATGGGCATGCGTCAAATAATTGACGCATGCGCATGCGTCAATTTTTTTTGGGGGTCTACGTCCCCCAAATAATTGACGCATAGGGTTGCGTGGATTTTTTAGGGGGTCTAGACCCCCCTAGGAACTGACGGTTGGGCATGCATCAAATAATTGACGCATGGGCATGCGTCAATTTTGTTCGGGGGTACAGACCTCTCAAATAATTGACGCATGGGCATGCGTCAATTATTTGGGGGGTTTAGACCCCCCTAGGAATTGGCGCATGGGCATGCGTCCCATAATCGACGAATGGGCATGCGTCCATTATTTTGGGGGTCTAGACTCCTCAAACGATTGACACATGGGCATGCGTCAATTATTTTGGGGGTCTACACCCCTCAAATAATTGACGCATGGGCATGCGTCAATCATTTGGGGGGTCTAGACCCCCCAAAGAATTGACGCATAGGGTTGCATCAATTTTTTTGGGGCCTAGACCCCCCTAGGAATTGACGCATGGGCATGCGTCCAATATTTGACGCATGCGCATGCGTCAATTTTTTGGGCGGGTCTACGTCCCCCAAATAATTGACGCATAGGGTTGCGTCAATTGTTTAGGGGGTCTAGACCCCCCTAGGAATTGACGCATGGGCATGCATCAAATAATTGACGCATGGGCATGCGTCAATTTTGTTCGAGGGTCTAGACCCGTCAAATAATTGACGCATGGGCATGTGTCCATTATTTTGGGGGTCTGGACTCCTCAAAATATTGACGCATGGGCATGCGTCAATTGTTTTGGGGGTCTACACCCCCCAAATAATTGACGCATAGGGTTGCGTCATCTTTTTGTGGGGTCTAGACCCCCCTAGGAATTGACGCATGGGCATGCGTCACAAGATTGACACATGGGCATGCGTCAATTTTTTTTGGGGGGTCTACACCCCCCAAATAATTGACGCATAGGGTTGCGTCAATTATTTGGGGGGTCTAGACCCCTTTAGCAATTGACGCATGGGCATGCGTCAAATAATTCACGCATGGGCATGCGTCAATTTTGTTCGGGGGTCTAGACCCCTCAAATGATAAAGGCATGGGCATGCGTCAATTTTTTTTGGGCGTTTAGACCCCCCTAGGAATTGACACGTGGGCATGCGTCCAATAATCGACGCATGGGCATGCGTCCATTATTTTGGGGCCTAGACTACCCCAGGAATTGATGCACGGGCATGCGTCAAATAATTGACGCATGGGCATGTGTCCATGTTGTGGGGGTCTACACCCCCCAAACATTTGACGCATGGGCATGCGTCATTTGTTTTGGGGGTCTACATCCCCCAAATAATGGACGCATGGGAATGCGTCAATTTTTTTGGGGGTCTGGACCGCCCAAATAATTGACGCATGGGCATGCGTCAATTATTTGCGGGGTCTAGACCCCCCAAATAATTGACGCATAGGCCCGTGTCAATTATTTCGGGGGTCTACAGCCCCCTAGGAATTGCCGCATGGGCATGCGTCAATTATTTCCGGGATCTAGACCCCCCTAGGAGTTCACGCATGGGTATGCGTCAAAGAATTGAAGCATGGGCATGCGTCAATTATTTGGGGGGTCTAGACCCCTCAAATAATTGACGCATGGGCCTGCGTCAATTGTTTCGGGGGTCTAGCCCCCCAAATAATTGACGCATAGGGTTGCGTCAATTTTTTTAGGGGTCCAAAGCCCCCTAGGAATTAACGCATGGGCATGCGTCAAAAAATTGACGCATGGGCATGCGTCAATTATTTCGGGGGTCTAGACCCCCCAAACAATTGACGTCTGGGCATGCGTCAGTTAATTTGGGGGGTCTACACCCCCCCGATAATTAACGCATAGGGTTGTGTCAATTATTTTGGGGGTCTAAACCCCCCAAATAATTGACGCATAGGGTTGCGTGAATTATTTGGGGGGTCTAGATCCCCCTAGGAATTGACACATGGGTGTGCGTCAAATAATTGACGAATGGGCATGCGTCAATTTTGTTCGGGGGTCTAGACCCCTCCAATAATTAACGCATGGGCATGCGTCAATTATTTTGGGGTTTAGACCCCCCTAGGAATTGACGCATGGGCATGCGTCAAATAATTGACGCATGGTCATGCGTCAATCATTTGGGGGGTCTACAGCCCCCAAACAATTGACGCATAGGGTTGCGTCAATTATTTGGGGGGTCTAGACCGCCCAAGGAATTGACGCATGGGCATGTGTCAATATTTTGGGGGTCTACACCCCCCAAATAATTGACGCATGGGCATGCGTCAATTATTTGGGGGGTTTAGACCCCCTAAACAATTGACGCATAGGGTTGCGTCAATTATTTTGGGGGTCTAGAGCCCCCTAGGAATTCACGCATGGGCATGTGTCAATTATTTCCGGGATCTAGACCCCCCTAGGAGTTCACGCATGGGTATGCGTCAAAGAATTGAAGCATGGGCATGCGTCAATTATTTGGGGGGTCTAGACCCCTCAAATAATTGACGCATGGGCGTGCGTCAATTGTTTCGGGGGTCTAGCCCCCCAAATAATTGACGCATAGGGTTGCGTCAATCATTTTGGGGATCCAGGGCCCCCTAGGAATTAACCCATGGGCATGCGTCAAATAATTGACGCCTGGGCATGCGTCAATTATTTCGGGCGTCTACACCCCGCAAACAATTGACGTCTGGGCATGCGTCAATTATTTTGGGGGTCCACACCCCCCAAATAATTGACGCATAGGGTTGAGTCAATTATTTTTGGGGTCTAAACCACCCAAATAATTGACGCATGGGCATGCGTCAATTCTATGGGGGTCTAGATTCCCCTAGGAATTCTCGCACCGGCATGCGTCAAATATTTGACGCATGGGCATGCGTCAATTATTTCGGGGGTCTAGATCCCCCTAGGAATTCACGCATGGGTATGCGTCAAAGAATTGAAGCAAGGGCATGCGTCAATTATTTTGGGGGTCTAGACCCCTCAAATAATTGACGCATGGGCGTGCGTCAATTTTTTTGGGGGTCTAGACCCCCCTAGGAATTGATGGATGGGTATGCATCAAATAATTGACGCATGGGCATGGTAAATTTTTTTGGGGCTCTAGACCCCTCAAATAATTGACGCATGGGCATGCGTCAATTATTTCGGGGGTCTAGACCCCTCAAGTAATTGACGTGTAGGGTTGCTCAATTATTTCGGGGGTCTAGAGCCCCATAGGACTTGACGCATGGGTATGCGTCAAATAATTGACGCATGGGCATGCGTCAAATAATTGACGCATGGGCATGCGTCAATTATTTGGGGGGTCCACGCACCTCAAATAATTGAGCATGGGCATGCGTCAATTATTTTGGGGGTCTACACCACCGAAATAATTGACGCATGGGCATGCATCAATTATTGTGGGGTCTACACCCCCCAAATAATTGACGCATAGGGTTGCGTCAATTATTTAGGGGGTCTAGAGCTTCCTAGGAACTGACACATGAGCATGCTTCAAATAATTGACGCATGGGCATGCGTCACTTTGTTGGGGGGTCTACAACCCCCAAATAGTTGACCCATAGGGTTGCGTCAATTATTTGGGGGGTCTAGACCCCCCTAGGAATTGACGCATGGGTATGCGCCAAATAATTGACGCATGGGCATGCGTCAATTATTTCGGGCGTCTAGACCCCCCAAATAATTGACGCATAGGGTTGCGTCAATTATATTGCGGGTCTACACCCCCCTAGGAATTGACGCATGGGTATTGGTCAATTAGTTGACGCATGGGAATGCGTAACTTATTTTGGGGGTCTAGACCCCTCACATAATTGACGCATGGGCATGCGTCAATAATATGGGGGTTTGAACCCCTCAAATAATTGACGCGTCCATGCGTCAATTGTCCTGGGGGTCTAGACCCCTCAAATAATTGACGCGTAGGGTGGCGTCAATTATTTTGGGGGTCTAGACCCCCTAGGAATGGACACATGGGCATGCGTCAAATAGTTGACGCATTGGCAGGCATCAATTTTTTGGGGGGTCTAGACCCCTCAAATAATTGACGCATCGGCATCCGTCAATTACTTTGGGGGTTCAGACCCCCCCAAACGGCCATGCGTCAATTTCTGTGGGGGTCTACACCCCCCAAATAATTGACGCAAAGGGTTGCATCAATTATTTAGGGGGTCTAGACACCCTTAGGAACTGACACATGGGCATGTGTCAAATAATTGACGCATAGGCAAGCGTCAATTTTTAGGGGGGTCTACACCCCTCAAATAATTGAGGCATTGGCATGCGTCAATTTTTTCGGGGTCTACAGCACCGAAATAATTGACGCATGGGCATGCGTCAATTATTGTGGGGGTCTACACCCCCCAAATAATTGACGCATAGGGTTGCGTCAATTATTTACGGGGTCTAGACCCCCCTAGGAACTGACACATGGGCATGCGTCAAATAATTGACACATGGGCATGCGTGAATTATTTTGGGGGTCTACACCCCCCAAATAATTGACCCATAGGGTTGCGTCAATTATTTGGGGGTCTAGACCCCCCAGGAATTGACGCATGCCCATGCGTCAATTCCTACTGGGGTCGAGACCCCAAAAATAATTGACGCCACTCTACGCGTCAATTATTTGAGGGGTCTAGACCCCAAAAATAATTGATGCACGCCCATGCGTCAATTATTTGAGGGGTCCAAACCCCCAAAATAATTGACGCATGCCCATGCGTCAATTATGTGAGGGGTCTAGACCCCCAAAATAATTTACGCATGCCCACACCCCTCAAATAATTGACGCATCGGCATGCGTCAATTATCTGGGGGGTTCAGACCCCCCAAACAATTGACGCATGGCCATGCGTCAATTTCTGTGGGGGTCTACACCCCCCAAAGAATTGACGCATAGGGTTGCGTCAATTATTTGGGGGGTCTAGACCCCCTTAGGGACCGACGCATGGGCATGCGTCAAATAATTGACGCCCCGACAACACGTCAATTATTTTGGGGGTCTACCCCCCCCCAAATAATTGACGCATAGGGTTGCATCAATCATTTAGGGGCTCGAGACCCCCCTAGGAATGGACGCATGGGCATGCGTCAATTATTTTTGGGGTCTAGACCCCCCTAGGAATTGACGCATGGGTATGCGTCAAATAATTGACGCACGGGCATGCGTCAATTATTTGGGGGGTCTACACCCCCCAAATAATTGACGCATAGGGTTCCGTCAATTATTTTGGGGGTCTACACCCCCCAAACAATTGTCCCATAGGGTTGCGTCAATTCTCTTGGGGGTCTATGGGGACCCATGGGGGCCTATTGGCACCTTTGGGGACCTTTGGGTGCCTATGGGGGCCTATGGGGACCTATTGGGGCCTATGGGGGCCTCTGGTGGCCTATGGGGGCCTACGGGGGGCTATTGGCACCTTTGGTGACCTATGGGCACCTTTGGGGGCCTTTGGGGGCCTATGGGGGCGTATGGAGACCAATGGGAACCTTTGGGGACCTATCGGGGCCTATGGGGGCCTATGGTGACGTATGGGGACCTTTGGGGACCTATGGCGGCCTATGGGGACCTATGGGGACCTTTGGGGACCTATGGCGGCCTATGGGGGCTTACGGGGGCCTATAGGCACCTTTGGGGACCTATGGGCACCTTTGGGGGCCTATCACGGCCAATGGGGGCCTCTGGGGACTATCGGGGCTTATGGCAGTACAAAAGTAAAAAAGACTTTGAACACCAAAATGGGAAATTGGGGAAAATGTATTAGCAGGGAAAGTGGCAAAAAAAAAAAGGTGCCCATAGGTCCCCATAGGCCCTCATAGGCCCCCAAAGGTGCCCATAGGTCCCCAAAGGTGCCAATAGGCCCCCGTAAGCCCCAACAAGCCCCCATAGGTCCGTCCGGATAGGCCCCCATAGGCCCCCAAAGGTGCCCATGGGCCCCCAAAGGTGCCAATGGGCCCTCGTAGGCCCCCATAGGGCCCCGTATGTTTCCGATTGTCCAAGGTGGTTCCCCAATTATTTTTCAATTGTCTCCTCCCTTTTTGTTTTTTTCATTTGGGGGGGGGGCAGATTTGATTTAGGCATAGTTTATTGCAAGTTCCTCTAGGCATCAGACCCCTAGACCCACCTCTGATAGACAACAATATAAGACATCTTCTTGGACAGACCGCACATACAACATCCCTTATCAAACATCAGACATCACACTTTATACACAGTTCTGACATGCCGCCCGCACCAGGCGCGACCGGTCCCCCTCCATCTAGTGACCTCGACACGGCGGGGGACCCCGATCCGGCGGCGCAGCCATGAAGGGACCCCGCCTCTGACACCCGGGCGGCAGTGTCGTGGAGCGTTCAGCCCTCGATCGGAGGGGACGGCGTGCCCGTGGGTCCGGGTATGCTCGACGGTGAGGCGGTAGCGGCGGGCGTTATGAAGGCTGAGGGCGCCATCCTGGGCCTCTTCCAGGAGACGGGCCTGCAAGACCCCCAGGGCATGGTACACTTGGAGAATCAATGGCATCACCATGGGTACCATGCGGTCCTGGGGGTGGATGCCCAGGCAGCGTCAGCGGCGGCGGTATGTGGCGGTCTCTTGATTGCTTCTCGAGCGGACGTGTTCGCTCCGGAGGAGGTTCGAGACGTGGTGGACATTGAGCCGGGTAAGGCCATGGTCCTCGATGTGGTGACCGCGAGTGGCACGCTTGCGGTCATCAACGTCCACGGCCCGGGCAATGGTGGTGACTCCTGGGCATCTAAGGCGTCGTTTTGGGCCGACGTGGCCATGTACGCGGCGGCCAAAAGCGCAGTATGCACGAAAGCAGTGCTCCTCGGAGGGGACTTCAACGTGTGGCTGGAGTTCCCAGGGCACCCCACCACGAGGAGGTTCCAAGCTCTGTGGGAGGAATGCGGGTTCCACAGGGTGGGGGCAGCAGCGGAGGAGGACAGACGGTCCAGGAGAGCACGGCATCGACTGGACTCCTTCGTGCTCAACTCGCCGCTGGTCCCGTGGGCGGTGCGTGAGCGCCCGCACCTGGCGCCGGGAAGGTCTCTTGCGTCGCTGGGGTTTGACCATGGCCCCGTGGTCCTTGACATCCCACTGGCACTGGCTGCCAAGGAGAGGATCATACGGCTGGCCTACTCACATGCTCAAGGCAGGCTGCACGCCATACGCCCGGACTCCCCGGGGGTTCGCGAGGCGGCGGCGGCAGCGCTGCGGAAGGGCTGTGAGGATCGGGCGCTACGAGGGTGGCTCTCGTCAGGCCAGGACGCTGCCACCATGGGCACGCCGGAGGTACAGGCGGTCTTTGACGTGCTCTATGCTTTTCGCGATGAGGTGTCCAGGGTGACGGGGGTGCGCATGCCGTCAGGCATGAACCCGCAACATCCGTATGGGCGGGCGGAGAGGGAGGTGTCTCTGTCTCAGGTTCTCTCTGATCGGCAGGCCCTGGCATGGCGCGCCCATGAGCTGTGGAAGCGGGCTGCGGCAGCAGCCGGGCTCCACTCCCGGGAAGCAGCTGCCTTGCTCCAGCACCTCCAGCAAGTGGACCCTGAGTTGTCCCCCGCCGCCACGGAGGACTTGAACACGGCTTTGGGCCAGCAGCTCCAACAGCTTCAGGCTCGCGTGGAGGAGCTCAGACGTATCCTCAGGTGCAACAGGCGTAGGTCCCTAAAGGACTATTGGCGGGGCAGGGTGCCGGATCTGCAGCTCCGATGGACGGCGATCCGGGGGGCCATCAACGTGGTTAACTACGCCCCCCCAGGCCTGTGGTCAGTGCGTGTTCACGAGTTAGAGAAGGTGCTCATGGAGGCCTCGGAGGTCATTGGAGAGGTTTAGAGGTACTGGGAGGCACTGTACGCCAAGAGGCCGGTGAACTTGCCCGCCTTTGAACGGCTGGTTAGGGCCCACATCCCTCAAGGAGTGCCGGAAGAATGGAGGTCGGTACAAGACTATACCCTGCAAGACTTCAAGGATGCCGTGAAGCAGGCCGTGGCGGACGACAAGGCGCCGGGGTCAAATAGGGTCACGACTGCTCTCATAGCGGAGCTGCCTCAACCAGTGCAAGGGCTCCCGGTGCACGCTTACAGGGCCATCCTACGTGGTGCGGATGTCGCGGAAGCCTGGCATGAGGCCATCATTTGGCTAATGCCCAAAGGCACGGCCACGGGTGACTTGCACGGGCACAGGCCTATAGTGTAGGGGCATTAGGACATGCGGATGCTAATGACCCCCCTCATGAGGAGGTTCACAGCAGTCCTGGCTCGTAAGGGGTTGGCCGCAGACTGGCAGTTTGGAGCCATGCCGGGCTCAACGGCGGCGGCCCAGGTGTTCCTCGCCCGGCGCAGGCTGCAGTGAGTACGGGAGGAGAATCATGTCCTGGTCTTCGACGTCTCCAAGGCTTTCCACACGGCCCCGCATTGGGCACTGGCACTGCTCCTGGTGTCAAGCGTAAGTCGCTTGTTTATTTTTTTTTGGCTCAAGTGGCTTATTTATTCTTTTTTTTGGCGTAAGTCGCGTGTGAAAAAAAAACTGAAAAATGTATGATACGCGACTTATGCTTTTTTTGCTACGCGACCTGCAACAAAAAAAAATCCGCGACTTACGCTTTTTTTGATACGCGACCTACGGCAAAAAAAACAAGCAAGTTACGTTTTTTTTATGCAAAAAAGTGAGTTACGCCTTTTTTTATAAAAAAGCGAGTTATGCTTTTTTTTCTTATAAAAAAGCGATTTACGCTTTTTTTTTCTATAAAAAAGCGAGTTACGCCAAGAAGATATGGCCCGAGCTCAAAGCCTGGTTGCAATGCCTGTTTCATGTCATCCGTAATCTTACAGCTAAGCTTAGCGCCTTAGTTGCAGACAAAACCGTTCACGCCGAACTCCGGAAGTGCCTCAACACACTATCCTTTGCGTGGTCTTTGGCAGTGTTCGCGGCGGGATGGGCTGCACTGCGTGCACAGTATTCTGGCTTCCCTGCATTCCTTGCTTATGTGCAAAAGGAGTACATTGACCGGCGCACATATTGGTTCAGTGGTGCCTCACCCCCGGGCATCCCCGCTGCCAGGCCCTCCGAGCCTATTGTCAATATGCTGAAGTTTGAAACTCAGCATCGCATGTCCACTTTAGCAAAATTTCTTGTCGATGGGATTTCTAACCTCGGCAAATGCTGGAGTGAGCATTCTTACGCTTTCACGGGCCGTGCCCCGCTTCCAGAACCGTGGATGTGGCAAGAAAGCCAGGCCATTCATGAGGCGGCCACGTTTTTTGGTACAGGAGATGCCCTCTTTTTTCAGCAGGGGGAGAAGTCCAAAAAAGGGGGACGCAACGGCGAGCAGGTGACGACATACCCTCTTGTTGATGCCGCAGCAGTGGCGTCGTGGAATAAGACGTTGCGAAAGATAGAGAAACGCAAATCGGTGCAATGGAACGATTTTGTTGCATTCATGTCAATCCACCGGGTCAACGGGTCAAAGGATGAGGAAGTACGAAGACAGTAAGGGCAACAACCATAAAACTGTTCCTTTGGCTTGGAGGCGGCGCCACATGTTTATTGTTAATAGTGATGATCGCGAAGGGCTCCATTGGTTTCTTTATGCCATTGACTGCAAAGTCCCAGTATGGGCCTTCAAAGTCCACATTTGGGAGCCACTTTGTGGTGCTTCTTTGGTCCGGCCAATGTTGAAGCGCCTCCAGTCAAAGGGTGTTGCCGCACATGCTCGGGCTTTGGGTTTTTAAGAGGATGGTTGGTCAGGTGGCTATCAATCGCTGCATCTTTGTGATGATGTGGCCAACCAAAGGGGAAGCCTGGACGATGTTGTTGTTACACCTTTGCGGAAAGGATTCATCAAGGAAGCACTGCGCATCATCAATGCGGATCGCTCCGTCCGAGTCCCCGGCACCATCCCGGAGAATGGGTGGGAAAAGGAGTTGACTTGCTGGAAGCCCGGAGAATCTCCTCCTCCCCCGGCCTCCAACCCTAAGTCTCTGCCCCCATCTACTTTCCCCCTCCTTTTCGATGAAGAGGATCCTCTTTTGGAACCCGAGGGCAACATTGCTGCCTCCTCCTCGCAGCCAACGGTGGGAGAATTCCCTGCCCTCCTGGCCTCCAACTCCGAGGACGTGCCCCAAGATGGGAAGTCAGTGAAGGGCAATGTCAAGGCCCCTCCACAATCCCCGCACTCCACTTCCTCTTCTAACCCCCCCACAAGTGATGATGCCCGTCCATACGTGTTCATCTGTCGGAAGTTTTTTGAGGTGCCCGAGGCGTACCCAAAGCGCGCAGAGGGTCGGTTGGTGAACAACGAACGGTTTATTCGAGAGCTGGAAGAGTTGCTTGTGAAGGACACCCGTAACGCTTGTGCGCGGAACACAAATCCGCGTGCAAAGCCGAAGGCATCGGACACAAAGTCTGATTTGATCCACAAGCGTGTGTTTGGCGACTTCTTGTAGTCGGCCCCACGCCATTATGGTTGCATGCGAAGAATGTAGTTCGCCACAGGTGACCCGACTCAGGTGGTATCACTGGCTTGAGCTTCGTAGCCGGTGCCGCCGGCAGCAATATAGTCATTTTGATAGCGCTTGCCAAAGGCCGAAGGGCAAATTGCATTTTTTGTTTGCGGTCATGATTGCGCCATCTGCCGCACCTTATTTCCGCCATTTGCCAGCGATGAGTATAAAAACCACCCTTCACGCCACGGCTCCATTGCTTTACCCGTGCCGGAGGTACCCAAAATGTCCGTGGGGGCTATGTGCTTCACCTCCCGTGGTAGCAATGGCGGTTGTTGAGGTGTTCTTGTGTTTCCCCGCCCTTTTTTTTGTGAAAAATGGATTTTTTTTTCCCATGCGCGACTTGCGCCAAAAAGAAATGTTTACGCGATTTACACCAAAAAAAAATCCGTCGAAAAAAACGCGACTTACGCCAAAAAAGGGTTACGCAACTTACGCCAAGAAAAATAAAAAAGCGAGTTACGCTTATTTCCACAATAATCTTACGCTTTCCTCCTTTTGCTGCGCCACATGGGGGTACCGGAGGAGCTCATCAAGCTCTTCCGTACCCTCAGCTGCAGCTCCATGATGCGCATTGACACAGCACATGGCCCCACGCCGAGCGTTCGTCTCCACCGTGGCTTGCAGCAGGGCAGTGCGGAAAGCGCTGTGCTCTACCTCCTCCTCCTGGAGCCCCTCTTGCGAAGCCTTGCCACCAAAGCCCAAGGAGATGCCCGCCACGCTGTGCCACCCTTGGTGCAAGCGTACTGCGACGACCTCCTGCCGATAGCACTCTCCTTGCGGCAATTCTTGGAGTATGCAGGGGAGATCGCTCAATACTTGGCGGACATGGGGGTGTCCCTCAACGTCAGCAACTGTACGTATGCCACCACCACTCCGATCCCCTCGATCATGGTGTGCCTGAACCCAAACAATGCGGCAGCTCCCTGAGTCTGCCTCAAGGCCAAAGGCACGGTACCCTACCTGGGCCTGCGCCTTGATCCGAAGGGGATGGCATCCATGAAGTAGAAACATGTACTCCCATGCGAAGCTCTCTCAGGTTGGTGCAAGACCACACTGGGACCGGCGTCAGTGCCCCGTGAGGTGATGGCGGCTGTCGTAGGCGGCATCGTACGGTATGCGGCGCCTTACCTGTCGGATACGGCGGAGACGGTGGTGAAATTGAATGCAGCCATCAAAGCTGCAGCCCTCGAGTTCGAGAACCTGCTCAAGGACTTGTCCAACATTGCGGTGCGGTCTGGTCACGGACTTAGGCTAGCGGATGCCCGGGTCATATGCCGTGACTCTGTCGTGGCGAGCCTGGCTTAACTCACGCACCATCAATCGGCTGTAGTCCGGAGTCAGCTGCGGGCAATGCTCCGAGATCTTGACATGCAGTACGGTGTATGCGGATAGTTCCTGGTACCTTCCACGTCGTTCGCAATGCATGCGGCGACCACGTGGGTTGACGGGGTGCTCTGAGCGATGGGGACGTTAGGAGTGGGACTCCTCATGCCGTCGTCGGTGTACTTGTGCGTACACGCCCACTTACCGCAGGTGCCATGGACAAGGCGGTGGTGGGCGACCAAATCCTACACGTTCAAGGGTAGGGACATCTGCGTGCCGTCTGGACCCCGCACGGATGCGGCGGTGAGGTCCCTCACGGACCCCGCGAATGCCCTTCTGCATGTGCGGCTCCCGTGCCACGAGCCCGGGCATTGGGCCGTTCAGCTGCGGGAGGCTCACAAGGACCATCTGCACCTTCCTCACACGGGGGTTGGGCCCACCCAGTTGGATGACGCATGGTTGAGGGGACTCCAAGAGGTCTTCCGGTGCAGATGCCCGGTCCCCTGACTCATCGTCTGATACACCCGGTGCGTCGCAAAAAGGCTAGCAAGCGCACAAGCGGCCGCTGCAGATGACGCATATGTGGTAGGCAGGTATAGGGATGACAGCTGGGACCCGGACAACCGAGGGCCATCCATGCCATTTGTGCCACTGGCCACCCTCATGTTCTTGCTGGGGGACGTCTTCGACGGTCGCAGACAACAGGACGATCCGGCGTCGGTCCCCTTGCTTACACCGCATGCCGGGGGCGGCATTGAGCCCCCGCCTCTCTGGGTCGTGCACAGGGGGCCCGCGCTTCGCAGGGCGTGCGAGGCGGTGTGTGCGCGCGGCGAGTGGGCAATTGTCCTCCTGCTACCAGCCGGCCCCGTCCCGCATGCTGATGATTGTACGGTCCCGGAGGTGGTCCGGATAGTCAACGTGCCGCACGTCGCCATCACATCGTTGCGCGACGCAGGGGCGGTGGAAGAGGGCCACACAGACGTGGGGTGGCTGGAACCCCACCGGTGCTGCTGGGTACCAGCGGCGACAAAAGTTACGTCATCTGACGCTTCCCCCCGAGAAGACGGGGCCACCAACATGGCAGTGGCGAGCCATGGCAGCCCCACGTGGACAGGAGCCATACATAGCACGGTCCCGGAGGCGGAGATCATCGGGGCGGCGGCGTACCTGCTGCACACATCCCCCCGTCAGGCCGCACGAGAAACCTAGTGGATGTGTCCATCATTGGGGCGCATCTACGCAGGGCACAGGAGGCCCTATGCCGCGGCATCAAAGGGCCGACCTCACATGTGGTCAACCAGCATGCGTCCAAATGGATTGTGGAGGGGCTGCGGCGGCTATCACGCAGAATCAGGGGGCCCACACCGCTGGGTAGCGACGCAGAGCTCGCGCTTGGCGGCGGTCCCGCTGGAGGTGCCGGACTTCGCCGCGGCCCACGCAAAGGCCCCGCCTGTACATCTCCTGTTGCCCAAGGACCATGCAACCCTCTTGGTGCCTAGGGACATTCGGGAGCTGGAACCGCATGTACCCACCATGCAGGCCCTCCAACAGGTCAGGGAGGTGGAGTGGCGCTCCTTGGCAGCGCGCACCAGGGCCCATACACCGTTGGCTGTTGCCTGTGAGGCGGTACCCCTGGGAGCGGTACACCATGGTGCTACACACAAGAACCTGCTACGAGCGCGTGATGGCCGCTTATCCACCATGCAAATCATGCGGCAGTGGAAGCAAAAAATCACCCGTACGGTGATCCTGGCGCACCCGTGTATCATCTTTGGGGGGCTCGAGGAGGACATTGGCCACATGCTCTTACTGTGTGCGCGGGACGAAGCGGTGGCGCGGCTCTTGTCTGGGCGCGTAGAGGAGTTCACTGCGGAGCTTCCCTTGACGGACGAGGCGATGGAATTGTTGGCCTGGAAAGAACTTGGCTGCAGGTAGACGCAGTCCGTGATGATGGGCGTCGTCCCTGGAGACCCGAAACGGCTCTTCGCGGCAGTGCGGACGTTGTCATCCCGGGGCTCAGCGAAGGCCAAGCTTTTCATGGAGGTCCAGATCGGGGAAGATGTGTACGCCCGGAGGAACCATCGGCTCACTCAGATCATGTAGCTACCGATGCAAGATTGAAGGAGGGCCGTGTACGCGCCCCTACGGGGTGACACAGTTTCTGTCCGCCGGCGGGGAGAGTCCGACATCTGCCACCGTGGGACCCGTACGATGGCCTCCCCGGCAACTTGCAGGCGGCCTATCAAAGGGCACCGCTGCATGCGTTGTTGGTGTCTAGGTCGTATATCACGTACGAGGAGACCATGTCTTCGTTCCCCAAATGGATGGCCGCGGTGGCACATGCCTTTAGCCAATGGATCGAGTCCTGGATGGTCCAGGATTATCCTGCGTTCCGGGAGCGGCCCCGTATGGTGTCTGCACAGTCCTGGGCCACGGTATGTGGTACCATGGTACGAAGCCCTGACGGTAGGGGTGAACCTTGGCTCCAGGTGTTCACAGACCATCCGGCTGTTGGAAGCATCATGGGCTGCCCCCGTGACGTACTGCCAGCTCCTGTAACCACTATGCAACCTCTTAGTTTTGGCGGTGGCCACCATGCTTGAAGTGGGTGCGATGTGGCTGTATGACTGGCCGCCGCGGAGGGTCATTCCAGCGACGACAGGGCAGCGATCCATGCCCGTACTGGTGGGGTGCTAGCAACTTGCACGGATCGAGCGAACGACGCGCAGGGCCACATCATGGAGGTGCTGATATCTCTACCGGAGGGAGACGACAACGTGGCTGCCGACGCCCGTCACACGTCGGGTGTACTGGGCCTAGGCGTGGTGGTCGAGGCTCGGTCGGGAGAACGGCGCATGGTAAACGCGTCAGCCAGGGGCCCAGGACTGGTAGGGCTTGATGTCCTCGGGGAGATCGTACATGACTATGGGTGGGAGCTCCTGACGAACGGCGCGCAAAGTTTCAGGGTGGTGCCCCGGCTGCTATAGAGCCTCTCAGTGACGTCGAACGGACGGCCAGTTCTCGACCCGATGGAATGAGGCGAGGCGAAGCGTGCTTTATTGTGCCACTGCACGTGCGCTTGCAGGCGCGCTAATTGGCTGCCAGGAAGCGTGCAGTGCTGTGTGGCAGGACCTGTGGTCGCAGTGCTGTGGAGGCGGCTGCGTCCCATCACGGTCGGTGCTCCCGCTACAGTGTTGCGGGTGCGGAGAGACAGCGCGGCTTTGGGTGCATCAGTGTGCCTCTGCCCCGCTCTCTGGGTCGTGTTGGGAGCGCGCCAGTAGGGGGTGGCCCAAGGCCAAGTGGGTACTGCGTCACTCAGGGAAGCTGTCGTCAAGTGCGTGGAAGGAGATTCGGGGCGACCTGAGGAGCGTCCGGGTGGACGGGGTGCGGTGCCCCGATGAACCGACGGCGGCCCTACCCCTACTGTTGTGGCTGGCGGCTCTGGACGGTGACTCGCGGGTTCTTTGGTTGTGGCATCACAGAGGATCTGGTGAGCAGGCTGTGAGAGTCAAGGGTGATGCTGCTTGACCGGGGGTGGGAGGGGTGGATGTGCTTGATGACGTCCATATGCTGGGCACAAGGGCGGTACTAGCTCATGGGAAGTGGTCTCCTAATGGCCTGGGTGTGCGGCAACGGCAGACGGAGTGTGACGGCCAACGCGATGTGACAGGTCGTGCCGGCCTGATAGTGAGCCGTATTGCCCCCTTACACGAGGTTCAAATGGAGATGTGAAGCTTCGCCCGCCTGCCCCGGGTCGCCGCATACTACATTGAGGTGTCATGGGTCCTCCTGACCAGGGTAATAAAGCCCAAACCCTTGTAGGGTATTCTCATGGCGCCGGGACCTCTACTGGCGGCCCGGTGACGGCAGTCACGGGAATAATTCCTCAGGCTACCCCGGGAGTTACAGGGTCAGCAAGACGGTGGCTTTGCTGGACGGACGGTTGCATTGAATTGGATGGGAAACGACCGGCGACCGGCACCTGGTACAGCCGAAAGGGCGTTGGGCCTGCCCATGGCCCCAGGCGGGGATCGGTAAGGGGGCCGAGGCGCCCCCTGGCCCCGAGATCGGCGCAGGGGATAGAAGGGCCGCTGGAGGGCCTCGAGAACGGCAAGGTGGGGATGTTGGAGGGCGTGTGGTGGTGCTGGAGACAGTGTGGTGGGGGTAGTGGTGGCAGCATGGCGATACAGTGGACTATATGGTGGATCAACTAGGGGACACACAGCGGTACGGGGGATGATATGGTGGGAGTCGTGGGAGATGCATGGCGGCGCTATGGACTATGGACTGGGTAAGGCTATGTACAAGCCCGAAGGCACTGTCCCTTTGGTTTGTTTATGGTCCCAAGGGATGCCCCACTACCCCCCCTGGGTTGTTTAAGAGGTCAGGGGGACACCCCAGTACCGCCAGGCGTCCCCGGATACTCCCACCATACGGCTCCCCACTACCGCCGCGCGTCTCCCAATACTCCCACCATATTGTTCCCAGTACTGCCAGGCGTACTCCCGAATAACCATGTGACCTCGGTACACGGCTTTGTAGTCATGGCGACGCGTGCGGTGGCGGTCTTACAGGTGGAGGCGGGGGCCAACAATGGTGGGCCGACGCAGCGGTGTGGCGGTGCAGCCCGGCGGCGGTACGGCACGGCGGCGTAACGCCGCATCTGCGGTCATATATATGTAGCCTACCTGGTTGCAATAGTTGCAAGGAACTCATAGGGGGGTACATGCCTGGGCGGCTCGTGAAGTATTGTGGGGACTGTAGGAGAGGTCTAGGAGTTGAGGCACGGGCCAATGCTATAAGTAGGGATGCCATGTTGTTTGTGGATGCCGAACTTGGGGGCGGGCGCTGCTGTGGCGGAGATGGCGCAACCACGGGAGCTGGCCAATCAGTGCAGGGAAGGGTCAAGGGTAGGCGTCGGGGCAATGTATGTGGGCCACATGAGGTGAACCTGGTTACCACGGCCCGGGGCTAACCTCTAGTGGCTACCCCTATAGGGCGTCGATAATCAAGCTACGGCACCCACCAGCCCGAATCCCAGCCAGCGATATTCACGGGTTGTGCCTCTCACGCCGCAGGGCGGCCGGCGTCCCCCCTGTGGATCCTCGTGGTATATTATATGTGGGCATGTACACGTACCACGTTGCCGCTCGGGTCATGGTCTCGGACAAGGGGTACTGGCACTGTATATATATCTGGGGTATGAGGGCAATTTACGGAGGGTGCAGCTATTAGCTACGGATGGCCAAGGATTACTATCGTATGCTTCTGTACAATACTGGAGGGGGCCTACGGTTGGTTCGCAACGTACACTAAGAGGACCGGGGGGCGATGAAGGCTGAGGGCCAGGCTAGGCTGGAGCCCCCCAGAAATCCTAGCTGTGTGTCAACGGGTTTATGCGCGAGCGCTGCCGGCTGCGGAATGCATAAGGTCCGAGGCGATCGGCGTCCGAAGGACGCCGAAAAGGGGTCTGTTGTTGCTTCACGCCATGCGTGCTGCTTTCTAACTTGGTTGCTGCATTGCACCCATAGGAGGTGCCCTTGCTTTCTGCTTGTCGCTATGCCGCTGCATTGCCCTGCCTTGCCCCTTTACCCCCGGCGGTCCAACGGGCCAGCGCCCGTGGCCGTTGCTAATGCTAAAAATCTGCAGTTGCCAGTGCCCCCAAAGCCTGGCTGGCCGGTATCCCCGGGCTTTTGGGTCCTCCGTCATGCTGTGGGCCACCTCACGCAGCCCTCGGACCCACGGGATCGAGCAAGGCAGGAACCACCCGTCGGATATATATATATATATATATGTATATATATATATATATATATAGGGGTATGTATATATATATATATATGTATATATGTATATATATATATATATATATATATATATATATATATATATATATATATATCCTCTTATCTACACCCCTCTTCCCGACTCTAGGCGGCTCCACCATATATATATATATATATATGTATATATATATATATGTATATATATATATATATATATATATATATATATATATACATATATATATATATATATATATATATATATATATATATATATATATATATATATATATATATATATATATATATATATATATATATATATATATATATATATATATATATATATATATATATATATATATATATATATATATATATATATATATATATATATATATATATATATATATATATATATATATATATATATATATATATATATATATATATATATATATATATACACATATGTATATGGGCGTTCGACAGGGGGGGGGGGGTAAACAGGCTGTTTTGGGTGTTTTCCCGGAGTAGGTCCCGGTGCCGGCTGATTTCATAAAAAAGGGGTGTCAATTCATATGGGCATGTTGTACCTGTTTGAAAATTGCATGGAAAGGGCTTTTCAGTGCAATTTGAGTTGGGGTCTAACTCATCGATATGTTGAATTCCCGGGCCGGACGAAAAAAACGTTTCGGTTCCACAGGCCAGATTTAGCTATTCTGCTTGCAGCTTGCGCAGGTTACCAACAGTGGTCCGGGGATATTTCTCCAACATACTGCGACTTCAGCAAAATATGCTAGGGAGTATAAAGATGCAGTTTTTCGTGCCGAATCCATTGGTGCAGGTCTCACGTTCCAACTCAACGATATCTTAGAGAAATTCACCAAAACCTGTCTGGCTCGCAGCCTGAAAAAACGAAGATTTTTCATAGCTTAGTTTTTCAGGCTGCCACCCTGACAGTTTCAAGTGAATTTCTCTAACATATCATTGAGTTGGAAGGTGAGACCTGCACCAATGGATTCGGCACGAAAAACTGCATCTTTTTACCCCCTAGCATATGTTGCTGAAGTGAGGATATGTTGCAGAAATACCCCCCGGACCACTGTTGGTTACCTGCACAAGCTACAAGCAAAACAGCTAAATCGGCCCTCTGGAACCAAAACGTTTTTTTCGTCCGGCCCGGCATTTTGACATATCGTTGGGTTAGACCCCAACTCAAATTGCATTTAAAAGCCCTTTCCATGCACTTTTCAAAAAGGTACATCATGCAAGGGCGAATTTACACCCATATCCTAGAATTGGCTTTGGACCACCGCCGACTCCGGGAAAACACCCATATACCCCCCCCCCCCCCTTGTCAAACGCCCATATATATATATATATATATATATATATATATATATATATATATATATATACATACATACATACATACATACATACATACATACATACATATCTATATATATATATACATATATGTATATATCCTGGCTTTCAATGTCTTCAAGGCTTTCGACACGGCCCCGCATGGGGCACTCGCACTTCTCCTGTGCCAAATGGGGGTCCCAGAGGAGCTCATCAAGCTCTTTCATACCCTCAGCTGCGGCTCCGCGGTGCACATTGTCACTGCACATGGCCCCACGCCGACCATTCGTCTCCACCGAGGCGTGCGGCAGGGCAGTGCGGAAAGTGCCGTGCTCTGCCAGCAATGCCCAAGGAGATGCCCGCCACGTTGTGCCACCCCTGGTGCAAGCGTATTGCGACGACCTCGTGCTGATAGCACACTCCTTGCCGCAATTCCTGGAGTATGCAGCGGCGATCGCTCAATACTTGGCGATCGCTCAATACTTGGCGGACATCAGCATGTCCCTCAACGTCAGCAAGTGTGCGTATGCCACCACCACTCGCATCCCCTCGATCATGGTGTGCCAGAATCCAAACAATGCGGCAGCTCCGTGGGTCTGCCTGAAGGCCCAATGCACGGTACCCTACCTGGGCTTACCCCTTGATCGGCGGGGGTGGGCATCCATGAAGGAGAAACCAGTCCTCTGATGCGAAGCTCTCCTAGGCTGGCGCAAGAACGTACTGGGGCCGGCGTCAGTCTCCCATGTGGTGATGGCGGCTGTGGTAGGCGGCATCGTACGGTGTGCGGCGCCGTACTTGTAGGATACGGTGGAGACGGTGGTGAAGTTGAATGGAGCCGTGCAGTTCGAGAACCTGCCCAAGGACTTGTCCAACGTGGCGGTGCGGTCTGGTCACGGACTTAGGCTGGCGGATGTCTGGGTCATATGCCGTGACTCCGTCTTGGCGACCGTGGCTCAACTCACGCAGCATCGATCGGCTGGAGTCCGGAGTGAGCTGCGGGCAATGCTCCGAGATCTGCACATGCAGTACGGTGTATGCGGACAGTTCCTGGTACCCCCCACCTCATGCGGGGAACACATGGGTTGACAGGGTGCTTCGAGCGAGGGGGACGTTAGGAGTGGGACTCCCCATGCCGTCGTCGGTGTACTCATGCGTACACGCCCACTTGCCGCAGGTGCAATGGACAGGGCGGCGGTGGGCGACCAGATCCTACACCTTCAAGGGTATGGACATCTGCGTGCTGTTTGGGCCCTGCACGGATGCGGCGGTGAGGTCCCTCACGGACGCCGCGAATGACCTTCCGCATCCGCGACTCCCGTGCCACGAGCCTGGGCATTGGGCCTTTCAGTTATGGGAGTGTCATGAGGACCATCTGCACCTTCCCCACACGGGGGTTGTGCCCACCCAGCTGGACCACGTATGGTTCACGGGACTCTAGGAGGTCTTCCGGCGCAGATGCCCGGTCCCCTGACTCATCGTCTGACACACCCGGTGCGCCGCAAAAAGGCCAGGGAGCGCACCTAGCAGTCCGCTGCAAGTGATGCATATGTGGTAGGCACGTATAGGGATGACACCTGGGACCCGGACAACCCACGGCCATCCATGCCATTTGTGCCACTGGCCACCCTCATCTTCATGCTGGGGGACGTCTTCGACGGTCGCAGACAACAGGACGATCCGGCGTCGGTCCCCTTGCTTACACCGCATGCCGGGGGCGGCATTGAGCCCCCGCCTCTGTGGGTCGTGCACAGGGGGGCTGTGCTTCGCAAGGCGTGCGAGGCGGTGTGTGCGCGCGGCGAGTGGGCAATCGTCCTCCTGCTACCAGCCGGCCCCGTCCCGCATGCTGATGCCTGTACGGTCCCGGAGGTGGTCCGGATAATGAACGTGCCGCACGATCTGCATGTCGCCGTCACATCGTTGCGCGACGGAGGGGTGGTGGAACAGGTCTCCGTGGTGGTGTACCAGCCTTACCGCTCCACGGGCGGTTGTGGGGCGGATTATACCACGGCCCTTGACGCCATCAAGTCTGTTTGTGGGTGCGAAGTGTCTTGGCGGCCGCATGCAGTGTATCGGCCGAAGGCTGCCCTATTACCGGAGCTGACTGCGTCCAATGCGGAATCGCTGGGAAACGTAGTGCAGAGCCCCCACTCAGACGTGGTGTGGCTCGAACCCCACCGGTACTGCTGGGTAACAGTGGCGACAAAGGTCACGTCATCTGATGCTTCCCCCCAGGAAGACGGGGCCACCAACGTGGCAGTGGCGAGCCATGGCAGCCCCACGTGGACGGGAGCCATACGTGGCACGGTACCTGAGGCGGAGATCATCGGGGCTGCGGCGTACCTGCTGCACACACTCCCGTCAGACCGCGCGGTACACATACTGGATGCCTTCATCATTGGGGCGCATCTACGCAGGGCACAGGAGGCCCTATACCGCGGCATCAAAGGGCCGACCTCACATCTGGTCAACCAGCATGCGTTGAATTGGATTGTGTAGGGGCTGCGGCGGCTACCACCCAGAATCGGGGGGCCACACCACTGGGTAGTGAGGCAGAGCTCGCACTTGGCGGCGGTCTTGCTGGAAAACCCGGCCTTCGCTGCGGCCAGCGCAAAGGCCCCGCTTGTACATGCCCTTTAGCAGGTCAGAGGTGGAGTGGCGCTCCTTGGCAACGCGCACCAGGGCCCATACACCGTTGGCTGGTGCCTTTGAGGCGGTACCCCTCGGAGCGGTACACCATGGTCCTACACACAGAAACGTGCTACGAGCTCGTGATGGCTGCTTATCCACCATGCAAAGCATGCGGCGGTGGAGGCAAAAAATCACCCGTACGGTGATCCCGGCGCACCCGTGTGTCTTCTGTGGGGGGCCCGAGGAGGACATTCGCCACATGCGCTTACTGTGTGCGCGGGACGAAGTGGTGGCGCGGCTCTTGTTTGGGCGCGTAGAGGAGTTCACTTCGGAGCCCCCCTTGACGGACAGGGCGATGGAATTCTTGTCCTGGAAAGAACACGGTTGCAGGTGGACGGAGTCCGTGATGACGGGCGTCGTCCCCGGAGACCTGAAACGGCTCTTCGCGGCGGTGCGGACGCCGTCATCCTGGGGCTCAGCGAAGGCCAAGCTGTTCATGGAGGACATGATCCACATTGGGGAATATGTGTACGCCCGGAGGAACCATCGGCTCACTGAGATCATGCAGCTACCGATGCAAGATCGAAGGAGGGCCGTGTACGCACCCCTACGGGGTGACACCCCCGTTTTGTCCGCCGGCGGGGAGAGTCCGACAGCTGCCGCCGTGGAACGCGTACGATGGCCTCCCCGGCAACTTGCGGGCGGCCTATCAAAGGGCACCGCTTCATGCGTCGTTGGTGTCTAGGTCGTACATCAGGTACGAGGAGGCCATGTCCTCGTTCCCCCAATGGATGGCGGTGGTGGCACAGGCCTTTAGCCAATGGATCGAGTCCTGGATGGTCCAGGATTATCCTGCGTTCCGGGAGCGGCCCCGTATGGTGTCTGCACAGTCCTGGGCCACGCTACGTGGTACCATGGTACTAAGCCCTGACGGTAGGTGTGACCCTTGGCTCCAGGTGTTCACAGACCATCCGGCTGCTGGAAGCATCATGGGCTGCCCCCGTGAAGTACTGCCGGCCTTCCGCCAACCAATGTGCAACCTCCCAATTTTGGCGGTGGCCACCATGCTTGATGTGGGGGCGATGTGGCTGTATGACCGGCAGCTGCGGAGGGTCATTCCAGCGACAACATGGCAGCTATCCATGGCCGTACTGGTGGGGTCCAAGCAACTTGCACGGATCCAGGGCCACAACTTCCACGACGCGCAGGGCCACATCACGGAGGTGCTGATATCTCTACCGGAGGAACGTGGCTGCCGACGCCCGTCACACGTTAGGTGCCTTGGGCCTAGGGGCGGTCGTCGAGGCTCGGTCGGGAGAACAGCGCATGGTAATTGCATCCGCCAGGGGCGCAAGACTGGTCGGGATTGATCTCAACGGGGAGATCGTACACGATTATCGGTGTGAGCTCCTGACGAGCGGCGCGCGAAGTCTCAGGGTGGTGCGATGGCCCCGGCTACTCGAGAGCCTCTCGGCAACGTCAAAGGGACGGCCAGTTATCTACCTGGTTTCCACATGGGATGAGGCGAGGCGAAGCCTGCTTTATTGTGCCACTGCAGGTGCGCTGGCCGGCGCGCTAATTCGCTGCCAAGAGGCGTGCAATGCTGTGTGGCAAGACCTATGGTCGCAGTGCTGTGGAGGCGGCGGCGTCCCATCGTGGTCGGTGCTCTTACTGCAGTGCTGCGGCTGCGGAGAGACGGGTGCATCAGTGTGCATGTGCCCTGCTCTGTGGGTCGTGTTGGGAGGGCGCCAGTAGGGGGTGGCCCAAGGCCAGGTGGGCAATGCGTCACTCTGGGCAGCTGTCGTCAAGTGCCTGGAAAGCGATTCACGGCGACGTGAGGAGCGTCCGGGTGGATTGGAAGCGGTGCCCCGATGAACCGACGGCGGCCCTACCCCTACTGCTGTGGTGGATGGCTCTGGATGGTGACTCGCGGGTTCTTTGGTTGTGGCATCGCAGAGGATCTGGTGTGGAGGCTTTGAGAGGCAGGGGTGATGCTACTTGACCGGGTGTGGGAGGGGTGGATGTGCTTGATGACGTCCATATGCTGGGCACAAGGGCGGTACTAGCTCATGGGAAGTGGTCTCCCAATGGCCTGGGTGTGCGGCAACGGCAGACGGAGTGTGACGGCCAATGCGTTGTGACAGGTCGTGCCGGCCTGATAGTGAGCCGTACTGCTCCCGTACACGAGGTCCAAATGGAGATGTGATGCTTCGCCCGCCTGCCCCGGGTCGCCGCATACTACATTGAGGTGTCAGGGGTCGTCCCGACCAAGGTAAAAAGGCTCAGACCCCTCTAGGGTATTCCCTAGGCACCGGGGTCTCTACTGGCGGCCCGGTTACGGCAGTCATGGGAGTAATTTCTCGGGTTACTTCGGGAGTTGCAGGGTTGGCAAGAAGGTGGCTGGGCTGGACCGGCGGCGCGCGGAGCTGCAACGCCTCCACCGTTACAGTGAATTGTATGGGAAACGACTGGCGACCGGCGCCTGGTATAGCCGAAAGGGCGTCGGGCCTGCCCGTGGCCCCAGGAGGGATCGGTAAGGGTGCGGAGGCGCCCCCTGGCCCCGAGATCGGCGCGGGGGGACAGAAGGGCCGCTCGAGGGCTCCGAGAACGGCAAGGTCGTGATGCCGGAGGGCGTGTGGTGGTGCTGGAAACAGTGTCGTGGGAGTAGTTGGGCCAGCATGGCGGTACAGTGGACTATATGGTGGATGCACTAGGGGACACGCGGCGGTACTGGGAAGCCGTATGGTGGGAGTATCGGGGGACGCCTGGCGGAACTGGGGTGTCCCCCTTACCCCTTCAACAACTGAGGGGGGTTACTGGGGCATCCCGTGGCCCCATAAACGAACTAGAGGGACGGTGCCTGCGGGCATGTACATGGCCTAGCCATCTGACCTCGGCACACGGCTTTGCAGTCATGGCGACACGTGCGGTGGCGGCCTTACAGGTAGAGGCGGGGGCCAACAGCAGTGGGCCGACACGGCGGTGTGGCGGTGCAGCCCGGCGGCGGTATGGCACGGCGGCGTAACGCCGCGTCTGTGGTCACCGTCTATATATATGTAGCCTACCTCGTGGCAACAATCGCAAGGAACTCATAGGGGGGTACATGTCTGGGCGGCTCGTGAAGTATTGTGGAGATTGTAGGAGGGGTCCATGGGTTGAGACACGTGCCAATGCTATAAGTAGGCCCGCCACGTTGTTTGTGGATGCCGAACCTGCGGCCCGGACGCTGCTGTGGCGGAGATGGCGCAACCACGGAAGGGGGCCAATCAGTGCAGGTAAGGGTCAAGGGTAGGCGTCAGGGCAATGTATGTGGGCCAGATGAGGTGAACCTGGTTACCACGCCCCGGGGCGAAACTGTGGTGGGTACGCCTATAGGGCGTGGAAAATCAAGCTACGGCACCCACCAGCCCGAATCCCAGCCAGCGATATTCACGGGTTGTGCCTCTCACGCCGCAGGGCGGCCGGCGTCCCC
This sequence comes from Eutreptiella sp. 'Long Island Sound 2002', assembly GCA_964036045.1. Taxonomy (NCBI): domain Eukaryota; phylum Euglenozoa; class Euglenophyceae; order Eutreptiales; family Eutreptiaceae; genus Eutreptiella; species Eutreptiella sp. 'Long Island Sound 2002'. The sequence continues at coordinate 52,356,013 of OZ038380.1, forward strand.
CCTGTGGACCCTCGTGGTATATTATATGTGGGCATGTACACGTACCACGTTGCCGCTCGGGTCATGGTCTCGGACAAGGGGTACCGGCACTGTATATATATCTGGGGCTTCCCAAGGGTGGCGGAAGTGGACGCCAAAAAGGGGCCCGTTCTTGCTTGGCGCCATGCGTGCTGCTTTGTAACTTGGTTGCTGCACTGCACCCGTAGGGGGCGCCCTTGCTTTCTGCTTGTTGCTGTGCCGCTGCATTGCCCTGCCTTGCCCCTTTACCCCCGGCAGTCCAATGGGCCGGCGCCCGTCACCATTGCTAATGCTAAAGCTCTGCAGTTATATATATATATATATATATATATATATATATATATATATATATATATATATACATATATATATATATATATATATATATATATATATATATATATACATATATATATATATATATACATATATATATATATATATATATATATATATATATATATATATATATATATATATATATATATATATATATATATATATATATATATATATATATATATATACATATATATATATATATATATATATATATATATATATATATATATATATATATATATATATATATATATATATATATATGTATATATATATATATATATATATATATATATATATATATATATATAAAACAGCCATTTTTCGCCCAAAACAGCCCTAGTAAGGGTTCAAAACAGCCAAACGAAGGCAAACGGCTGCTACACTCCACGTGCGGATTGACTTTCTCGCGACCAAGGGACCTTTGGTGCCCTCTAACTCCACGATATGTCCGAGAAACGGCCCAAAAAGGCGCCAAAAAGTCCCAAAAACTGCGCGATGTGCACCAACACCCCGAAACCAAGAACGGGCCGTATCTTGGGCTACGTGGCTCAAAAACGAATTTTGAGGGCACCTAGTCCACCCGCAACCCCCCACCTTTTATGGTTTCCAAGCCTCAGAATCGCCCAACGAGACACGTAGACCCCCGTACCAGTGGTCACTTGGTGCAGCCGGAGGGCCGGCCAGCCCACGCACAGTGGGGGCCAACGGTGGGTCCACCGGGGTCCCTAGGGCGAAAAAAATGATTTTTTCCAAATTTGTTCCTAGACCACTTGGGATGCTCAAACAAGTGTTTTTGGGCCATTTTGAGCCCGTGGTGGCGCGTTTTGGGCCATGGAAAATCCCAAAATGCCTTGAAAATGGGCCATTTTGGGACCAACAATGGGTCAAAAATGGGTCAAAAACGCGTTTTTCCAAAAATGATCCTGGACCATTCGGGATGCTCAAACAAGTGGTTTTAGCCCATTTTGAGCCCGTGGCGACGGGTTTTGGCTCCTAGAAACTCCCAAAATGCCTTGAAAATGGGCCATTTTGGGACCAAAAATGGGTCAAAAATGGGTCAAAAACGCGTTTTTCCAAAAGTGATCCTGGACTATTGATGATGCTCAAACAAGTGTTTTTAGCCCGTCTGGAGCCCGTTTTGACCGAGTTTAGCCCCTTTTACCACATGTATGCACCACTTTGTGCCCTTCGCACGTACCTTAGAGCCGTGTGGTGGAGCCACCTAGAGTTGGGAGAGGGGTGTAGATTGGAGGATATATATATATATATATATATATGTATATGTATATATATATATATATATATATATATATATATATATATATATATATATATATATATATATATATATATATATATATATATATATATATATATATATATATATATATATATATATATATATATATATATATATATATTATATATATATATATATATATATATATATATATATATATATATATATATATATATATATATATATGGCCAATACGCGATTCCCCCCCACCCACCCCGGGCCAACCAGTGCACTTTGGGGCAAGGTCAGCCCCCCCCCCTTTTTTTGGGGCCGGGAAACGCAAAAAAAACATGACTTATATGTAAATTCGATGGTTATCGGTGGGTATTTGCCCGTATAAAGGGCTACAAGGGCTAAAATTATGGTATGACATCACTGCTGGTAGGATCCTAACCAGAGTACTAAAGATAGGCACAATTGTGGTCCAATCCCCTAATACTAGCACCAAATACCCCCAATAATAGTTTGAGGGGCACGAAAATGGACAAGGGTATGTTAAAAATGCTCAATCACCATGTCATTGGGTGTATATAGGGGTGGTGTGGGTTGTTATTAGGATTTAGTGGTTATTTTTCATGCTCTGGTTAGGATCCTACCAGCAGTGATGTCATATCCTAATTTTAGCTATTTTAGCCCTTTATAGGGGCAAATATCCACTAATAGCCATCCAATTCACTTCTAAGACATGTTTTTTTGTGTTTCCCGACCCCAAAATAGGGGGGTGGGGTCCCTAGTCCTGCCCCAAGTTGCACACTAGGGTCCAGGATGGGTGGGGGCCAACGCTTCGGGCTTGAGTCTACTTTAGCCATCCTGGAGCCTGGGTGGTGCCCTCGCCAAATCCAAGTTTTGAGCAGAAACTCACCGCTGGCGGCCCGGGGCGGTGGCGCCAAGTCGGGAGGTGCCCTCCCAAATTTGCGCAATTTTGGGCCAAAAACAGACATTTTTCGCCCAAAATAGAACCCAAACCCGGGCGAAACGCCCTAACGAAGGGAAGCGCTGGCTATATCTCACGTGCGGCTTGACTTTGCCATGTCAAAGAGCCCTCTAGTGCCCTTCATTTGCACGATATGTCCCAGAAACGGCCGAAAAAGGCGCCAAAAAGCCCCAAAATCTGCGCAATATGCACCAACACCCCGAAACCAAGCACGGGCCGTATTTTGGGCTACGTGGCTCGAAATCCGATTCTGAGGGCACCTAGTCCACCCGCAACCCCCCACTTTTTGTGGTTTCCAAGCCTCAGAATCGCCCAACGAGACGCCTAGACCCCCCGTAGCAGTGGTCACTTGGTGAAGCCGGAGGGCAGCACAGCCCGCGCACGGTTGGGGCCAACGGTGGGTCCACCGTGGTCCCAAGGACGAAAAAATATTTTCTTTCAAAGTTGTTCCTAAACCACTTGGGGTGCTCAAACAAGTGTTTTTAGGCCGTTTCGAGCCCGTGGTGGCACATTTTGGCCCATGGAAAATCCCGAAATGCCTTGTAAATGGGCCGTTTCCAGACCAAAAATGGGTCAAAACTGGGTGAAAAACGCATTTTACCAAAAATGATCCTGGACCATTTGGGATGCTCAAACACGTGCTTTTAGCCCATTTTGAGCCCCAGGTTATGCATTTTGGCCTATGGAAAATCCCAAAATGCCTTGAAAATGGGTCGTTTTGGGACCAAAAATGGGTGAAAAATGGGTCAAAAACGCGTTTTTCCAAAAAATGATCCTTGACCATCGGGGATGCTCAAACAAGTGTTTTTAGCCCATTTGAGCTCAGTATAACCCAGTTTAGCCCGTTCTGCCACATGTATGCACCAAGTTGTACCCTTCGCGCGTACTTTGGGCCGTATGGTGGAGCCACCTGGAGTTGCGGAGAGGGGTGTAGATAAGAGGATATATATATATATATATATATGTGTGTGTGTGTGTGTGTGTGTGTGTGTGTGTGTGTGTGTGTGTGTGTGTGTGTGTGTGTGTGTGTGTGTGTCCGAAGGGTCGTAAGGTGAACTACGTCCTCCTCTCCTCAGTGCTACGGGTGCAAGGAATAGGGGACCTGCAATGACTCCACAAGGGTGCGAAGATAGACACAGTGCACCCCTGCTCCCTGTACCCTGCACAAAGGCGCCTAGCCTCAATGACAATCTTCTTTGTTGTGGCCTGCTGAGCTGTTATTGACCAGTGCACGTCTGCCATCTTCAGTGGTTGTGCTTTTGGTCTCATTGACGTAGTGTGTGTGTGTGTGTGTATACACACACATACATACATACATATATATGTATATATATGGATATATATATATATATATATATATATATATATATATTACTACACCCCTTTCCCTTTAAATCTAGCTAACAACAACAACAACAACAACATAAAGCAACAAGCACGTCTCCATGCCGTTTTGGCCATTGCTCTGTCCCAACGCTTCGGATCTTTTGCCCATGTAGCCATCTTGGAGCCTAGGTGGTGGCCTTGCCAAATCCAAGTTTTGAGCCAGAAATCACCGGTGGCGGCCCTGGGCGGTGGCGCCAAGTCGGGAGCTGCCCTCCCGAATATGCGCAGTTTTGGGCAAAAACAGCCATTTTTCGCCCAAAATAGCCCCCAAACCCGGGCGAAACGCCCCAATGAAGAGAAACAGTGGCTACACCCCATGTGCGGCTTGACCTCACTGTGTCAAAGAGCCCTCTAGTGCCCCTCATTTGCACAATATGTCCGAGAAACGGCCCAAAAAGGCGCCAAAAAGGCCCAAAACCTGCGCAATGTGCACCAACACGCCCAAAACCAAGCACGGGCCGTATCTTGGGCTACGTGACTCCAATTCGAATTCCGATGGCACATCGTCCACGCGCAACCCCCCACTGTTTGTGGTTTCCAAGCCTCAAACTTGCCCAACGAGCCACCTAGACCCCCGTACCTGTGGTCACCTGGTGGAGCCGGAGGGCAGCCCGGCCCGCGCACGGCGAGGGCCAACGGTGGGTCCACCAGGGTCCCCGGGGCGAAAAAAAATCATTTTTTCCAAAATTGTTCCTAGACCATTTGGGATGCTCAAACAAGTGGTGTTTAGCCCGTTTTGAGCTCGTGGTGACGCGTTTTGGCCCATGCAAAATCCCACGATGCCTTGACAACGGGCTCTTTTGGGACCAAAAATGGGTCAAAAATGGGTCAAAAACGTGTTTTTCCAAAAGTGATCCTAGACCATTCGGGATGCTCAAACAAGTGTTTTGAGCCCATTTTGAGCCCGTTTTGATGGACTTTAGCCCCTTCCACCACATGTATGCACCACGTTGTGCCTTTCGCACGTACCTTAGAGCCGTATGGTGGAGCCACGTGGAGTTGGGAAGAGGGGTGTAGATTGGAGGATATATTACTACACACCTCTTGCCTTCAATTTAGCTAACAAGCAAGAAGCAACAAACAAGCAACAAGCAACAAGCACGTCACCATTCTGTTTTGGCCATTGCCCCTTCTCATCGCCTCGGGCTAGCCTCTATTTTAGCCATCCTAAGGCCTAGGTGGTGGCCTTGCCAACTCCAACTTTTGAGCCAAAAACTCAACGGAGGCGGCCCGGCGTGGTGGCGCCAAGTCGGGTGGTGCACCAACACCCCGAAATCAAGCACGGGCCGTATCTTGGGCTACGTGGCTCCAATTCGAATTCCGAGGGCACCTACCTCCCCGCTGTTTGTGGTTTCCAAGCCTCAAAATCGCCCAACGAGCCACCTAGACCCCCGTACCAATGGTCACTTGGTGCAGCCGGAGGGCAGCCCAGCCCGCGCATAGTGTGTGCCAACGCTGGGTCCACAAGGGTCCCTGGGGCGAAAGAAATGATTTTTTCAAAGTTGTACCCAGACCACTAGGGATGCTCAAACAGGTGTTTTTAGCCCGTTTTGAGCCTGTCGTGACGCATTTTGGCCCATGGAAAATCCCAAAATGCCTTGAAAATGGGCCGCTTTGGGAGCAAGAATGCGTCAAAAACGCATTTTTCCTAAAGTGATCCTGGACTATTGATGATGCTCAAACAAGTGTTTTTAGCCCATTTGGAGCCCGTGGTGACACGTTGTGACCCATGCCAAATCCCAAAATGCCTTGAAAATGGGCCGTTTTGGGACCAAAAATGGGTCAAAAATGGGTCAAAAACGCGTTTTTCCAGAAGTGATCCCGGACCATTCCGGATGCTCAAATAATTGAAATGAGCCGATTTTGAGCCCATTTTGACCAAGTTTAGCCCCTTCCACCACATGTATGCACCACGTTGTGCCCTTTGCATGTACCTTGGAGCCGTATGGTGGAGCCACCTAGAGTTGGGGAGAGGGATGTAGATAAGAGGATATATTACTACACCCCTCTCCCCCTAAATTTAGCTAACAAGCAAGCAGGCAAGCAAGCAACAAGCACGTCACCGTTCCGTTTTGGCCATTGCCCCTTCCCATCGCCTCGGGCTTGACTCTACTTAAGCCATCCTGGAGCCTGGGTGGTGCCCTTGCCAAATCCAAGTTTTGAGCCACAAACCCACCGCCGGCGGCCCGGGGCGGTGGCGCCAAGTCGGGAGGTGCCCTCCCAAAACTGCGCAGTTTTGGCCCAAAAGTAGCCATTTTTCGCCCAAAATAGCCCCCAAACCTGGGCAAAACGCCCAAACGAAGGGAAACGCTGGCTACCGCCCGCGTGCGGCTTGATTTCTTCGTGTCAAAGAGCCCTCTAGTGCCCTTCAACTCCACGATATGTCCGAGAAACGGCCCAAAAAGGCGCCAAAAAGCCCCAAAATCTGCGCCATGTGCACCAGCACCCCGAAATCAAGCACGGGCCGTATCTTGGGCTACGTGGCTCGAAATCCGATTCCGAGGGCACCTAGTCCACCCGCAACCCCCCACCTTTTGTGGTTTCCAAGCCTCAGAATCGCCCAACGAGACGCTGGACCCCCCGTAGCAGTGGTCACTTGGTGGAGTCGGAGAGCAGCACAGCCCGCGCACAGTTGGGGTCAACGGTGGGTCCACCGTGGTCCCAAGGACGAAAAAATAATTTCTTTCAAAGTTCTTCCTAAACCACTTGGGGTGCTCAAACAAGTGTTTTTAGGCCGTTTTGAGCCCGTGGTGGCACATTTTGGCCCATGGAAAATCCCGAAATGCCTTGAAAATGGGCCGTTTCGAGACCAAAAATGGGTCAAAAAAGCTTCCGTTTCCACTTCTCGGAATCGCCCAACGAGACGCCTAGACCCCCGTACCAGTGGTCACTTGGTACAGCCGGAGGGCAGCCCGGCTCGCGCACGGCGGAGGCCAACGGTGGGTCCACCGGGGTCCCTGGGGTGAAAAAAATGATTTTTTTCAAAGTTGTTCCCGGACCACTTGGGATGCTCATACACGTGTTTTTAGCCCGTTTTGAGCCCGTGGTGGCGGGGTTTGGGTCATGGAAAATCCCAAAATGCCTTGAAAATGGGCCGTTTCAAGACCAAAAATGGGTCCAAAATGGGTCGAAAACGTGTTTTTCCAAAAGTGATCCTGGACCATTTGGGATGCTCAAACAAGTGTTTTTAGCCCATTTTGAGCCCGTTGTGACCGAGTTTAGCCCCTTCCACCACATGTAGTCACCACGTTGTGCCCTTCGCACGTACCTTAGAGCCGTGTGGTGGAGCCAGCTAGAGTTGGGAGAGGGGTGTAGATTGGCCGCCGCTACCCACGCGCCCGGCCCCGGCCTCGGCCCCCAGACCACGATGCGCCCTTGCCGCTGGTCCCGCGGCCCGCATCGGGCGCGCCGACGCCCTTGCACACGCGCCCCCCACGGCCTGGTTTGCGCGGCGCGCGTGCCCCCGGCGCGCCCGCCGACCCCGCGGACCCGCCCGCCGACCCCGCGGATATATATATATATATATATATATATATATATATATATATATATATATATATATATATATATCCTCCAATCTACACCCCTCTCCCAACTCTAGCTGGCTCCACCACACGGCTCTAAGGTACGTGCGAAGGGCACAACGTGGTGACTACATGTGGTGGAAGGGGCTAAACTCGGTCACAACGGGCTCAAAATGGGCTAAAAACACTTGTTTGAGCATCCCAAATGGTCCGGGATCACTTTTGGAAAAACGTGTATATGTATATATATGTATATATATGTGTATATATATATGTATATGTATATATATATATATATATATATATATATATATATATGTATATATATATATATATATATGTATATATATATATATATGTATATATATATATATATATATATACATATATATATATATATATACATATATATATATATATATATACATATATATATATATATATATACATATATATATATATATATATATATATACATATATATATATATACATATATATATATATATATATATACATACATATATATATATATATATATATATATATATATATATATATATATATATATATATATATATATATATATATATATATATATATATATATATATATATATATATATATATATGTATATATATATATATGTATATATATATATATATGTATATATATATGTATATATATATATATATATATATATATATATATATATATATATATATATATATATATATATATATATATATATATATATATATATATATATATATATATATATATATATATATATATATATATATATATATATATATATATATATATATATATATATATATATATATATATATATATATATATATATATATATATATATATATATATATATATATATATATATATATATATATATATATATATATATATATATATATATATATATATATATATATATATATATATATATATATATATATATATATATATATATATATATATATATATATATATATACATATATATAGAATGGGCCGTTTCAAGACCAAAAATGGGTCCAAAATGGGTCGAAAACGTGTTTTTCCAAAAGTGATGCTGGACCATTTGGGATGCTCAAACAAGTGTTTTTAGCCCATTTTGAGCCCGTTGTGACCGAGTTTAGCCCCTTCCACCACATGTAGTCACCACGTTGTGCCCTTCGCACGTACCTTAGAGCCGTTTGGTGGAGCCAGCTAGAGTTGGGAGAGGGGTGTAGATTGGAGGATATATATATATATATATATATATATATATATATATATATATATATATATATATATATATATATATATATATATATATATACATATATATATATATATATATATATATATACATATATATATATATATATATACATATATATATATATATATATATATTATATATATATATATATAAATATATATATATATATATATATATATATATATATATATATGTTAATGTATATTGAGGCCACCCAGCACGTGCCGGCGGGAGAAATCACCACACACGCTCTCCCTGGGCAGGGCGCAAGGGAGCAGTCGGCCGGCGTCACGCTGGCCAGGCGTGTGCCGACGACGACCGTGGGGGGGGGGGGGGGGCGCGTCGCTGTGAGAGGGACCACCTGTCCGTGTGACCCTGGTTCCCTCCCCCGCCGTGGGGGGAGGGCGTGCGCACCTGTGCGAAACGGAGGCGGGATGGGGGGCGGGATGGAGGGACCACCTGTCCGGGGACCTGCAGGGCCCCGGTTCCCCTTGCTTCCAGTCGCCACTCCCCCGCGTCAGGGGAGGGGGCTACGTCCTGTGCGGAGGTGGAGTAAGGGGGTGGAGGGGGCGGGGACTATGTATGGTCTATTCCCTGGTGCCCGTCCCTGTGTCCCGTGTGCGGGAGACCGCGCGGCACGGCCGGCGGGGGGGTTCAGGCCTGGGCTGGGCGCGTGGGTAGCGGCGGGCGGCCGAGGCGGAGGCGGCGCCATGCGGGTGCGGGGCCCGTGGCGGTCGCGGGGCGGTGTGGGCGGACCGGCCGGAGGCCTGCAGTGGCCCTGAGAGCCCCACTCCATGGGGTCGGCGGGGTCGGCGGGCGCGCCGGAGGCACGCGCGCCGCGCAAACCAGGCCGTGGGGGGCGCGTGTGCAAGGGCGTCGGCGCGCCCGATGCGGGCCGCGGGACCAGCGGCAAGGGCGCATCGTGGTCTGGGGGCCGAGGCCGGGGCCGGGCGCGTGGGTAGCGGCGGGCGGCCGAGGTGGAAGCGGCGCCATGCGGGTGCGGGGCCCGTGGCGGCCGCGGGGCAGCGCGGGCGGACCGGCCGGTGGTCGGCGGCGGCCCTGAGAGCCCCACTCCATGGGGTCGGGGGGCGCGCCGGGGGCACGCGCGCCGCGCAGGCTAAGCTGCGGGAGGCGCGTGCGCAAGGGCGCCGGCGCGCCCGATGAGGGCCCCTCTGTGGGCTGCGGGACCAGCGGCAAGGGCGCAGCGTGGGGCTGCGCCGGGGCGCGGCATGGGGCTGCGCAGGGGCGCAGCAGCGTGGGGCCGCGCAGGGGCGCATCGTGGGGCTGCGTAGGGGCTGCGCAGGGGCGCAGCGTGGTGCGGCGCAGGGGCGCAGTCGTGTGGGGCGGCGCAGGGGCGCTGTAGTGTGGGGCTGCGCAGGGGCGCGGCGCGGGGCTGCGTAGGGGCGCAGCGTGGGGTTGCGTAGGGGTTGCGCAGGGGCGCAGCGTGGTGCGTAGCAGGGGCGCAGCCGTGTCGGGCGGTGCTGGGGCGCAGCAGTGTGCGGCCGCGCAAGGGCGCAGTGTGGGGCTGCGTAGGGGCTGCGCAGAAGCGCACCGTGGTGCGGTGGAGGGGCGCAGCAGTGTGGGGCGGCGCAGGGGCGCAGCAGCGTGGGGCTGCGCAGGGGCGCAGTGTGGGGCTGCGCAGGGGTGCAGCGTGGGGCCGCGCAGGGGTGCAGCGTGGGGCCGCGTAGGAGCGCGGCGTGGGGCCGCGTATGGGCGCGGCATGGGGCCGCGCAGGGGCACAGCGTGGGGCCGCGCAGGGGCGCAGCAGCGTGGGGCTGCGCAGGGGCGCAGCAGTGTGGGGCGGTGCAGGGGCGCAGCAGGGGGGGGCTGCGCAAGGGCGCAGCGTGGGGCTGCGCAAGGGTGCAGCGTGCGGCCGCGCAGGGGTGCAGCGGGGGGCCGCGTAGGAGCGCGGCGTGGGGCTGCGTATGGGCGCGGCATGGGGCCGCGTAGGGGCGCGGCGCGGCGCTGGGCAGGGGCGCAGCCTGGGGCTGCGCAGGGGCGCAGCGCGGGGCCGCGCATGGGCGCGGCATGGGGCCGTGCAGGGGCGCAGCAGCGTGGGGCTGCGCAAGGGCGCATCGTGGGGCGGCGCAGGGGCGCAGCAGCGCGGGGCTGAGCAGGGGCGCAGCGTGGGGCTGCGAAGGGGCGCAGCGCGGGGCGTCGCAGGGGCGTAACGTGGGGCTGCACAGGGGCGCAGTAGTGTGGGGCTGCGCAGGGGCGCAGCGTGGGGCTCGGCAGGGGCGCAGCGTGGGGCCGCGCAGGAGTGCAACGTGGGGCCGCGCATGGGCGCGGCGCGGGGCCGCGCACAGGCGCGGCGTGGGGCTGCGCAGGGGCGCAGCGTCGGGCCGCGCGGGGCTGCGCAGGGGCGCAGCAGCGTGGGGCTGCGCAGGGGCGCAGCAGTGTGGGGCGGTGCAGGGGCGCAGCAGGGGGGGGCTGCGCAAGGGCGCAGCGTGGGGCTGCGCAAGGGTGCAGCGTGCGGCCGCGCAGGGGTGCAGCGGGGGGCCGCGTAGGAGCGCGGCGTGGGGCTGTGTATGGGCGCGGCATGGGGCCGCGTAGGGGCGCGGCGCGGCGCTGCGCAGGGGCGCAGCCTGGGGCTGCGCAGGGGCGCAGCGCGGGGCCGCGCATGGGCGCGGCATGGGGCCGTGCAGGGGCGCAGCAGCGTGGGGCTGCGCAAGGGCGCATCGTGGGGCGGCGCAGGGGTGCAGCAGCGCGGGGCTGAGCAGGGGCGCAGCGTGGGGCTGCGAAGGGGCGCAGCGCGGGGCATCGCAGGGGCGTAACGTGGGGCTGCACAGGGGCGCAGTAGTGTGGGGCTGCGCAGGGGCGCAGCGTGGGGCTCGGCAGGGGCGCAGCGTGGGGCCGCGCAGGAGTGCAACGTGGGGCCGCGCATGGGCGCGGCGCGGGGCCGCGCACAGGCGCGGCGTGGGGCTGCGCAGGGGCGAAGCGTCGGGCCGCGCGGGGCTGCGCAGGGGCGCAGCAGCGTGGGGCTGCGCAGGGGCGCAGCGTGGGGCTGCGCAGGGGCGCAGCAGCGTGGGGCCGCGCCGGGGCGCGGCATGGGGCCCTGAAGGGGCGCAGCAGCGTGGGGCTGCGCAGGGGCGCAGCGTGGGGCTGAGTAGGGGCGCATCGTCGGGCTGCTCAGGGGCGCAGCGTGGTGCGGCGCAGGGGCGCAGCAGCGGGGGGCGGCGCCGGGGCGAAGCAGTGTGGGGCTGCGCAGGGGCGCAGCAGCGTGGTGCTGACCGGGCAGAGGAGCGGCCGGGGCTGGCCAAAGTCGGCCGGGGAGCCCGGGGCGCTCGAGGTGTCGGGGGGGCCGCGGTCAGCGGTGGGGCCCGCACCCCGCTTGGCGGGGACGAATCCCGCCGAGCATCATCCACGGGGGCGAATCCTGGTGGAGGCGGGGGGGGGCGCCACACCGTCCCCTCGCGGCGGAACCGGACCGGGACGGGCCCCGCCGGATGGATACCGGGGCGGCGGGCGGGGCTGGGCACCGGGGCTCCGGGGCCCGGGTCCCTGGTGGTTGTGGGCCGGCGCGGGGGAGACCGGGCAGGCCCCTGGGCTGCGGCTGGTGAGGGGGGGGGTGTGGAAGGGCCGGGCGGGCTCGGGGGCGAACCCCGAGAGGCCCCCGGGGGCTGGGCGAGGGAGTATTATTATATATATATATATATATAGTACTGCAATGTGAGGTAGAAGGTGGCGTTGGGGAGGGGTGTAGGGACCCCCCCCCCCATTTTGAGAGTGGGGAATGCGTTTTTGAGGGTTAGAGAGGGGTTTTGTCATGAGCACGTGCACCACCAAGAGAATGAGTTTGCCAAGGATGCCAATATCGAAGGCAACAAGCGGCGGCTCCACACGAACACCATTGATGGGGGATGGGGAATCCTCTAAAATTCGATCCGGAATCGTGGTTGCGCCGACTCCCAGCACCTCTTCCAGAGCCTCAAGGAGTTCCAGTGGCGCCAAAATCTGCAGCCTTGTGACCCGTGCATAATTGTCCGAGCATGTTCGGGATAGATATTTCCCGTTTTGACCAAGTAAACCACTTTCAAATCCCTCGCTAACCCTCAAAAACGCATGCCCCACCCTCAACATAGGGGGGGGGGTCCCTACACCCCTCTGCAACCCCACCTCCTACCTTGCAACTAGGTAGATACACTGCAGTACTTATGCCACACACACACACACATATATGTGTGTGTGTGTGTGTGTGTGTGTGTGTGTACATGTATATGTAAGCTGGCACCGGTGGGCTGCCCAACTTGGTACCATCCGTACAACAAGTGAACCACGTTGGGTTGCATGCGAGTAGTGCCGCCCTTGGGACGAAGGAAGTGGTGGTACCAGCGGCTGTAACAATGCCTACACGCGGCACTTTTTGCCCGGTTCGTTCAAACTTCGGGAATATCTTCATCGGGAAACCACCAAATGTGGATTTTTTTGGACAGATTTGTAGCCTGGGAGCTGTTTTATAGCTGGGAGCATCAGAATTTCTGTCACAATGCACTGTACCCCAATTCTTGTCCCGGGGAGTTGGGGCATTTTGGCCCATATCTGGAAAACTCCCAAAATTGCCGTTCAAACTTTGGACATTTCTTCATGCCAATGCCATGTTTTCGGATTCCGAGTTTTTATTCTACATTGGCAGTACAATCCGCATTAACTGGATACTCGCCTAGGTCAATTGGAGCCAAAGTGCCTCTTTAAAGTTCAATATTTGAACAACCATTTCCCCCTCCTTTTCTGTTAGACCTCTCCGCATTATCAGGAGATCCTCTCAAAAATGCCTTGTGGTCACCGACCATGAGAAATTGATTGCATCTCTCTCTCTCTCAAAAAGATCGTGCCTTGCGAGGTGCACAGGACATCCTCAATGGAGTTCTCAAAGGTCCGACACAAGCCGAAAAGAAGTGGTTATTCCCAAGAACAATATTGCCTACTACTTGAAGAAGCTGAAGGAAGAAGGAGTTTGCATTGAAATGGAGGTGAACGCCCCTCAACTTGAAAAGCGACCTCCTCGACGTCAAGAAGATGTTAAGGTTGATCCTTGGGACCTATATGCCGAAGCCTACCAATGGGCGGGTCAAGAAGTAAGTAAAGGGAAACTAAGTTTTCGTAAATCTACTTCTGAGGTGTACCTTCCATTTGGTATAAACTTGTCACACACTACGGGTGCCAAGGCCGCCGAAGATGACGGTGCCCCCCCCCCCCCCCGCAGCAGAGAGGGAAGGCTACTTTTGTGCCCCGGGATGTGGAGTGCAAACTTGTCGACTTCCGTATTGCATTGCGAAGTTTAAACTTTCCAATATTTAAGGAGGAATTAATAGCTCAATGTAATACTTTGGTTCAACGAACTGAATTGGTTTCCTTGTTCAAGCACGGTGAAGTTCGCGACATTTGGTATTACAACTGGCTGCGTAGGTACCATGAGAGGCTCGGGACTGCGGCAGCAAAGCCTTCAGAGGTGGATCGCGAACGATGGACCCCCTCAAAGAATGTTGGCAAACACTACTAAATCTGAAACAAACATTTGTTGATTTGGGCTTTGCTTTGAAGAACCCTAGTTACTCGGCAGATGAGCCTCTTAGTGAGTCCATCAAGTTCCATCCTTGGGCTTTGGGTCGAATGGTTTCATTGGATGAATCCCGATTCCAATTAGACATGACGGACGGGGACAAAAATACACGGACATCCATTGCCAAGGAGTTGTCCGGGAAAGGGCAAACTCATGCGGTTAAGGCGGGTGGCTCCGCCAGTGTTGTAGGAGGTAGTCTTGCCAATGCTTTTGCCACTTCGGCGCACGTTATTTTTGCCGCTGAGAGCATTCAAGCCACTTGGACTCATGGTGCCCCCGGTTCTGTCATCCTTGATGTTAGCAAGGACCCCCTTGGTGTGTTCGCAGCCACTTTTGCACGCAACACGACATGCACCATGAAACATGATGATGGGGCCATCCGATACGTTAAGTGGACCATCCTTCCTTTGTTTCAAGGATCCCACGCCGTTTCCCCCTCCAATCCCATTGTATTGATTTGTGATGGGCATGCCTCCCACATGACATATGAGTTTCTCTTTTGTTGTCGAGAAATGGGTGTTGTGCGAGTGTTGCGGCCCCCTTATACGACCGCCGCCTTGCAGGGTGAGGATCGTCGTAATTTTAGATTAGTAAAGGGAGGTGGGAGGGTTGCAGGGCAGTTGGCAGAATTGATCGCGAAGGGAAGGTACCGTATGGGCTTTGACCACTTTTGCAGTTGCCCGTGTGCTCCGTGGCAATAGGGCTTTTCCATTGACAATAATCATAGGGCATGGCATTCCATTGGTGTGGTTCCTTTCACCCGTAAGGTGTATTGGGAGCTCATGAAGAAGAAACGGGCAGGGGATAAAGCATGTGCCAAAGGTGATCTTGATGCATCTAAGTTGAATGTGCAAGACATGGTTCAAACCATGTTTGTAACGGACAACATAGAAGAGGGTGTGGACCCAACAACACAAACCACACGCTTGACAAGCTCCATGTTGTGGGACAAGGGTCCAATCACTCCGGTTTGCCGCCCCTTCCCCTGTTGTCGGATATGTCCTTTCCTTCTTTTCCAATGGCACTCGATCCGTTTGCATGCGCAATGCCCTCATCATCAACATCATCATCACCGTTGCCATTGTCCATCCCTATGTCCATCCCCAATACCGACTCCGATGTGCTTGCGCATGCGCTGGCAAGCTTGTGCCCCACGCCCGCTTTGGGTGGCTTGTGCTTGCTGGACACCGGCATTGCACCGGCGACGAGCTAATGCCTTTGAGGATGTGTTCTTCCATACATTCGTTTGATTCCTTGCTTGCAAGATTGGTGGTATGTTTGTGGGGTTTGTCCAAGGACAGTCACATGCGGACCCACGAAACCCCTTCTCCCCCTACCATCACCCACAAATAGCTCAAAGTGAGCAAGCGACGGCCTAGCATGGCCAAGGATATCCTTTTAGTACATGTTTCAAGCTACATTCTCAAACAAAAAGCGCCACAAAACTCACCGATGGCGCCAAGTAACCCCCCCCCCCCCGGCCATTCGTTGCACCCCCAAATATATTGTGTGCCACTGTGGCAGTCAAACCTGGAGAGCCCCCCCCCCCCCCCACCAAAATAGCTCAAACTGAGCATGAGACGGCCTAGCACGGCCAAGGATATCCTTTCACGACATTTTTCAAAGGACATTGTAAAAAAAAAAGCGCCACAAAACTCACCGGTCGCGGCAAGTTACCCCCCCCCCCCCGGAGCATTTGTTGCACCTACTGTGCAACATGGCGAAAGTTGCCCAAAATAGGCGAATCCCCCTACCATCGCCCCTCAAATAGCTCAAAGTGAACAAGAGCCTAGCACGGCCAAGGGTTTCCTTTTAGTACATGTTTCAACCTCCATTCTCAAAAAAAAACTGCCACAAAACTCACTGGTGGCGTCAAGTTACCCCCCCCCCCTCCGGGACATTCGTTGCACCCCCAAAAATGCTGTGTTCCATTGTGCTGGTTAAACATTGAGAGCCCCAGCCCCCGACCAAAATACCTCAAAATGAGCAAGAGACGGCCTAGCACGGCCAAGGTTATTATTTTAGGACATGTCTCAAAGGACATTGTCAAAAAATAGCGCCACAAAAATCCCCGCTAGCGCCAAGTTACCCCCCCCCCCCCCTGAAACCTTTGTTGCACCCACCCTGCAACATGGCTAAGATTGCCCAAAACAGGCGAACCCCCCTACCATCCACCCAAAAAGCTCAAAGTGAGCAAGACATGGCCTAGCACAGCCAAGGGTATCCTTTTAGTACATGGTCCAAGCTACATTCTCAAAAAAAAAAGCGCCACAAAACTCACCGATGGTGCCAAGTTACCCCCCCCGGGACATTCCTTGTACCCCCAAAAATAGTGTGTTCCACTTTGCCGGTTGAACCTTCAGAGCCCCCGACCAAAATAGCCCAAAGTGAGCAAGCGACGGCCTAGCAGGGCCAAGGATATCTTTTTGGGACATGTTTCAAAGGACATTGTCAAAAAAAACGCCACAAAGCTCACCCGTGGCGCCAAGTTACGTCCCGGCAGAAAAAGGTTCCCCCCGAAAAATCAGAGATAAATTTGGTAACATTTTATTAAGTCAAAATGAAACAGTGCAAAAATGTTTCAAAACTCATGGAATATGAGTGATATTCAAACACATTGTTGTATTCTACACAAAAAGGGCTTTCAAACAAAAAAACGGTTTGTGAAAGGGCCACGGTGGCACCAAGTCATGAATTTTGCGGGTTGGACGCATGTGATTGTGTATGCAAGTGTGCAATTGGTGATCTTGTGTGACTTTGTGGTATTGTATTTCCTATGTGGGCTTTTTGGCCCCACTTTTAATGTGTACATGTGCCCAATGATGCCCCAGGGCACGCTGAGTGGTAATTGGTAAGGATCTCGAGCCGGGGCACCCGCCCCGGCCTTGGTTTTTTACTTCAAAATTTTGGACATACCGCGACAAATCAATACACACAATCGCCGGAAGGACAGCCGGCAGCGGCTGTGCTCCAGCAGTCTGAGCGGTGGACTCGCACCGCATAAGCGTGGGTTCCTGCCCGCTGCGGGCGACAACGATTGGTGCCGCCAGACTGAAATTTTCTTAATTTTTTAACAAGTCTTTTACAAAGAAAATTTGATGCGATCCAAAAATGCGTCTACTTTAGACTGCTAAATCTGGGATCCACTGGCAAATCCTCCCCCCCCCCCCACGTGGGATCCCATTCGCCATCACTCCAAATGCTAGGGCGTCAAAATCCGGGGTCAAAACTCGGCGGCAGCCAAGAGAAAACCCCAAAATTGGAACGCGGGTGTGAATCAAGAAAACAGCCGTAGGTACTTGTGGGTCGGAGATGATTCAACCCTACAGTCATTGGAATGCTCATTGTCAAAAAGCAACACAATGTGGTTGTAAGATGTGATATTTGCCCTTTGGCCCATGGGCTGGTTGGTGCATGGTAGGCCTCCCATCTCCATGCCAAAGGACCGCAGGCTTGCAATCTTTCTCAACCATGTGCGGGAGACGACCAGAGTTGGTGTGCCTCATCATGGGACAATGCAGAGTATTCACCGCCTATTGCACCATCTAGATGAGGGCGCATAACCTTGCCCACGAGGCACTGTGGTGGCCCAAGCACCCTTACGCAACGTCCGTGTGGATCCAGTCCTGCAAGTACTTTCCACTTTGGGGCTGTGGATTTTGAAATCCTCCCAAGTGGCCTCCATCCACTCCGCTTGCCCTGGCACACAATCAACATGCAACTCGGGATAAACACTGAGATGATACTCTGTACTCGTTCAAAATTAGTCAATGGGAGGATCGTGTGTGCGGTAGCTTCGGCTTCCAAGGCAGCGAACAGCGCATCCCGAGCTTCAGCCTTTTATCCGATGTGTGTAATGGTGTGGCCCAAATACATGAACATAGGTCCTTGAAGTCCACGCGGTGCGCTCCCCACCAGATGTGCTTTGCTTGGGGAGGGCCCTGTGAGGTAGCACCCAAGGACCATGATTTGTGGTACGCTTACGTCTTGCTTGGATTGAACTAGATTCCAATCTGGCATCCCCAAAGCGGAGAGGTTGTTGATGATTTTCTCCAATTGAGAGTGGTCTTTGACAAAGATGGCAATATCACCATGTACACGAATGCATTCAATACCTTGGGGGTCAAACGATTTGTCATCAGCTGTTAAGCATTAGCGAACAAAAGTAGTGAGGGCATGCATTCTTCTTTGACCCCGCGTGTGGGTTTGAAGTGTATATGTTCGCCTTGTATGTCTGTGAACGTAGGCGCATGTGCATGGACCATGCAAAAGGCTGCGACATAACTCGCCATGCACCCACCATGGGTCGACATGAAGATGACTTCATGTGCTTTAGACGAGAATTTTTTTTGTGATATGCTACACAACGACGAACGGCTCCAATTCCACCGTCTCGTGTTTGTCGAGGGAGTTGATGACATTAGCGGTAGCTTGCGGAGTCGTGGTATGTAGGGGCCGCGACCCATTTTGCTTTGGACTGGCCACTTGGTCCACCAGCTGCTGTGGGCGAGGACTGTAGGGTTCATAAGAACACTGCAAACACTGTTGGTGACGGCTCTGAGTCGAAGTACCTCACTTTTTGTGTCCATAACGTTGTGCATACGGGGTCAGCGACCGCTATGTACACGGCCCGTCAGAGGGATGCCGCCTGGTGATGATGTGTCCGACCCCTCTGCCCTCCCATGCCGCCCCGGGCCGTCCTCCTCCTCCCGTGAGTCCCGCCTCGCCCGCGGGGGGGAAGTTGTCCGCCTCGCCCCGCCATCCCTGCTGCAAGGGGGGCGGGGGATGGCTGTCGTCGCACGAAGCCGAGCGCCACCAAGGAGCTGCAGCGTGCCGCCGGCCGCACTCGTCCCACCCCCCTTGGGGCTCTTGCCCTTGGCGCCTCCGTGGCCCTTGTGGGCTGCCGCCTCCCTCCTACGCTCGCGGTTGAGGGGGGGGTGTCGCTCTGGGCGCACTCGGCGTCGCCGCGCGGGACGTCGGTCTGGCCTATATGCCCTCCTCTTCGCTAGGGGGGGGTGCGACGTGCCAGCAACTGGGCCGTGTGGGGGAGGGGTGACTCTCGGTGCTCCCCGGGACCCTCCCCTCCGTCCTTTTGCCGCCGCTTGGGCGTTGGCGGGCTGTACTTTGCATTGGAATCCGTCTCGTACTCCGTGTCGGGGCCTTCGCCCGCCGTTGCCGCCGCCGCGCGCGGCCGCTTGCCCGCTAGTGTCGGCGGCCGCCGGCACCGCCGGCTGGCTAGCGGGCTGCCATGGTCCGCCACCAGTGCGCGCTCCGGCGTCCGGTCCCGCTTCGGGCGCGGCACTTCGTCCGCTCCTCGCCCTGTCGCTCCCCGCGGCGATTGTCTTGTCCGCGCCAGCCATGACCCCATGGCATCCGAGGCCTCCTTCTGCTCCACAGGCGCGAGGATGCACGTGCCCGGCCTCTTTTGCGGCAAGCCCCGCGCCGGGTTGTGTCCCTCATGCCGCGCCCCACAGCAGGTGGGCAACCCGCGGTTGAACGCCTAGCACCATTCGCACGCCGCCCCCCGTGTGGGGCATACCCCCGTTGTGGCAAAGTCCCCCTGCACGTCTCGGGGTGGCGGGTCTATCGGGCCTCGCCCCGGCATGGACCGTGGCGCCGGCTTGGCGAAGCGTGGCTGCGGGGGCGGTGCAGCCGCACCCGGCGCCAGGCGTTCCGCGCGTTGACCGGGCCTCAGGGGGCCCTGCCCCGTTGTGGTTAGCGGGAAGTAGTCTTCGAGGAAAACTTCATGTTCCTTGCGCATCCTCGTCGGCCCCCGCAGGCGTGCCACCCACTAAGCATGGCAAAGGAGTGCTACCCAGAGCACCTGCACCTTCATTGCCGCCCGGTTCATAAAGTACGGGTGGGCCTTGAGGCTTGAGCATTGCCGCCCCCCGAGTGGCACCCACGACCGGGTGCGTCTCGAAGACGGCCCTGAGTGGAAAGTTTTTGGCACGGTCGGGGTCCCCCTTTTTGTACATCAGCACCACCTCAGGTTATTGCAAGTGCTACGGTATATTCCCCATTTTCCACACTTCTAGTGCCCATGCT
Source organism: Eutreptiella sp. 'Long Island Sound 2002' (assembly GCA_964036045.1). Taxonomy (NCBI): domain Eukaryota; phylum Euglenozoa; class Euglenophyceae; order Eutreptiales; family Eutreptiaceae; genus Eutreptiella; species Eutreptiella sp. 'Long Island Sound 2002'. Next base: position 52,376,411 of record OZ038380.1, read on the forward strand.
CACAATGTGCAAAATGTATCATCTGGGAGCATACACAGTAGAAACTGTTGGACGCTTTTTGGGCTAACCGGCTTCTTGCGCTTATGCATGCATGTGCGCTCCAAGCCCTTGCACCTCGGTGGATGAACCGCCATGTTCACCTAGGGGATGAGTTCCGGAATGATAGCGTCGACGGTACACAGCTTAGGCGGCTCTAGCAGCCCACGTTTTCGGGAGAAGAGTGCGGCCGTTGTCGCCGTTGTTTAATGTCCTGTGTGCATGCTAATTTAAGTCCCTTTTTGGGGCGGTGTAAAAAAAACCCTCTTCAAATCACCATATTGTCAGTGGTTTAGCCGACCTGATTTTCAAAAACAAGAACAACCTGCTTGTTGTTCTTTGACCATAAGTGAACTCCATGATGAGGCGGGCGTTGCTTGGTTTAAACGTACCCACCCCATCCCACCATGTTACCTGCCGAAGCGTAAGGCACGTGCTGCCCCTCCAGCTGCTAGTGGTGGTGCTGCGCCAATGGTAGGTATACTTGAAGCTCCTGATGATGATGATAATGACGATAAGCTTGATGATGCGGAACCCCCCCCTTGATGAGTACCAAGGCGATGATTGTGACTGTGACGCATTCTCTGTGTCTTCCAAAGACGTAGATCGGCCGCCACTAGTCCTCTTACAGGAGGATGCGTTTGAAGTACGCTGTCAAGGGGGTGATTTTGAATAATTTTTCAACGAGTGTTGTGCAGGTCGTTCTTTCACAAAATATGCAATACTAGGCATTTCAAGCAGGGCATCATGCATACATTGGGAGACATCGACCTGCAAGTCGATCCCTTTGCCATGTTCCGCAACATCTGTCATCCCTACTCTACATCTGTGCTACTGTGCGTGCCCCGCTATTTGAAATACCTGCTTCTCAGATGTTGTTCGTGCTTGTCAATTATAAGAAATGTACTGCCTAATTCCAAGTGAATTGAATTCTCAACAAGGGTTTTTTAGGGGGCCTGCCAGCTTGTTGCCATGTTAGATGAAAATGTGAGTGTTCCTCTTGAGGAAAACACACCAGCGCCCCTTGTGTCGCAAGCAGTCACGCAATCACAAAGGGGCTGCAGGAGCCACAAAGGACAAAAGTGGGCCTCAGTCAAGAAGGTGCCGGAAAAATGTATTGGGAGTGTCCGGATGGAGGATTACATTGAGGAGCGGCAAAGTCGCATCCCGATGAATACATTGAAGCGGGATGTGGATGCAGTAGAGGGTCAGTCGGGACACCTGAACTTAAACAAGGTTGCCACGCATGCCGAGTCTCTGCGAGCCAATCCACCAATCAGACCACTAAGGTGCATTGTCTGGCATGATGAGGGCATGTTGATGCGCTAACCAAGTTGTAAGACCTAGGTTAGCAATAACCCAGGTTTTGCCTTAGGGGTGGGGAGCAGGGACAGACCTGCCATTGTTCGGGACCGTACGAGCCTGCCACTCCCTGTTTCAGTGAAGTGTTCCTTCTTTGTTCGGGACCAGATCCCGTTGTGTTGTTTCCTTCTGTGTCATGTCTCACCCGTCACTGAATGAGTTGGAATCACTGGTTCAAGAAGCCGAGGAGGCGTCGGGAGCGGGTTACAAGGCGATGTTGGGTGGCGCGGCAGCCCCCGCCGGGCGACATGCGCAAGACCAGCCGCACGCTAAGCGCACTAAATGCGCATTTGCGGGAGATGTCGTCATGCCCCAGGCTGCCAGCGAGTCGTACAAGCGATGGTCTCAGCGGAGGGACCACGCGTCGGCTACTTTCCGGGCTTCCTCAGTGATGACATGGCTGCCAAGAAGGGCCGGGAGTACCACGTGGAGCTAATGCACCGCGGTCTGGAGCAGGCAAGTGTGGATGTGGCCACATCGTGGGCTGCCTTGTCGGTGGAGCCGCATGAGGCGCTCCTGAGGATGGGTCTTTACGAAAGCCACACGCGCTGGAAGCTGGATGTGGTGGCTGGGGAGTGGCGTCACTTGAAACCCCCGGCTTACGCGCCCCCACAAGGCGCGGCGCCGCGTGGGCAGGACCCGCAGGCCATTACTCGCGTTCGGGCTGAGATCGCTGCACTTGAGGCCCGGTTGTCACGACTACGGGGCCCATCGGTCCCGCAACTGTCACTGGGCGAGCTGCAGCGCGTAGCAAACACGCAGCTGCAGTACGCATGGCAACGCCAACTCGTGGAGACGCACGTCATCTTCCTGAGGTCCGAGGCACCGCAGCAGGGTTACGGTCACTCGGAGGTGGCAACTGCGCTGGCCTACAGCACGCGGGCCGCCCTGTGGCCGACCGTCGGGATCAAAGAAGGCGAATTCCCAACCCGACAATAGACCCCGCAGGCGGCTAAGGCGGGCCCCCCCTGGGGCTTGCTTTAAGTGCGGGCTGCACGGCCACTGGGCGCGCGAATGCAACATGCAGCATCCCCAGTCCACGCAGCACTCGCAACCGCAATGGCAGCCGTCGGGGGCACAGCCGCAGGCCCCGCGTGGGCGCCCGGCAGATGGGTTCTCTTTGCACGGGAACCAGACACCGTGTAGGGCGTTCAGTACCGGGCGCGCGTATGACGCGCGCGGACCTCCCCCCTACCCGTCCCGTGAGGTGCAACGGCATGCACTGGTCGTTCCACCCCTGCCCTACTGGGGCGCAGCAGCCCCCCCAGCAGCAGCCCGCCCCTCAGGCGGGCCCCCCGCCCCACCAGCCCTTTTGCTGAGCGGGGGGAGCCCCCCGCCCGCCTGGCGACCTGCCGCCCCTGGGTAACCCGGGGGGGGGGACGGGGGGGGGGCACAGCGGCCGACCTCCATGGCCTTGCAACACGGGTCTATGACCTGTGGGCTGCGGATTTCGCAAGTGAGCCCCGTGCCCTCGCACTGCGGCGATGGGCGGAGAGCACGGTTTTTCGCCTGGACGAGGGAGCTCAGGGGCGTGGGCCGTGCGGGGCTCCTATATGCGGAGCTGTCGCGTGCAGACGCCCTTGCACGGCACCTGGCACGCCTGGCAGCCATGGGTAAGTCCTCAGCAGCCTTGCGCGGCACCATATCGGCATTACGCATGGCCGAAAAGCTCCAGCTCTTGCGGCCCACAGTGGGCCCCATCCACTGGGCCATCACAGCTGGGGCTGGACAGGCATACAACTTCGAGCCAGGCCAGCAAGTCTGGGGAACCCTGGGCATGCTCCTGGCGACGGCCGCGGCAATGCGGACCGACACGGATCTGGCCGTGCTCGCCCTCGCTGTCTTCAGCGCTTGTCACGGTCTGCGGCTCGGGGAGGCTGCCAACATCCGCCGGGCTGACGTCAGCCAGCCGGGCTGGGTTAGCTTCTGCAACCGCAAGACCAAGCGGCGCTGGATACCCGCCAGGCAGGGAACCTGGGCGGAGCGTTGGCGACAGGCCCTGCTGGCGTGCGGCATCGTACAGCGCAGGGCTGAGTACCTGCCCCTCTTCTCCGAGGCAAAATTCGAGCGCCGCATGCACTGCTTACTGTGGGGTACACCATGGGTCGGAGTTGGCTGGCCCTGTTGGAGGAGACTCTCAGCAGCAGCCATGGTCGCGCTGCGAGCCGCCATCTCCGCCGTGTGCATCTAGAATCGATGGACGTCGTAGCAGCAGGCATGGGAGTACGCGGTGCCAAGGCCCGATTGGGAGTTCCACCTCCCAGACCAGGCCCCCTGGCCACACCCGGTCGCGGGTGTCACCACAATGCCCCTGTCCTCCGTCCAATTCTGGCATGCTGGCGCCCTCGGGCGGCGCACAGCCCCCGATGCTTCAAGCGCTCCTATTATCATCATGGTCGACAGTGATGGCGAAGGGGAGGACACCGACGATGGGGTATTGGGAGCCTCTGGCAGGCATCGTGGAATGGCCCAGAGAGGACGGGAATGACGTGCGCGACATCCGAGCGGCCAGCAACACACGACGCCGGCCCCGCGTGCGCGTACAAGTCCGCCTACACAAGCCCAAGGCCCGCCGGTTCAGCAGCGCTGCTTCGTCCGTCGGTCGCTCTCAGCAAGGGACGGCACGTCCCGCAAGCGGAAACCCTCAGCCGACGCCGCCGCCCTCACCGCCCCACGAGCAGGCCAGGGGCAGCTGGTCCCCGCCCTTGTGCGCCTGTCAAAGGAGCGGAAAGCCGATAAGTGAGCACCTCCTCGATGCGGCGGTCCTGAGAGCAATCAAGGGGTCGGTGGACCACCGTCGGGCGGAAAGCCTGCTGCGCATGTGGTGGGCGGAGTCGCCTCGCTCGGCCCTTCACAGGCCCACGGTCAGTCCCGATGACGAGGTGCTTCTGCACGACACCCTCCACCACTTGGCGACGCATGGCCCGCCGGACGAGGCATCGTCCCCCCAGCTCGGAGATGGCGACACGGTCACCATTGAGCTCGCGGGCCGGGGCCTGGGTCCGGCAGGTTCAGTGCAGGTCCCAGTTGTATCTCGGCACAGTGGGCAGATCCCCACTTCGAGAGGGCGGGCGAAGCAGCCCCCACAGCGCCGGAATCATCATGCCCGAAGGTCACCGCGCTGTTGCGCCGGTTACATGTTGATGGCCTCGTCGACAAATCCCTCCTGTCCCCAAATGCTCGTGCTTTTGTTAAATACAAAAGCTTGGCCAAGTGCGCGCTTATTATCGCTATGCAGGCCTTCAACCATGCTTGCTCGTTCAAGGCAAGGCCATTCCGCCTGCCCTCACTTGAGGGCCTCGCGGGATTGCTGCGCTCCGTGCGGGGGGGGGTGGGCGTGGGGGGCCAAGATTGATCTTAGCAACTGTTACCAGAGCGTGCAGCTCCCCCCTGCAATGGCGGGGGCGGTGTGTGTGGCTGTAGTGGGCACCACATATGCGCTGGTTCGTGTGCCATTCGGCTGGCACCAGGCACTTGGCTTGGTGCAGCACCTGATCGCAGCGGTGCTGTGTGAACTACCTGACACACAGGTAATCATTGTACAGTACTTGGACGACATCCTTTTTGTAGGACGGGGCAGGCAGGTTACCACCCGCGTAGCGCGTGACACGGCGGCACATCTGGCCCGCAAGGGCTTCATCGTCAGCCCCAAACAGTGCTTGATGCCACGCAGTCCCTCACGTGGATGGGGAAGCAGGTCAGCCTGAATCGGTCATGCGTGGCACATAAGCCCGAAGGACTTGCTGACATTGTAGGTTGCTGGGTCACTTTCAGCTTGGGCCACTACACGCGCTCCAGAGACTTCTGGGGCGCATAGGTTGGCTGGCCCGCCCAGGTTTCTCCGCGGGATGTTTCCTCGCAAGTGCACGCGCATGGCTTCGTTTGGGTCCGCCTTCTGCCCATTGCGTTCCGTTTGCTGTGTGTAGGGGCCTCTTGGAGGCGATCGCTGCGGGGGGCAGGGGGTGGGAGCCGCAAGCGACTGAAGGGCCGGCAATCCGTGTATACACTGACGCTGCGGAATGCCCAGTCACGCCAGGAGGTTTCTTTGTGGGGGTGTGGAGCTCCGAGGGCCCTGCAATCGGCCGGTGCCCCCCATGGATCAGTAGCCAGCAATCCGCTGAGCTGTATGGTGTTGTGTGTGCGCTTGATGTTGCATGGAGTGCGGGATGCCGGCACGTGGACCTTGTCATGGACAATGTTGGCGCGATAGCCCAAGTCCTTTGGGGCCGTGCGTCCACGCTGCTGGTGGCCCAGCAGCGCATCTTGCGTCGAGTCGCGCACCAGCTGCGCTGGCAGGGGGTGTCCGTTGGGTTGAGCTACGTGGAGAGCGCGCTAAACCCGGCGGACTGCGTCAGCCGCTGGTGGGGGGGGGGGAGGGATATGGTGGTGGAGGCCAAGGCCAAGGCAGGGGTCTGCAGCCAGCGACCGGGGCGGGTGTGGGGGACGGTCGGGGATCGGGACAAGCGGTTGCGTGTGTGGGACGGTGCGTCGGTTGGGGGGTAGGGATTGTTGTGCTGCCGCCCTGTGTCCAGCCATGTCGTCTCAGCCCCGCCACTCCGCCTACCGTGCCTGTGACCGTGTCACCGAGGAGACGGTGCGGGCGGCGGCGGCCGCACCCCCGCCGGCGTGCGACGCCGAGCGCGCAGTGGCAGCAGTGTGGCCGCCCGTGTACCACCGCCACCGCCACCACGGCCACATGAGCAACCTCAGCAGCAACTCGAGCGCATGCACGTGCACCTTGCACAAGTGCTCAGAGGAGAGGGGTCCGCCGCGACCTCGAGTCGCCGAGCACGGCGCGCCCATGGCGGGAACCGTCGAGACCGCGAGCGCCGCCTCCTCCGTGAGTTAGCGGAGCCCGCCGCCGCAGCGGCGGCCGCCGACGGGGCCGCCCCACCACCCATGCTGTGTGAGAACAGCAACGCTGAGGGCGTGGCGGCCCCCCGCACGCGCCCCTGGCCCGGCCGCGACGGGCCCGTTGGGCAGCGGCGTCGGGTGGCGGTTGTGCTGCCGGCCGCCCCGCCGAGCCGTGCACCGAGCGCCGCGGGCTACGCCGCGTACAAGTCCTCTGTGCAGTCCGGGTCGGTGTGGTCGGACTTCTTCAGTCCTAGGAGCACGCCGTGAGCGCTGCTGGTGCCGGTGAATGCGGACCTGGGGATGACGGACGGTGCCCCAGCCGGCTCGCCTGTGGCCGTGCGCGCATGCATGCCCGTCCGCTGGGCGCAGGTGCGCGAGTCTGCAGTGCGCTGCTCGTTGGCGCCGGTGGGTGAGTATGTGGCAGGCCTGCTGCGGTTGGGCATGGATGTGGAAACCCGGTGTGCCCCCTCTTCGCCTGCCTGCTCAGGCGTCCACCCGCGCTGGACCTGGGCGCTGCGGCATGGGCGTGGGAGCCCACTGGGCGGGTCCGGGCATGGCCGGCAGTGCGTTGTTGAGCCACGCGGGGGGGGGGGGTTGCCGCTGGGACCCCCGCGATGCGCCCCAGGGTGCGTGTGGGTCTATGTGCCTCGCCTAAGACCGCTGTGTGTGGGCGGACTAGACCGCCCTGCTCTGTGTATTGTGGAGCAGCGTGCCGGTGAGCGATGGGCCCTGTTTGGGCGCAGGTGTGGGTCCCTGGGGGAGAGCACATGCACACGCGGTTTTGGGTCTGTGCACAACGGTCGGGGCGAGGAAGCCCGCTGAACCCAGGCTGCCACAGGGATTGCATAATTGCCCGTCCCATCTGCCCGCCAAATGAAAATAAACGCGTTTATTCGTTTATTTTGTTTATTTTGCCGTTTTAGCCCCGTTTGGGCTGCTTTTCAATGTTTTTTTGTGTTTTTTTTGTGTTTTTTGGGTGTTTTCCAGAGGTATATACCGTTTCCATTTGTTGTTGCCCATCATTGCATGTTTTTTTTTTCACCAAAAGTGTATGTTTTGCCTAGTCTCCATCACATTTTAAGCAAAAGGGTCTCCATGCGTTGCAGAATTATCATGCAGCCATGAACAAGGTTTTGCAAAAAAGTAAGTACCAAACAGTAGAAAGCATGCAATAGTATGTACAAAACGTCCAAAGTGGACCCCACTTTTTCTATCAAATAACCCCAAAAGGCTTTTGCCATTGGTATGTGCAAAATGAAACAAAAAATGAGGGAAAAAACAAAAAAACCAAAAAATACAAAAAAAAAACATGGGTTTCCTTGATGTGCCCGTCAGCCCGTCAACACCTTTGTTGACGGGCGTTTATGCGATCCCTGGGCTGCCACCTGGCGTGCCCCAGTTGTACCTGCTCCTGTGTGTGCGCCTGCGCGTGACCGCATTGGCGCTGGCAAATATATATATATATATATATATATATATATATATATATATATATATATATATATACATATATATATATATATATATATATATATATGTATATATATATATATATATGTATATATATATATATATATATATATATATATATATATATATATATATATATGACTGTGGGCTTGCTCCCTCGAACCAGGGTCGCCGGTTCAGTATGCATCGGCATGGGCGTCGGAGCCCGCTCTCTTGTGTGAGCCCTCGGGCTCTTGCCTGCATTTGACGTGACGCACTGTGTCTGCATTTGTCTTGCTGCCTGACGTGCCCCGACTGTACCGGGGGGGGGGGGGGGGGGCAGCAGCTGCGTGTGTGTGTGAGAGCGCGTGAACGCAATGGCACTGGTGGGTTGATGTATATATGTTTCGTTTCTGGGTGTGCTGCTTTGGGCCAGGGTCGCAGACTGGGCGTGGGAGCCTGCTTACTCCCACGCACGCCCTTGAGCTCTTGCTGGACGTTTGTCCCTGCTCGGCCGCTGGGTTGGGGCACGCGCGTGCGTGATTTGAGGCTGTAGGCCGGTGAACGCCGGGTCCTGTTTGGGGCACAGGTGTGGGCCCCATGCGCACAGGGACGCAAACACGAACAGGGGCACCCCAGTCTTCCGGTGTGGGTTTGATGGACCGCTGTTCTTGGAGCCCATTCGCAGCAGCCAAGGCGTTGGAGCTCGTTGAACCCGGGTGGCTGCCCGGCATGCCGCGGTTGTGCCCGCACGTGTGTGTCCCTGCGTGTGAACGCATTGGCTCTGGTGGGTATGTATATATGACTCTGGGCCTGCTCCGTTGACCCAGAGACGGAAGATCAGTATGCAGCAGCCTGGGGCGTGTGAGCCTACTCGCTCCCCATCTGGCGTTTGCCTTGACGCGGTGTGTTTCAGCATTTGCAGCAGGTGAGTATATAAGCTAGCCACCTGCACGTCCAGCGTATTCCTGACCCTAACCGCGGCTTGGTTTGGCACCACTGGTGCGTTTACACGCCCCCTGACCGTGAGTTGACAGACAGGCAGTTCGCGTGGCAGGGGGGGTGTGTGCAGCAGGCATGGTTATTTTTCCCTTGAGTATCAGTTAGGTGTTTCTGAGTTTTATGCCCGCCTGCATGGGATAGGGCGGGACAGTGCAGGTCAGAGCGTCAGGGCTACAGTACAAGCAAACCCTAGGTTAGCAAAAACCTAGGTTTTGCCTCATGGGGGGGGGGGGGGGGGGCAGACCTGCCACTGTTCGGGACAGTACCAGCCTGCCACTCCCTGTTTCAGTGAAGTGTTCCTTCTTTTTTCGGGACCATATCCCGTTGGCCCCTCGGGCAAGTCTATGTGGCGCCCAGTAAAGGCCGGTTGGCCAGGCGCAGCGCTGTCATCATGTTCCAGGGGCACCCAGACAGCTGCACCCTTGAGTACCCTTGAGTATCAGTCACGTGTTTTCGAGTTTTGTGCCTGCCTGCATGGGACAGGGCGGGACAGTGCAGGTCAGAGGGTCAGGGCTACAGTACAAGCCAAACATTAGATTCGGTGATTCACTTTGCCAGTGCGAGTGCGAGTGCTGGTGCCCTTTTGCCAGTCGCTCTTTGTCTCTCATGGTGCTTCCGGGGGTATTGTATTTGCGCATTTCCCCGACCAAGAAGGATGCAGGTTGCTCTTTGTGTCTCAAGCTGCTTCTGGAGAGTACTCTTTTTGCGGTTTTCCCGGAACATAAAGGAATTGGGGGTCGCTCTTTGTCTGTCAATTTGTCCATTTTTTCATGTTTATTTGTGCCCTTTGTAGGTGGAGCACCCTACGCGATGGCACATGACCATGTTACCTGTGCGACCAATGAGTGGGTGAAGGAGCTCACGAAGAAGCGCCGGACTATCCCACTTTGGATGCTCAGCGTCGTGGCAAACATCATGAAGCCGGACACTGACTTGGAGGCTAGAGAGCACTTATTAGGGGATGCTTTACAATGGAGTGTCGACCACGAGAGCTGCGTGCGAATCTACGGAAGGCTGATGATGGAGCTCAGGAGAGAGCCGCCAAGGAAGGATAAGGCGTGCATGCTCGTCGGCTTGCGCAAAGCTAGGCAGCTGAAGACTAGTGCGAACATATATCGCACGAAGTCGCCCCCCCCTACCTTGGAGGTAGGCGGGGGGTAGGGGGGGTAGGGGGGGGGTAGAGGGGGGGTCGAGAAGGTAGGGGTGGGGTAGGGGGGGGATGGGGTGAGTTTGGGGGCGGAGGTAGGATCATACACACAGAAGGCGGTGCACACACAAGGCGGGGCATACACAAAGCGGTGCACACACAAGGCGGTTTGTGGCCACCACAGGAGTCATGTTATTAAGGGGCCACAGGCAAGGCGGTACACACAGAAGGCGGTGCACACACAAGGCGGAACACACAAAAGGCGGGCTGTGCCCACCGCAGGAGTCATGTTATTTTAGGGGCCACAGGCAAGGCGGTGCACACAGAAGGCGGTGCACACACAAGGCGGAACACACAAAAGGCGGCCTCTGGCCACCGCAGGACTCTTGTTATTTAAGGGGCCACAGGCAAGGCGGTGCACACAGAAGGCGGTGCACACGCAAGGCGGAACACACAAAAGGCGGTCTGTGGCCACCGCAGGAGTCATGTTATTTACGGGTCCACAGGCAAGGCGGTGCACACAGAAGGCGGTGCACACACAAGGCGGTGCACACAAAAGGCGGTCTGTGCCCACCGCAGGAGTCATGTTATTTAAGGGGGTGCGGGGGCCGGCGCCTGCGTCGAGCGAAGCGAGCCGTCTGTCGAGCGAAGCGAGCCGAAGGTAGGGGGCGGAGGTAGGGGAGGCTAGGGGGGGGGGTAGGGGGGGGTAGGGGGGGGGTAGGTGGGGGTAGGGGGGGGAGGTAGGAGGGGCTCGAGAAGGTAGGGGGGGGGGTAGGGGGGGGATGGGGTGAGTTTGGGGGGAGAGGGGGGATAGGATCATACACACAGAAGGCGGTGCACACACAAGGCGGGGCATACACAAGGCGGGGCATACACAAAGCGGTGCACACACAAGGCAGTCTGTGGCCACCGCAGGTCTCATGTTTTTTAAGGGGCCACAGGCAAGGCGGTACACACATAAGGTGGTGCACATACACGGCGGAACACACCAAAGGCGGCCTGTGGCCACCGAAGGAGTCCTGTTATTTAAGGGGCCACAGGCAAGGCGGTACACACATAAGGCGGTGCACACACAAGGCGGAACACACAAAAGGCGGCATGTGGCCACCACAGGAGTCTTGTTATTTAAGGGGCCACAAGCAAGGCGGTACACTCAGAAGGCGGTGCACACGCAAGGCGGAACACACAAAAGGCGGTCTGTGGCCACCGCAGGAGTCTTGTTATTTAAGGGGCCTCAAGCAAGGCGGTGCACACAGAAGGCTGTGCACACGCAAGGCGGAACACACAAAAGGCGGTCTGTGGCCACCGCAGGAGTCATGTTATTTACGGGGCCACAGGCAAGGCGGTACACACAGAAGGCGGTGCACCCACAAGGCGGTGCACACAAAAGGCGGTCTGTGCCCACCGCAGGAGTCATGTTATTTAAGGGGGGTGCGGAGGCTGGCCCCTGCGTCGAGCGAAGCGAGCCGAAGGTAGGGGACGGAGGTAGGGGGGGGGGAGGTAGGGGTGAGAGGTAGGGGGGGGGGGTAGGGGGGGGAGGTAGGGGGGTGTAGGGGGGGGTTGGGCGCAAGGCGGGGAGGTAGGGGGGGGGGCGACTTTGTGCATACTATCGTGCGAACGTGGTATGCCATGTGGCGTTGTGGCGTCGGTGCACCCCCCCCCCCGTGGCCATCGGACTACACGTGTGGGCAACCGATGCCTATTACAGTGCCCTGGTCACATAGGACACTCTCTGACGATATGGGAGACCGATTGTATAGGGACTGAGGCAGTGCGGTTAGAGATTCATTGATAGCATGGTTACCTTTACGCAGAGTTCTCCCGAGCAAAGTATGTTTGCACAGTTGTTAATTTCACGGTTTTGCATTGGAAGAAGGAACTGCTAGTCGTTGTTTTGCTCCCAAATTCGCACTATTTTTTGATGCCTGTATTGCCTAGATTTATGTGGGAATAGTTTCCGAGCAGCACTAGGTCTTGATGCCGAGCAGTGGGGGCAGATACTGAAGAACTGAGAGGACCAAAGCCATAGTCAATAGGATTGGAGCAGTGGCTGGAAAGTCACGAAGGGAGACGCACTGGAGATTTATCTGGATACACCCCAACAATCCAACACAACATCCGAGCCGAAGTATGTCACCCCTGCCTCATGTATGGACTCGGCAGACTGTGTGTTGGGCAAGTGGTGTTGGTACGTGTTTTGATCAGGGCATGAGGCACAACTGGAGAGAGCTAGGATATTGATCACCTCACAGACAGCAATCAAAATCAACTTTGGCAGATGGCACCCTACTGCGGAAGAGACGTTCCCCAGCTGGGATGTTATAAAGCAGGCCCCTATTTGGTGTGACGAGCAGCGCAAACCCTTCCCACTGGCAGTCATGAAGCCCCTTGCAGAACCGTCGGTGCATGCAACAGCGGATTCAAAGTTGGTGGTTATCAGACTGGAGGATGGTGGTTCTGAGAAGTCTGCTGAGGAGATCGCAGACGATGACAGCCCAAGTCTCAAAGTTTTCCAAGGCGGCAGTGGACGGGTGTACCAAGGGATATATTGGGTCTTCCATACTGTGCGGTGTGTATTGCCTCCCATATGTGTACTCCGTCGTTGTGGTAATGCATCCGGAGATCTTGTGACAGACGTTCAAACACGGCTACTACAAATAGCTTAACGGTGTGGCCTTGTGTCTACCAATCTTTGTGGAGGTTACTGGAGATGACTGTGAGTCCATTCCCCCATTCATGGATAAGTATTTGCAGCGGGACGTACCTTTGGTGGCAGCGGGCACCCATTTGGATCTTTGGAACCTCAAGGCAGAGTTATTGCAACTTGAGTCAATGGACGAGTCAATGGACCTCTGCGCCCCCCCCCCCCCCCAAGAAAGGCTCTGCAAAGCCCAAGGCAGGCCCAGGGAGTGCACTGTCTGCCCTGCAGGCCAAGGCCGCCACGGGTACGCGTGCCAAGGGATAATATAATGTACAATATGCATATGTTTTTTTTTGCGTTTTGGCTTCCAAAGCGCGACCTGCAGGTCGCTCTTTTTGACGAAAAACAGCCATATGACTATGCCATATAGCAGTTTATGCTTCGGGTAGTACCCTGGACACACTACCATTTACTTCCCGTGTCTTTGGATTGTGCCTTGTTGTGTTCCCACTTGCCACTTCCCTCACTTCCCTAACACAACAGGTGTCTTGACATTCATTCAAGAGGCAACGGTTTCTGGTCCCATGTATGCATGTCGTGCATGAACAACGTTTTGGTAGATTTTCAAAAGTATCCTTGAAAACATGCAATTGTTATTCATGTTTTTAACAGACCCCCCGGACCACCATTGGGCGGACACGCCCCCCCCTCCCCCGCTTGGGTCGGCTGGGGACACGGCCCCTGAGACACTCAAGGTCCATAACAACTGCTGCATCCACACCAGCACAACAACCTGAATGCCCATTGTGCGAATGCCCATTGTGCCAGGGACCCCATCGCTTGGGCCGGCGGCGGATGCCTCTGTCTCTTGGCGACAGGAAGGCCCCATTCTGCTGCCGGGTACTGCTCGGACCTGGTCGGGCAAAGGGGGAGCAATAGCCTGCAATAGTGAGCATGGACTCACATTGCTTCCCTTCAAGCTGCATTTTGCTGGACACTCCATGTGCAGCATGCGAGCCAGTTCATGTAATTTCATGTAACATTGAAACTTCGCCTGCTAGATAAACCCAGTGGAACACAGCGTTTGCACATTCATTGTGTTCCTGCTTACAACCCTTTTGAAGCTTGCTGCTCATTGCTTGTTGTTGCTTGTTTCTTGGTGCTGCTTGTGGCTGCTTGCCGCCGGTGCAAACAAGTAACGGGTGCAACAGTCCGTATCCCTCATCCGCAGTGTGACCAACAACAATACAAACTCAACACGAAACAGTCATGTCTCAGCGTGTGCCATTGCACTCACTGGATCAAATTGGGCTGCAAAATTATTTGGCGTGTAGGCCGACTCTCCCTCAGATGGATCTACAGGGCGCCGCACAGGCAGCAACAAGCTACTGGGCAGTTCTGCCAAGCATCCGAAGGAAGGGTTGTGAGATTGTGTACCACGTGCACAAAATATGGTCGTGTCCAGGGTGCATTAGGGGCATGTGCCATGTTAATTAGGCTGGTGCAACCACACGTCCACACAACTGAGCACTTCAGGGGCTGGTTTAAAACTTTCCACGGTGACATGCACGCAAAATCCATACAACAGACAGCCAGCAGTTCCTGGTTTGGGGGGCTTGGGCACTCTGTCACTTGACAATGCTCCGCTGGAAGCACTGAGGAACTTAGCCCTGAGCAAGGTACCGTCACGAACACTTTCCTAACGGTCTGTCATTGTCTGTGCATTGCCGTTGTAGTTACATATTGCAGTTTCGAGCAGCAGCGCCCAATGCCTCACACTTGCCGTGTCCTGTATCAGCCATGTCTGCGGCCTGGCTGATCGCATGGCAGTTGCTGCAAGTGGCGCTTTGTTTTGCGTTATTGGGCGTCGGGTGCTACGCGTTGTGGGCACTTTGCAACCGCTTGACAACGCTGCGTTACACGCCTCTGGCCTCAGCATATGACTACATCGTTGTGGGCGCAGGGTCCGCTGGATGCGTTGTGGCTGACCGTCTGAGTGAGAACGGCAAGCACTCGGTGTTGATTGTGGAGGTGTGCACGTACTGATTCGGTCGGGTGAGGGAGCTGCGTAGAGCTGGGCTGCTGTAAAGTTCTTGTTTTGGGCTCTGGACCGCCCGGATGAGACTGGACTGCCCTGTTGTTGATGGTCGTCGGTCCACCCTCAATCACACTTGATCACCCGTCAACCACTGCCAGTCATGTGCCAACCGCCATCGGTTGCCCATTGGTTGCTGTCCCTGGAACATAAATTGCCACGACTGGAGCCCGCTGAAGGGAAAACGGTGGAGGCGGTTGAGAGGACTCCCATGATGGGGCAGAATTGTTGACCATGTTTATCACAAAGTTTGTGTCACGTTCGATGAAGACGGCTATGATCGCATGTAGGCATTCTCTGGCCGCCTTCGATGCACTGAGTTCAACAAAACCCATGTTCAATTTATGTGGCTTTTCGGAGTTTCGTGGATTTGGGGATCGGGGACTCCTCCTAGCCCTAAAGAGGTGCCCCGGGCAAGGGGGGTGGGTCCTCCCATGATCCCCCTCCAGTATCCTTTGTGTTATCCGGCAGGCGGGCGAGGACGATCGGGAGACGCTGGTATCTAAGGTCAGGATCCCGTTGCTCTGCACTTCTCTGCCAAAGTCCGGGGCTGACTGGGGCTACCGGACGGTGATGCAGCCCAACGCGGACAATCGGAGGCTGGACTTCACCCAGGGCAAGATCATTGGGGGCACCAGCAGCATCAATTGGATGACCTACAGCAGAGGCAATGCGGCGGACTATGATGAGTGGGAAGCCATGGGGTGCAAGGGCTGGAGCTATCAGGTCGTTGATTGTCCGTTGATTGTCGTGTGATCCGAGTTTGATTTGGGCAGTAACTGCCTGGGAATGGCATGGGACTGGGCGCAAATTTGTGCTCGAAGCAGGAGAAATGAAGGGGTTGCCCAAGAATGAACGCACAGTGGTGACTGGCACTTGCAAAATTCGGTTTGAGAGGCGGGAGAGTCCGGGGCCGTTGTGGTTGGACGCACGCGGCTGGGGATAAGTGACCGTCACCCCCACGAGAAAAGGGGCATCTCCCAGAAGGTCTGATTGCAGGGAGCCACCGTGGGGGGCAGGCCTCATGGAACACCGCTGTGGTACACATCAGCATCCTGCACTGATGCACTGGGGAGTGGTGGCTGAACACGGCTGTAGATGCTGGACATAGCAGACGTCTCACTTTGTGGCTGTTGACGGTTGGGTGCTTTGCTGGTCGGGCTGACAAGCACCATCCTGTCACCCTGCAGCATCCCCCCACCCTAGCCCTTCCTGGGAGCCCGCCCCCCGAGGTTGCTGTTGTAAGGCTTACCTGTGGAGAGGACGTTTTGGGAAGATGTGGCCTTTGGCACACCCTCACGACCGGTCCTACGGGGATGCAATGTGGTGTGCGACGAGGTGACCCTCTACTAGGCCCTCAGCCTGAGGCTCGGAGTTTGTTGACTAGTTGTTGTGCATGACTGTTGGGGTTTGCTGTGCCCTGCCATCAGTAGAAGTCTGGGGCCCTGGGCAGATATCCCTGTGGCTGCCATTTTTACATGGACCTGGACCATACCAGTTTCGTGGCCGCTACTTTGCAGTGCATGCGAGGGGGAGCAGTGGCAGGCGGGGATGTACATAAACAAAGCGTGCTCTAAACCTGCTCCACAATCCCCCCCCCCCCCCCCCGGGGCCTTAAGGACCCTTCGGGAAGAGCCAAACAAACCGTCCCGAAGGATGCGTTGGCAACGTCTCCGGTCATACAACAGTGGACGTATCAAACATAACCCCAAACCCAAACCTGACCGTTGCGATGTGGTGGCCGCACACAAGCAGTTGCAGACCCCGTCCACAATCCTTTACGCGCAGCCTTCAAGGTCTGTAGGAAAAGCCCCTCCTCACCTCTGCAAGCGTAGCCCCCTTCAAAGGCTCAAGCCACAGCCCCCTTCACGGTCCATAAGTAAAGCCCCCCCTTCAAAGTCTGCAAGCGAAGCCTCCGTCAAAGTTTGCAACCAAAGTCCCCTTCTGTGGAGTTATCACTTTGAAATTGTTTCCATATGTATGCCTCGTTCCTCTGACAGAGTCCTGCTGCTCATATTTCAACAATACACCGGATTTTTTGAGTTCCAGGGTCACAATTACTGACAGTTCGCGTGCACACAGAATTGCCATTGCTGTGATACTGCTGGAATGGGGGGGGCACAACTCCGTTCCTGCTCCTTTGGTGCCCAAGGGTCCGCATAATCCAGAAGAAGGGGAAGGGGCCGAAAGGCTGTGTTTTGTGCTTCTCTCTGTGACTGGGCCATGAATCGACACGTGACCTGAAAGGCTCACGGCATATTTTCATGGTGAGCGCTGCACTTCTGTCATGTGCTGCATGTCCATGTCATGCATTGCAGTGATGTATGGATGGCCCCAACGAGTGAGAGGATGGGAATGTTTGGCCGTTTCTTTTCTCCCACAATTCTGTGGGAAATCTTTCGGCTGCACTTGTGGGGAGCGCACCGTGCGCGCAAAGTCGGCTGTTTTCCACCAATGCTTGCCACAGGTCCCAGGGTCCGGAATTCTGCACCCCATGCTGCTTTGAATTGATGAAGCATGCTTCTGCAGGCGGATGGTTTTCAGGGGTGTTCCCGGGATAGGCAACGTAATGATTGGTGCTGTGCGAAAACGCGCCCGTGCACAGGGGTCAGGGGGGGTGCTTCGTCAGGGGACAAGAGGGTGGGGAATACTTTGTTTTTCAGGTTGGTGTCAAAATTTTCCACGAAAATGTTTTGCACAATTCGGGGTTCTTCCTGCTCTTTCTGCATCCTCAGTGTCCATCCGCTTTGCAGGACAAAAAAAATGCTGCCCTGGTATAGCATATTTTAGCAATTCGTCAGGAGGGGGGGGGGGGGGGCAATGGATAAAGAGTCAATTTCACGGGTCTGTGGTAAAACTGAGTAAAAAAATTTTTTTTCAAAAAAAAATTTTTTACTCAGTTTCAAAACTGAGTAAAAAAACAATTTGTTACTCACTAAGTGGGGTTTCTACTCAGTTGCGAAACTGAGTAGAAAAAAAAATTTTTTTTAACTCAGTAAAAAACTGAGTAGAAAAAAAAATTTTTTTACTCAGTAAAAAACTTTGTAGAAAAAAGCCACTTTGCCCACTTGTGGGGCACTTCTAATTTTGCCCCCCGCTCTGAAGCGGTGGGGATCCCCGATACAGCAGGGGTGAGATAGCCACTTTGCCCACTTGTGGGCCACTTCTGATTTTGCCCCCCGCTCTGAAGCGGTGGGGATCCCCGATACGGCAGGGGTGAGGTAGCCACTTTGCCCACTTGTGGGCCACTTACGATTCTGCCCCCCGCTCTGAAGCGGTGGGGATCCCCGATACGGCAGGGGTGAGGTAGCCACTTTGCCCACTTGTGGGCCACTTCTGATTTTGCCCCCCGCTCTGAAGCGGTGGGGATCCCCGATACGGCAGGGGTGAGGTAGCCACTTTGCCCACTTGTGGGCCACTTCTGATTTTGCCCCCCGCTCTGAAGCGGTGGGGATCCCCGATACGGCAGGGGTGAGGTAGCCACTTTGCCCACTTGTGGGCCACTTACGATTCTGCCCCCCGCTCTGAAGCGGTGGGGATCCCCGATATGGCAGGGGTGAGGTAGCCACTCTGCCCACTTGTGGGCCACTTCTGATTTTGCCCCCCGCTCTGAAGCGGTGGGGATCCCCGATACAGCAGGGTTGAGGTAGCCACTTTGCCCACTTGTGGGCCACTTCTGATTTTGCCCCCCGCTCTGAAGCGGTGGGGATCCCCGATACGGTAGGGGTGAGGTAGCCACTTTGCCCACTTGTGGGCCACTTCTGATTTTGCCCCCCGCTCTGAAGCGGTGGGGATCCCCGATACGGCAGGGGTGAGGTAGCCACCTTGCCCTCTTGTGGGCCACTTCTGATTTTGCCCCCCGCTCTGAAGCGGTGGGGATCCCCGATATGGCAGGGGTGAGGTAGCCACTTTGCCCACTTGTGGGCCACTTCTGATTTTGCCCCCCGCTCTGAAGCGGTGGGGATCCCCGATACGGCAGGGGTGAGGTAGCCACTTTGCCCACTTGTGGGCCACTTCTGATTTTGCCCCCCGCTCTGAAGCGGTGGGGATCCCCGATATGGCAGGGGTGAGGTAGCCACTTTGCCCACTTGTGGGCCACTTCTGATTTTGCCCCCCGCTCTGAAGCGGTGGGGATCCCCGATACGGCAGGGGTGAGGTAGCCATTTTGCCCACTTGTGGGCCACTTCTGATTTTGCCCCCCGGAGGAAGTGGGCAACGTTTTTGTATGCTTTCGGTTCCCTTGCATTTGCAATTGCACCCCTGTATTCCACCTTCATCAGGCAGGATGATTTTGTCAGTTGCCATCCGGCATGTCTGTTGATGTTGCATTGTGCCTTATCTAGACGTGTTGTCAAAGGCGAATTGCAAGTGCCACAGGATAGATTGTGGTTATTGCGTGAGATGGCACAAGCTACTTTGTACTACAGTGGTTCCAAGTTGGCCCCCACACCCCGGACCCGGTCAATGCATTGGGAGGTGTCTCGGTTGTACCCCTCGCCCAAATATGCAGACCCCCCTTACACATGCTTTTTTTGCGATGGCACACCCGCCATAGCGTGCCAGGAATGTAAGGGTCTTCATTGTACCTTCCATACCACTGTCTTGTGTCAGTCCGAGATTTGTGTAGGATTGCGCCAATTCCGGGCGGCCCCCGTTGCTGCTGCTGCTGCTGTTGTTGCTTTTGCTGCAGTTACTGCTGCCAATGCCAGGCATGCCACTCCTGCCAATGCCAATGCCACTGATGACACCCGTCCCGGTGTGTGGATCTGTCGGAAGTGGTATGCGTTGCCTCCTCAATACCCCCAAAATGCTGATGGTCAATTGGAAAATGACCAAGCATTTTGCAGAAAGCTGCATTTGGAAAAGAAAGAAGATCTCTTTGAGAGATGCAAGCTGAATCCCACCCCGAGAGGCAAGCCTCACTATAGAGATACTAAGGCCGACTTGATCTTCAAGCGTGTCTTTTGTAACTACTTGTAAGTAGTTGGCCCCACCCTCCCTCCCTCCTCTGTGCATGCATGCATACGATACTCAACCCTCTTTGGTGAAGTGGTTGTGTGATCCCTCCCTCCTCTGTGCATGCATGCATACGGTACTCAACCCTCCTTGGTGAAGCGGTTGTGTGATATATATATGATGGTTTGGCCCGGGTGGGGCGCCACTAACACAAGTGGCCGGGAATCGACTCGGGGGCCTTGTGCCCTTAAACAAAAGTACCACCTACCATCAAAGTGTGCAGTTTTTTGTGCAATTTTTTTCAAAAAAAATTGTCTTTTTACTGAGTAAAAAAAAAAATTTAAAAAAATTTTTTTTAAAATTTTTTTTACTCAGTTTTACCCCAAATCTACTCAGTTTTACCACATTTTACTCAGTTTTACCTCGTCTGGTACTCAGTTTTACCAAATACCCCAATTTCACTGGCCAAAGTTTCACGCAACTGATTGTCCACCAGGAACCAAGCAAGGGTTGGGGGTGTCGAAGTTTCCCGTGTCTGATGGCCCTGCACCAAAATTGGAGGTGTGTTGAAATTTTCCTCTCACGAAGTTTTCCCCGCCGAAATTGTCCCCAGACAAAGTCACCCCCCCCCCCCCTGTGTTCTCAAATGGTCAGGAATTTCTGGGTATCTCAAGCATGGCATTTAGACCAGCTTCCAACCAGCCCGAGACAGAGCGCCTCAGGTAGCAGGTGGAAGTGGGTTGCCAAACCTGGTCTTGTATTCAAAAGTTACTCTCACAAGCATTTCTGTTTTTGTGCGAAAAAGAGAAAAAGACCTCCCGAATGTGGGCTGGCAGGGCCTGCCCGGGGGTGGGGGGGTGCGACCCCTGCCCCCCCTAAACTGTCCATCCAAAATCCAGGCGCGCGGGGTGGGGTGGGGATTTTGCCTCCTAACGGTGATCGTGATAAGGCATGTGTCACGGAGGAAAGTATTTTGGTCATCAAAATGGTCAGGAATTTCATGGGGATCTCAAGTATGCCAGTTCCGGCTTGATGCTTTGGTCACGGACCCCACACTTGCACAGCCCGGTGGTCTGCGCCCCTCACAAAATCTTGCCCAGGAGGTGCTGCCGTACTTTACCAAATCTGAGATCAGTTATTTGGGGGAAGACCGCAATGAATACCACGACTACGACGGGAGACCTGGTCCATTACCTGTGTCTTACCCACTGCCTCCTGGACCCCTCACATGGGGCTTTGTGCAGGCCGCCGTGGCTGCAGGACTGCCTCAGGTGTGCAATGCTGCTGGTATGAGTGACTGCTGTTGATGCGCCATGCAGTGGTGCGTTTTGCTGCACTTTTGTTATGATGCACCTTGGTCCAAAGATTGAGGTTTGTGCGCAAACCCCTAACACAACACTGAGCTGATTCACTTCACCAAAAGTCAAGTGCACATGGTCTCTTTCATTACACTTGCAGCCACTCTTGTAGGCAGTCGTGGACATGCAGAATCGAAGATGTAATAAAATCTGTGAGAAAAGAAAATGTTTGAAACGTTGCCCCAACTCAAGCCTTGCAATGCTGGCACAACGATGGATTTATGGCCAAGACTCATGGGACAACATTTTTGCAAGGCTGCGTTCACACCGCTTTGGCTGCGAGCTAAGTGTTCCATGAGATGTACAGTTGACAGGGTGAGCAAAGCCAAGAATTTCAAGAAAGGCATGAAGATTGAGACAGACAATGGCCACGCGCCCTACACCACAATCTATGTTTGGATGCTGGGGGATGGGGGGCGATTGTGCCTGCACCTCGAGTCAGCCTGTTCCCCCTCAGACACTGGACTACAACGGAGCCGTGCAAATGGGGGTGTCTTTGGCCCAAGTCAACATTGGCATCAACGGCAACCGGTGTACTTCTGCAGCTGCGTTCCTGCGGTCTGCAGTATTGCGGCGGTCCAACCTCAGCGTTATCTCTCGGGCGACCGTTCTCAAGGTACCAGAGTATTGGGGCTGTGTGTGTGTGGCCCGGACCTAGTGCTTGGAGCGGGGCTGTGTGCAGGAGATGCAATGAGGCCATGCAGTGCATGAACCAGTGCTCACGGCCGTGCCCTGTTCACTGGCACGTGTACCTGTGAAACCCCAGCGCCGCGAGAATCGCAGTGGCAGCAGTTGCAGCGCGGGGGTATCAGCTACTGCTGTGGGGGCGTCACAGATTTCGTTTCTTTCGCGCCCCATGTCCTCGCAGACAGGGTCTGCGGTAAAATTTCGTAAAACATTTTTTACCAAGTTTCAAAATTTAGTAAAAAAACATTTTGTTACTAAGTTTTTACTTTCTGGGTGGGTTTTCTTCTAGGTCATTTGCTTAGTAGAAAGATTTTTTTTTTGCTAAGCAGGAACCAACGGTTGAAGCATGCCGCAGCATGCCGCAGCATACAGATACTAACCCCGACTTGATCTTCAAGTGTGTTT
This sequence comes from Eutreptiella sp. 'Long Island Sound 2002', assembly GCA_964036045.1. Classification (NCBI taxonomy): domain Eukaryota; phylum Euglenozoa; class Euglenophyceae; order Eutreptiales; family Eutreptiaceae; genus Eutreptiella; species Eutreptiella sp. 'Long Island Sound 2002'. Next base: position 52,398,403 of record OZ038380.1, read on the forward strand.
TTTGTAACTATTTGTAAGTAGTTGGCAGCACGTTGGTTGTGGCCCTGCCGGGTTCTTTTTTTATTACACCCGGTTTTGTTCCCAGTGCTGCCGCACTGATGTTGGCCATGGCCATGGCCCTGTCAGCACTCTTTTCTTGAGCTTGATTTTGTTTCTAGTGTCCCATCCCAATTATATTGTGTTATACTATGTTATATTGGCCAAGTCAACGAATAGGTGTGCATGATGATAAACAAAAGTACCACCTACCATCAAAGTGTCGAAGTAAAAGGGGGGGGGGTCGGTGTGGTAAAACTTAATGAAGAATTTCTATTTTTACTTGGTCAAGAGAACAATAGTTTCTTAATATTTTCGTGTTGACTAAGCTTTACCTTTTTCCCCCTAAGTTTTACCACATTTTACAAAGTTTTACCTCGTCTGGTACCAAGGCTTACCAAATACCCTCACACACATCACGGCGGGGGGGCGTATCTGGTCAAGCAAGTTCCTGACAACTGGGCCCCAACTTCACCGCTAGCCCGGGGGCACACCCTGTGGCCGGAAAACGGTGTTGATACGCCAACTATCAATATGTGACACACACACAACTGTTAGGTATGCCCTTTCGGAGGCAGAAGAAGAGCCCCCCCTGTCATAGTCGATGAGGTAGAACAAAGGACAGTGGGACTCTGACTGTGTGGTGCATGATGGGCGCGGTATGTATGATGGGCGCGATATGGGCAGCGTGGAGACAGTGAGACAAAATGTGGGTCTTGCAGTCGGCCCAGGCAAGGGGTCCGTGGTAAATCTTAGTAAAAATTCTTTTTCAAAACGTTTTTTCTACTAAATTCTAACGCTTAGTAACAAAATATTTATTTACCAAATTTTTCCTCTGGGGGTGGGGTTTTAACTAAGTAAATTACTTAGTAGAAAAAAATTTATTTTTAGTAAGTAAATTATTAAGTAGAAAAAAGTATTTTTTACTAAGTAAATGACTTAGTAGAAAAAACGTTTTTTTGCTAAGTCAATGACGTACCCAAAAAATAAGTTTTCCCACTTCTGACTGCCACTGGGCCCACTTGTGGGCTATTTCTGATATTGTCCCCCCACTCTGAAATCCACGCTTTGTTGCGTGGCCCCCCAAAAATAAGATTTCCCCTTTTTGACTGCTACCACTTCTGATTCTGCCCCCCGCTCTGAAGCCGTAGGGACACCCCAGGCGGCAGGGGTTATGTAGCCACCATGCCCACTTGTGGGCCACTTCTGATTCTGCCTCCTGCTCTGAAGATGTGGGGACCCCCCAAGCGGCAAGGGTTATGTAGCCCCCTTGCCCATTTGTGGGCCACTTCTGATTATGCCCCCCGCTCTGAAGCGGGCGGAACCCCAAGGCGGTAGGGGTTATGTAGCACTTTGCCCACTTGTGGGCCACTTCTGATTCTGCCCCCCGCTCTGAAGCGGTGGGGACCCCCCAGGCGGCGGCAGGGTTATGCAGCCACTTTGCCCACTTGTGGGCCACTTCTGATTCTGCCCCCCTCTCTGAAGCGGTGGGGACCCCCGGGCGGCAGGGGTTATGTAGCACTTTGCCCACTTGTGGGCCACTTCTGATTCTGCCCCCCGGCTCTGAAGCGATGGGGACCCCCCAGGCGGCGGCAGGGTTATGTAGCCACTTTGCCCACTTGTGGGCCACTTCTGATTCTGCCCCCCGGCTCTGAAGCGGTGGGGACCCCCCAAGCGGCAGGGGTTATGTAGCCACCTTGCCCACTTGTGGGCAACTTCTGATTCTGTCCCCCGGCTCTGAAGCGGCGGGGAGCCCTCAAGTGGCAGGGGGTATGTAGCCCCTTTGCCCACTTGTGGGCCTCTTCTGATTCTGCCTTCCGGCTTTGAAGCCGTGGGGACCCCCCAAGCGGTAGGGGTTATGTAGCACTTTGCCCACTTGCGGGCCACTTCTGATTCTTCCCCCCGGCTCTAAAGCGGTGGGGACCCCCCAAGCGCCAAGGGTTATGTAGCACCTTACCCACTTGTGGGCCACTTCTGCCTTTGCCCCCCGCTCTGAAGCGGTGGGGACCCCCCAGGCGGTAGGGGTTATGTAGATCCTTTCCCCACTTGCGAGCCACTTGTGATTCTGCCCCCCGGCTCTGAAGCGTTGGGGACCCCCTAGGCAGCAAGCGAGAGGGGTTATGTAGCCCCCTTGCCCACTTGTGGGCCACTTCTGATTCCTCCCCTCAGCTCTGAAGCGTTGGGGACCCCCCAAGCGGCAAGGGTTATGTAGCCACGTTGCCCACTTGTGGGCCACTTCCCATTCTGCCCCCCGCTCTGAAGCGGTGAGGACCCCCCAAGCGGCAGGGGTTATGTAGCCCCTTTGCCCACTTGCGGGCCACTTGTGAATCTCCCCCCCCCCGGCTCTGAAGTGGTGGGGACCCCCCAAGCGGTAGGGGTTATGTAGCACTTTGCCCACTTGTGGGCCACTTCTGATTCTGCGTTCCGGGTCTGAACCGGTGGGGTCCCCCCAAGCGGCAGGGGTTATGTAGCCACTTTGCCCACTTGTGGGCCACTTCTGATTCTGCCTCCCGCTCGGAAGCGGTGGGGACCCCTCAAGCGGCAAGGGGTTATGTAGCCAACTTGCCCACTTGTGGGCCACCTTTGATTCTGCCCCCCGCTCGGAAGCGGTGGGGACCCCTTAAGAGGCAGGGGTTATGTGGCCACGTTGCCCACTTGTGGGGCACTTCTGATTCTGCCTCCCGCTCTGAAGCGGTGGGGACCCCGAGGCAGTACTGGTCATGTAGCCACTTTGCCCACTTGTGGGCCACTTATGACAAGTGGGCAAGGTGGCTACATAACCCCTGCCGCCTGGGGGGTCCCCACCGCTTCAAAGCGGGTGGCACAATCAAAAGTGGCCCACAAGTAGTTGCCGCTTGGGGGGTCGACACCTTTTCAGAGCGGGGGGTAGAATCAGAAGTGCCCCACAAGTGGGCAAAGTGCTAAATAACCCCTGCCGCCTGGGGGTCCCCAACGCTTCAGAGCGGGGGGCAGAATTAGAAGTGCCCCACAAGTGGGCAAGTTGGCACCCCCATGCGGCAAGGGTTATGTAGCACTTTGCCCACTTGTGGGCCACTTATGATTCTGCCCCCCGCTTTGAAGCGGTGGGGACCCCCCAAGCGGCAGGGGTTATGTAGCACTTTGCCCACTTTTGGGCCACTTGTGATTCTGCCCCCCGCTCTGAACCGGTGGAGATCCCCTCTTCGGCAGTGGTTATGTAGCCACCTTGCCCAATTGTGGGCCACTTCTGATTTTGCCCCCCGCTCTGAAGCGGTAGGGACCCCCAAAGCGGGAGGGGTTACGTAGCCCCCTTGCCCACTTGTGGGCCACCTCTGATTCTGCCTTCCGGCTCGGAAGCGGGCGGGACCCCCCAACCGGCAGGGGTTATGTAGCCAGTTTGCCCACTTGTGGGCCACTTCTGATTTTGCCCCCCCGCTCTGAAGCGGTGGGGACCCCCCAAGCGGAGCGGTTATGTAGCCCCCTTGCCCACTTGTGGGCCACTTGTGATTGTGCCCCCCGCTCTCAAGCGGTGGGGACCCCCCAAGCGGCAAGGGTTATGTAGCCACTTTGCACACTTGTGGGCCACTTCTGATTCTGCCCTCCCCCTCGGAAGCAGTAGGGACCCCTCGGCGGCAGGGGTTATGTAGCCCCCTTGCCCACTTGTGGGCCACTTCTGATTCTGCCTCCCGCTTTGAAGCGGTTGGGACCCCCCAGGCGGCAGGGGTGATGTAGCCACCTTGCCCACTTGTGGGCCACCTCTGATTTTGCCCTCCGGCTCTGAAGCGGTGGGGACCCCCAAGTGGCACAGGTTATGTAGCACTTTGCCGACTTGTGGGCCACTTCCGATTCCGCCTCCCGCTTTGAAGCGGTTGGGACCCCCCAAGCGACAGGGGTTATGTAGCCACTTTGCCCACTTGTGGGGCAGTTATGATTCTGCCCCCCGCTTTGAAGCGGTGGGGACCCCCCAAGCGGCAGGGGTTATGTAGCCCACTTGCCCACTTGTGGGCCACTTCTGATTCTGCCCCTCGCTCTGAAGCGGTGGGGACCCCCCAAGCGGTAGAGGTTACATTGCACTTTGCCCACTTGTGGGCCACTTCTGATTCTGCGTTCCGGTTCTGAACCGGTGGGGACCCCCCAGGCTGTACTGGTTATGTGGCCACCTTGGCCACTTGTGGGCCACTTATGATTCTGCCTCCCGCTCGGAAGCGGTGGGGACCCCCCCAAGCGGCAAGGGTTATGTAGCACCTTGCCCACTTGTGGGCCACTTCTGACTCTGCCCCCCGCTCTGAAGCGGTGGCAACCCCCTAGGCGGCAGGGGTTATGTAGCCCCCTTGCCCACTTGTGGGCCACTTACGATTCTGCCGCCCGCTCTGAAGCGGTGGGGACCCCCCAGGCTGTATTGGTCATGTAGCCACGTTGCCCACTTGTAGGCCACTTCTAATTGTGCCTCCCGCTTTGAAGCGTTGGGGACCCCCCAAGCGACAGGGGTTATGTAGCCACCTTGCCCACTTGTGGGCCAGTTATGATTCTGCCCCCCGCTTTGAAGCGGTGGGGACCCCCGAGGCGGTAGGGGTTATGTAGCACTTTGCCCACTTGTTGGCCACTTCTGATTCTGCCCCCCGCTTTGAAGCAGTGGGGACCCCCCAAGCGGCAGGGGTTATGTAGCCACCTTGCCCACCTGTTGGCCACTTCTGGTTCTGCCCCTCCCTCTGAAGCGGTGGGGACCCCCAAAGCGGTAGGGCTTATGTAGCAATTATCCCCACTTGTGGGCCACTTCTGATTCTGTGTTCCGGCTTTGAACCGGTGGGGACCCCCCAAGCTGTACAAGTTATGTGGCCACCTTGCCCACTTGTGGGCCACTTCCGATTCTGCCCCCCGCTGCGAAGCGGTGGGGATCCCCCAGGCGGCAAGGGTTATGTAGCACTTTGCCCACTTGTGGACCACTTTTGATTCTGCCCCCCGCTCTGAAGCGGTCGGGACCCCACAGGCGGCAGGGGTTATGTAGCCACCTTGCCGACTTGTGGGCCACTTCTGATTCTGTCTCCTACTCCGAAGCGGTGGGGACCCCCCAAGCGGCAAGGGTTATGTAGCCACCTTGCCCACTTGTCGGCCACTTCTGATTGTGCCCCCCCTCTGTGAAGCGGTGGGTACCCCCGAAGCGGTAGGGGTTATGTGGTGCGGTTGCCTACTCGTGGGCAACTTCTGATTCTGCCTTCCGGCTTTGAAGCGGTGGGGACCCCCCAGGCGGCAAGGGTTATGTAGCCACTTTGCCCACTTGTGGGCCACTTCTGATTCTGCCCCCCGCTTTGAAGCGGTGGGGACCCCCCAAGCCGCAGGGGTTATGTAGCACTTTGCCCACTTGTGGGCCACTTTTGATTCCGCCCCCCGCTATGAAGCGGTGGGGTCCCCCCAAGCGGCAGGGGTTATGTAGCCACTTTGCCCACTTGTGGGCCACTTCTCATTGGGCCCCCTATCTGTGAAGCGGTGGGTTACCCCCGAAGCGGCAGGGGTTATGTGGCCCCGTTGCCCACTTGTGGGCCACTTCTGATTCTGCGTTCCGGCTCTGAAGCGGTGGGGACCCCCCAGGCGACATGGTTTCTGTAGCACCTTGCCCACTTGTGGGCCACTTCTGATTTTGCCCCCCGCTCTGAAGCGGTATGGACCCCCCAGGCGGCAGGGGTTATGTAGCCACCTTGCCCACTTTTGAGCCACTTGTGATTGCATCTCCTACTCTGAAGCGGTGGGGACCCCCCAAGCGGCCCTGATTATGTGGCCCCGTTGCCCACATGTGAGCCACTTCTGATTCTGCCCCCCGGCTGTGATGCGGTGGGGACCCCACAGGCGACATGGTTTATCTAGCACTTTGCCCACTTGTGGGCCACATCTGATTCTGCCCCCCGCTTTGAAGCCGTGGCGACCCCCTAGGCGGCAAGGTTATGTAGCCACCTTGTCCACTTGTGGGCCACTTATGATTCTGCCCCCCGCTCTGAAGCGGTGGGGACCCCCAAGGCGGCAGGGGTCATGTAGCCACCTTGCCCACTTGTGGGCCACTTGTGATTGTGCCCCCCGCTCTGAAGCAGCCGGGACCCCCCAAGCAAGAGGGGTTATGTAGCCCCCTTTCCCACTTGTGGGCCACTTGAGATTTTGCCCCCCGCTCTGAAGCGGTAGGGACCCCACATGCGGCAGGGTTATGTAGCCCTCTTGCCCACTTGTGGGCCACTTCTGATTGTGCTCCCCGCTTCGAAGCGGTAGGGACCCCCCAAGCGGCAAGGGTTATGTAGCCACCTTGCCCACTTACTGGCCACTTTTAATTCTGCCTCCCGCTCGGAAGGGGTGGGGAACCCCCAAGCGTCAGGGGTTATGTAGGCACCTTGCCCACTTGTGGGCCACTTCCGATTCTGCCCCCCGCTCGGAAGCGGTGGGGACCCCCCAAGCGTCAGGGGTTATGTAGGCACCTTGCCCACTTGTGGGCCACTTCCGATTCTGCCCCCCGCTCCGAAGGGGTGGGGACCCCCCAAGCGGCAGGGGTTATGTAGCCACCTCGCCCACTTGTGCGCCACTTCTGATTCTGCCGCCCGCTCTGAAGCGGTGGGGACCCCCCAAGCGGCAGGGGTTATGTAGCCACCTTGCCCATTTGTGGGCCACCTCTGATTCTGCCCCCCGCTGTGAAGCGGTGGGGACCCCCCAAGTGGTAGGGGTTATGTAGCCACTTTGCCCACTTGTGGGCCCTTACCGATTCCGGCCCCCCGCTCTGAAGCGGTGGGGATCCCCCAGGCGCCCATCTGGTGATCACCCAACATCTCCTACTGGGTGCCCTAATGCAGAATAAATCGCGGCCGATGTGTGCAAAGCACGAAGTGATAGCGAAGGCTCGTTTCGTTCAAGTATGCCAGAGGTAGAGGCACTGCTTGGCAACGATTGGCGGCAGCCACTACATGTCACAATTGCATGTTTCCGCCGCAACAATTTGAGTTTGAGGCACGCCATTTCAGGGACCTCACCACTGAGAACTATGTCACGGATTGTGCTCAGAGTGTGGTGTATTGCGGGTAGGCTACCCAAACCGCTCCCAGTGCGGATTGGGACACAATGGGCGTGGCGTGGGTTGTCGGCGACTCCTTATGGAATGCCTCATGTGCTAGTGCACAACGGCGCAAACAGCTAGTTTGAGTGTGGGTACAGCACACTTTGCAAGCGTCGTCCATAGATATGTCTTTCGCCCCACCCCTGATTGTGGTGCGGGTGTAAAATTTGAGCAATTGGCATTGGATGCTCCGCTTGTTGTTGATTGCCCCAACTCGCGAATACCGTTGCCTTAGTTTGACCCAGTGTGCGACCGGCCACACATTGTTGGGGCAAACCAGGAGCCGAGCGAGAAGGAATTGAACCACATCAGCGGAAGAAGTGGTCAAAGATTTTGGATGCTTTTGGTCCCCTTGCATTTGCAATTGCCCCCCTGCATTCCACCTTCATCCAGCAGATTGATGGTGTCAGTTGCCATCCGGCATGTCTCTTGACGTTGCACTGTGCCTTGTCTCAGCGCGTTGTCAAGGGCATATTGCAAGTGCCACAAGATCGATTGTGGTTGTTGCGTGAAATGGCCGAGGCTACTGTGCACTTCAATCGTTCAAAGTCGGCCTCCACCCCAAGGACCCCAGCGGTACATTGGGAGGTGGCTCGGATGTACCCCAAACCCAAATATGTGGACCCCGTTGACACATGCTTTTCTTGTGATGGCACACCTCACATGGCGTGCCACGAATGTAAGGTTCTTCATTGTGCCTTGCATGCGTCCATCTTGTGTCAATCGGGGATTTCTGTTGGGTTACGCCAATTCTGGACGGCCAACCTTGCTGTTGTTGCTGTTGCTTCTGTTGTTGTTGTTGCTGTTGCTGTTGACACCCGTCCTAGTGTGCCTGCTGTTGTTGCTGCTTCTGCTAATAACACCCGTCGTGGTGTGTGGATCTCTGGTATGCCGTGCCTCCTCAATATCTCCAAAATGCTGATGGTCAATTGAGAAATGACCAAGCATTTTGCACCGAGCTGCAAGGGGAGTGGAAACTGTCTCTGTTTGGGATGTGCACCAATAATCCCATAGTGCGAGGCAAACCGCGCCATGCAGATACCAAGGCCGACTTGATTTTCAAGCGTGTCTTTCCTAACTACTTGTAAGCAGTTCCCACAGATGTTGGCCATGGCCCTGTCAGGACTCTTTTCTTCAGCTTGATTTTGTTGCTACAACCCGACCCCAATTATATTTTGTTATGTTGACCGAGTGCCAACTAATTGGTGTGCATGATGGTTTGACCTGGGTGGGGCGCCCCTAACACAAGTGGCCGAGAATTGACTCGGGGGCCTTGTGCCCTTAAACAAAAGTACCACGTACCATCGAAGTGTTGACTACCTTGTTTAAAACGGCAGCCGGGGGGGGGACTTAGTGGACTGAGGTAAAACTTAGTAAAAAATTATCTTTAAAAAATTTTCAAAACAACTTTTTTTATTGGGTTTTACCTTGCTTCTACTAAGTTTTACCAAAATTTACTAAGTGTTACCTCGTCATACTAAGTTTTACCAAATACCCCCAGGCAAGTGGAGGATGACCCCCTGTCGGCAGACTGGTCTGGGCAGCGAGGCTCCAGCTGGTCATACAATCAAGCACCAACGGCCGCAGCATGCTGCAATATTAAATTTTAGGAGCTGTTGGTGGGGCTTTTGAAATTGTTTGATTATTTTGAATTTTCCAGGTGGCTTCATGCAGCTGCAGATGTCTCCTGTTGCCCCACACATTTTGCCCCACACTTTTTTTGTGTCATTTCCCCACTTCAACTCCCACAGCTACTCCCACAATTGAGATCCTTGAGGATGGCCCCTTTCATAGATAGCCACACGGCACAAAGATTGCAATGCAATTTCCCATTCTGTCACTCTCCTTGGCTGTTCGTCAGGCAAAGGTGCCCCATAATACTTTCCCCCAGTGCCCACTGTAAAAATTCTGCAGTACTCCTGGTTGTCTCTTTGCTTATCATAGGTTTCTGTGATGTTTTTTGGGAAAGATTTGAAACAATCGGACAGTTCATATGCATGGAAACCTGGTTCACATGGCTGTTAAGCTGCTGCACAACCTGTACCAAGTCAGGCAGCCGAAGCTGCACCTCAACAACCGCGTATTATTTTGTCAACATTCCGCCAGCACAGCGTGAACCTGCACCACCTCCCAGCATCAAGTGCCTTCATTTTGCAGGGTGTCAGGGCTTGCATTTCACTGTGTTTGGGTCTCCTCAAGGGGGGAAGGGTGGAAAAAAATTGCCGGTTCGGGGGTACCCCCCCCAAAAAAACAGGTAGCGCACTTGTGAAGAAATTTTTTTCGCAAGCAGAACCCTCTCTGTGGAAGTGACTTGGACTCGGCACAGGGTGAAAAAATGGTTTTTCCCCCCATGTGTGTAATTCAAAATACTCGGATTTTTCAGGAGAATTTAATAATGGATGAAAATTATATTGGACCAAATATCAACACCATCCCTGAGCAGTCATTTGTTAGAGTTGGCCTGTACCCTAGTGGTCAAACAGTGTCTCTGTGATTGTGATTGATAGGTCCTTAATTGACAGGTCCTGAGTTCAATTCCCGGGGTTGGTAGTCTGCAGCAACCTAGGCATGGGTGGGGACACAATGGCAACCTTTTTCTTTCTTTTTTTTTTTTGCTGTGTTGTGCTTTGGTTTTATCCCCTTTTCTGGACCCCCGAGGGACCCAAGGGACCCGAGGGACCCCCGAGAATGCAGAGGTTACGTCGCAATTCCGCCCACTTTTGGGCCCCCCAGAAGGCAGGGGTTATGCAGCCACAGAGAGCAGCATCTTGAAAAAAGGCCTAGTCTGGCTTGGGTGGGGCGCCATACATGCCCTAAAACACAAATACCACCCATATCGGCTATCAATATCAATAGATACCTTGAAACGTATCCTCTTTGCACCTTCCAAATTTATATGGGTGCGGTAGATTCGCATTAGTTTCTTTTGCACCCCCTCCCCCTCGGGGGTGCGCTGTGAAAAAAAAACCCACGGTGGTACTAGGGATTTTTTTCTACCCCCTGGGTCTGCTGTTTGCCTTCGTTATGCCTTATGGAAAAGCCCAGCCCACGCCCCCGCCAAAGGGTTGAAGCATGCCGCAGCATGCCGCAGCGAGACAAATTTTTATTGGGGACCGTTGGTGCTTGGTCATATTCCTGGATAGCCCTATGCGGCCCATGAGCGGGCAGCCAACGACTTGGACACATCTCTGACGAGCCGCACCCCCATCAGGAGCTGCCACAGGGCCCACCGGATTTAACCGGACTTGGGTTTGGCGTACCTTTGGGCTCGGCGGACCTTCGGCTGGCCGGGGGTCCGGCCGGACTTTAGACCGGCCGAAAGTTCAGTTTAATCCGCCCCCGCCCCCCCCTTTGTCTTACTAAAAAAAATGCCCCCACCCCCCGCGTCGAGCGAAGCGAGCCGTAGCAGGGGGTTGGTTGGTGCTCCAAAGGCAAGGTGGTACACACACGAGGCGGTGCACACACAAGGCGGAGCACATAAAAGGCGGTCTGTGGCCACCGCAGGAGTCTTGTTATTTAAGGGTGGTGTGGGGGCTGGCCCCCGCGTCGAGTGAAGCAAGCCGTAGCAAGGGGTTGGTTGGTGCTCCAAAGGCAAGGTGGTACACACTCAAGGCGGTGCATACACAAGGTGGAGCACACAAAAGGTGGTCTGTGGCCACCGCAGGAGTCTTGTTATTTATGGGGGGTGCACGGGCTGCGCCCCGCATCGAGCGAAGCGAGCCGAAGCAAGGGGTTTGCATCAGGGTGGGGTTTACCTCTAGGGTAATAGTATAGGGGTGGGGGGGGGGGGATAGACCAGACTTTCGGCCGGCTGAGGGTACGGCCGTTTTTTTGGCCAAAAAGATAGGTGGGTAGGGATTAAACCGGACTTTCAGCCGGCCGAAAGTCCGACGAGCCGATAAGTCTGCCAAACCCTGAGTCCGGTGAGCTTTGCTACAGCAGTGGCAGCTCCAGTGACAGTGACAGTGGTAGTGACAGTCACACTACCGCGGCCAATGCCACTGCTCCTGCCAGCGCTGCCACTATCGCTTTGTCTGCCATTGCCACACGTTTACTCGAGGAGATGACATGAGGGAACAGATCCGACACCAGCTTTGATGATCCGAACGCTTTTTCTACCCCCGAGCCCTGCCTGAAGTGCTGTTTTGTGTCCCAGCCTTGCTCTACTGTCAGGTCTTGTTTGAGGACAAAAAGGCCTCCGGTGTGCTGCTCAGGGTGCAGGCGGGAGAGCGCACTGTCCTTGCCAACAAGGAGATCATCCTGTGTGCCGGAGCCATAGGCACTCCGCAGTTGTTGATGTTATCGGGTGTGGGTCCGCAGGAGCAGGTTGCTTCCGTGATCCCAGTTGAGCCCTCATCAGATTCGGCCTTTGTATTGTCCCGGGCCAATGGCCCTGCCTTCGTCCCTTCCCCTTCTGATGAACAAGTGCGTTCTACGAATCTTGACTCATGAACGAACTCCTGCTCTCTCTCTCTCTCTCTCTCTGTGTGTGTGTATATGTGTGTGTGTTTCTGTGTGTGTGTGTGTGTGTGTGTGTGTGTGTGTGTGTGTGTGTGTGTGTGTGTCTTTCTTTACTTTACTTTCTGAGTGTCTATTTTTTTTTGAAAGGACCTTGCCTACCTTTTTGTTAATGGCCTGATGAAATTGTCTCGGTGACCAGTGCTCTGCCTTCGCCTGCTTTCGTCTTCACTGACGTTGTGCCCCGCGTTTGGTCCCCACTGGTTCTCCCGCACGAAGTGTGTGTGTGTGTGATGGGGTATTGAGGGCTGCAGCAGTCCGTGTGGCTCCGTGTTGCAAATGACCCGACTTGGGGATTTTGCTCCAAATCCACAGAAACGGAGCCCAGACCAGCCCCTGCACCCACCCGCCCCAAGGGTTGGGGCCCACTTTACGCCATTGACTGGTTTGCAGAGGAGCTGTTGCGGTTGCATCAGGTCAAGAGGTCTCAGATGGCCACCTCCCTGTGGGGTTGAGGAGTGCGATAGGGGTTTTCAAGGGTGAGCAGGCTCGTGGCGTCATGCCCACTGCACAGTCAGCCCCCGCGATGATGTGAGCACCTGTTCAGATCACATCTCTCATGAAAGCTGTGAGTACACATGTGAACAGGTGCACCATTTCTGACAGATGTGATGGGAGTAGTGCAGCAAATGTGTCCGCCTCTTTTGCATGTCTTCTTTTTGTTGTTCCCCCCCCCCTCCCCTCAATGAAAGAAGGAACAAAAGGCAACGGTACTCACCCTGAGAGCCCAGAGTAAAGGCAACAGAAGGAAAGCGGATATGTGCACACTCGGTGCACAGCAAAATCTGGTGTGTGGTCAATGTGGGCGGAGCCTTTGGAGGAGTCTGGAGAAACAGTTTCACCCGGAGGGGCATGACTGACGTCGGGTCCCAAGGTCAGCGATGCAATCCCCCTACTCTGATCAGCAATTTACTGCTATGAACCTTGTCTTCCTCCCACTTCTTGAAGCCCAGTCCTGCCCTTACCCCCGCCCCACATTTGCTCTCTTTCTCTGTCTCTCTCTCTCTCTTTCTCTCTCTCTCTCTCTCTCTCTCTCTCTCACGGGCGCGCGCACGGGCTCACTCATGTACGCATGCACGCACGCACCCACCCCCCCACCCAGCTACCCGGCCACCCATGCACCGCCCACTCACCCACTCTCCCATTTACCACCCACACTCGCACCCACACACCCACTCCCTCATCCACTCACGCACTCACTCACTCGTCGACTCCTGGTCGCCTGGTATCATATCATGCGCTGGCCTTGCCGTGGTCTTCCTCCGGGCCAATTATTTGGGTACCACGGTGGGGACTGTACACGCCGTCCATCCGCGATTAATCATGATGCCTTGTGCTGGGACACCATGACCTCTGCAGCACATGCGGTCAGCATCTTTCTCGATGCCCCGCTTCCCCTTGCCCTCAACGAGTGTTATGCTTGTGCCTGCTCCGGGCTGTAGCCTACGGCCACCGTGGCACTGGCTCCCCGAACCATGCTACATGTCCGAAGGTTCCAATCTATGCATATATTGGGGTTTGGCCCCGCACACCACTAGTCCGTACATGCCGGGTGCAACTAGCGCCCTCGCAATACCTTCTCTGTGTTCCGCCAACTGCAGACCGTCAGTTATGGCAGAGAACGCTACGCCCGTGCGTACTCCGGGCTGCAACCTAAAGCCACCGTGGCACTGGCTCCCCGAACCTTCACGTCCAAGATTTCCACTACATGTGTATCTTGGGGTGCATTTATGTGCACCGTAGATTCGCAGTTTCAGGTTGTTGCTAGCACATGGGTGCCTACCTGTGAGGCTTGACCCCCCCCCCCCCGCCGCCCTTTGGACCCTCCAACCCATACTACTTAGAACCTGGTTAGAAATGCCAAGCCAAAAAATTTTCTGAGTCCGGAAAATTTGCAACACACTAGATTTTTCCCCCCACTTGTTTGCATTCAAAATGCTTGCAATGACTTAGGGAATGCCATGCACTGAGGGGGTCATTTGGGAACCAGTTTTTTTTTTTGTTAAGGGCTGCCCTTAAGGACCACACCATGAGGGGCCCATTGCGGGCCATTTTCTTATCCCTTCTATTGGGGACCCCCGAGAACGCAGGGGTTACGTAGCGATACCGCCCACTTTCGGTCCCCCGAGAAGGCAGGGGTGATGTAGCCACTTCTAATTATGTCCCCTTCTATTGGGGAGCCCCAAGATCGCAGGGGTTACGTAGCAATACCGCCCAGTGTTGGGCCCCCGAGAAGGCAAGGGTGATGTAGCCACTTCTGATTTTGTCCCCACCTATTGGGGACCCCCGAGAGCGCAAGGATTACCCAGCATTACCGCCCACTCCGTGTGGCCTACACCAAGCTCCATGTGAGTAAAGTAGCGAAGGGCTCCAAATGGAGCCCTTGCACAAGTGTGCCTACAACGTGTCGAGTCAAGTCATGCACCAGGTGGTTGTGCATGTATGCCATACATAGCCACATGCAAGCGGCGCATCCCATCATGGCACCTCCAAACTTTATTATTGGGGAGGAGGAGCCAGCAGCGGTGGTGAAATGTTTTGGGTCGGGACGTCGTGGGCAACATGCAATCAACAAGGAAACCCCCTTGCCCATTCCCGCAGTCCAAACCCCCACAGATGTAGTAGTGACTACGTCAAACAACAGTTCAAGCTCTAGTTTGAGCTCTAGTTCGAGAAGCAATTCTTCGTCCAGCTCCGCGTACACGTCTAGCGCCTCAGCGAGTAGCGGTCGGTCCAGTAGTGCGTCTAGTGCATCTGAGTTTGTGCCCTCTAAGGATGTGTCGGATGCATGCCCAATAGTGGACCACGACACCGACAAGGGGGAAGGGGAAGGAGGGGACCAGAATCCAAGAATCCCATGACTGGAGTGATGACCCCGATGTGGAGTAGCCTAAAAGGCGGTTTCTAGCCTATGAGGAGGCTCCGCCCCATCCTAAACCCGCTCCAAGGCCACCTAGCGAGAACGCCAAGGCGTGGGCTTAGGATGTACCAGCAAGGGTGCAGGCGATGGTAAAGCATCATCGAACCCATTGTTAGGACCGTGGTCATCCTAACCCCAAGTGCACTTGCGCATGGGCTGCGGGCCCTCGTATCACCCGGCCCAATTAGTTGTTCATCCATCCATGTGGACATCTCTATGTTTGGCTGTGTTTGTAAGGATGGAATGAAGACACTACATTGGAACCAATGGACCCAGTTGCGGTTGTTTGATGTTGCCATGTGTCTTCTTCTGCTCACAGGAATGCCTTTGCTGATTGAGACGTACATATGTTGGAATACCGTATTATGTTTCATTTGTTTTGACTGGTAAAACCAAAGTTCACCCCACTTGTGTATATTCAAAATGCTCAAAATGAAATGAGGAAGTCAAAAATGCCCCAAAAATCGGAACCAAAATCCCCCCCCCCCCCCGCTTCAGACCCCCTGCCCACGCCGCTGGGGTTGGGGTCTACAACTGCACGGCAGTGCCCCCCGTGTGCCGGCACCTCCACATTTCCTTCCCTAGCTTCCGCCGGTTGTGGACCGGCAATTATGATGGAGAACGTTGGTGTGCCCACCATTCGTGATGCCCTAGGTCTATTTTTCGATGCCCTGTACCTCATCATCTTCTTATTTGCTAGGGGATGCGGCGCTTTTGGTTACATTTCAAGCCCCGAATGCTACGCCCGTGCTTGCTCTGGGTTGCAGCCTAAAGCCTCGTCAATTATAGAAGAGAATGACGGTGCCTCACGGAGGACCTAAGGTGGGCTGTGGCTGAGGGCAGCCTCGGCGACAACACAACTAGCCGTGCAATGGTGTGCCCGTGTACCAGCCTCATGACATGCCAGCAGAAGTCTGACGTCATGCTACGGTGTGTCCTTTTGCCTCGGTAACGTTCCAAGTCAGTGGTGAAGCCCCGGAGAGACCCCTTGTCATTGGCTTTCCCTGGAAAGTCTCTTTGGCGGACTGGAGCCGCTAGAGGTCACAGCAAGAGGACGTGCTCGTGGATTGAGCCGTTGCGCCACAGTACACGGGCATCGCAACCTGGACGGCCTGTCTAGAGGGACATCCTCAGGTGTACTGCAAGACAACTGTCTTACTCTCTTTCCTTGTGTCCACGTGGGCCTCGGTTGGACGAAGCCGCAGCCCATTGCGTGTGGGACCTGTGCTGGCACTCCTCCTCCTCCTCTTCCTTCTCCTCCTCCTCGCTCACTCACTCACTCAGTCACACACACACACACACACACACACATTCTCTCTCTCTCTCTCTCTCCCCCCCCCCCCCCCTCTCTCTCTCTGCAGCTGCGGGCACTGAACATACCCGTTGTGCATCACAATGCAGCGGTTGGGGCCAACCTCCGGGATCAAGTCACTGTCCCCATTGTGTACAAGACCAAAAAAGGGCTGAGCTACGACCCCCAGAACGTCACCACCAGCGCGAACATGTGGCAGTATTTGGCCGCTGGCAAGGGCCCGTTCCGATCGCCAGGCTTTGAGGGGTTGGCCTTTGCCAACCCCACCACTGTCCCCGACGCCAGTGACCCCTCTTCCACACCCGCTCGCCCCACAGTGCAGCTGTCCCTGTGTTGTGGGGGGGGATGGGGCTCTGGCGTGGGTCTAAGGTATGGGTGCCCCAAGGGCGTGTTTGACCAGTTTCCCGAAGCTGTGACGGTGCTGGTCACGCTTCTGCGGCCGCAGAGCCACGGCCACGTGACGCTGAGCGGTGCAAGGGATCCGGAGATCGACCCGCAGTACTTGTGCGACCCTGCGGACGTGCCGGTGTTGGAGGTATGACTGAGGCAGCAGGCTGCGCATGAGTGTAGGCAAAACGAACAACACCCTATCACCGGTGATGCAGTGACTGTGCAAAGTGTGCAGTGCTTGTTGGTGTGTATCATGACTGTGGGTGTGCATTCAGAAAAAGAAGTGTGCGGGGGGGGGCATTTTGTTAGAATCAATGGAGGCTGCCCTCCAGCACCAAAGGCCATTCAGCCGAGCCTCATGTGCAAGCCCATACTGTGCCCTTTGGTTGTCTCAAAGAGCAGTAAGCATGTATTGGTGCTCAGACGTCCTCGGGGCAATGACTGAATGCACGGTTGGGTCCAAGAATCTGGCCCACATCTTCCAATTGTTGGGTCCAGCCGGCATTCACGCATTTGTGCGTTCGGCACATGCCCGGAGTGTAAACATCGCTCCCCCTTTCCTCTTGTCCTGGCTACCACACAACCCCAGGGACGTATTTTGATTTGTTGCGAAATGCAAAAGAAGAAGAGGCAAACGGTTTTGGGATTGGGATTGCAGATGGGGTTGCAGATTGCAGACGTGCAGTTTGTGATGGTCTGTCTGTAATACCCCAGTACGCCTGTGATGAGGCATCATGGGGATGTGTCCATCAGTTCCACGGGCATGCGTCCCACCGTCTTGTAGAAGCCGCATTGGGCGTAGGGGCCGTGACATGGCACTTTGATTTCTATAAGACATGGTGAAGGGCCCCCTTGGCAATGTGTTACACAAATGCACATCAGCAGTAGCGAGCACGCCTCAGAACTTTGCTGCCCCGGGTTGGACTGCTTGTGAGGCCTGCGGACACTCTGGTATGCCCAAAGCGGGTGCAGCATGACGTGCCGATGATGACCCACACGAGATGGAGTGCTCGGGGGACCCCAGACACACATTAGAACAAAATAATTGGAAGGTGTCTGGTATCTGGTATCTGGTGGACCCGCCCGAGGCTCTGGCACAGCCAGAGGGGGACCCGAAAAACTGGGACTCCCAACCGCCACGCGGCGGCTCACTCGGCCCGTGGGCCGAAGCGTGCGGCCCATGACCGCACCCCACGCCACTGGGGGCTGCCACCAGCCGTGTTTCCTCGGGCTGCGGGGGGGAGGGGTTGGCTCCGCGTTCTTAGGGGCTGGGCTGTGCTCCGGGGGTGCAGCCGGTGGTTGTGGTGGTCGCTGGTGCTGGGTGGGGAGTCGTTGTGGTGGGGGTGGACGCCAAGGCACGTTCGGGTCCGCGAAGTGCCACTTCTTCACGCCTTCCCCCAGCCTGTTTCACCTCTAGAAAAGGGGCCTATGTGTCTTGCATAGTGGCGGGTCACTTTCCTGCGGGGGTTTCGTGGCCTTGTGTGGGCCTGACGGGCAGTTCTGCGGCAGTTCAAGTTCATGGTGCTGCTCGCGCAACGCCCGGCACGGTGGGTGCACGTGTGGCGGGCACTAAGCGGGCAGTACAAGCACTGGACGGTGGGCGTTCATTCTTCGGGCCAATCGTGGACATCCAACGGCGTGCCGTTGGCACAACCTACAATGACTTCTGCTGGGAGTTCATGCCGCATCAGTGGCTTGTCCAAGCTTGCCTAGAGGTGTGGAAAGTCCGAGGTACGGGCAAACAGCACCACGTGACAGCTGTTTGGTGCCATGCCCGGCATACTGACAACCTCATGCCCTCGCTGCCGAGGGCGTTGGCAACCCAAGCCATGGAGGATCACGGCGGGACGGCAGGTGCTAATCGGAGACAGGGGGCTGCGCCGGTGCTGAGGTGCCAAGAGCGACAGGGACGTAGTAGCCAACCGAGTACCACACTGTCGTGCAAGCTGAGGGTCGCGGACTGGTGCAGGAGTGTCACGGCGGCGGGAAGCCGGGATGGCAGAGGGGCCCACAGCGAAGGTGCTGCTTCCAGGGTGTGCTGCTAGGTGGGGGGGTGCTGCGCCAGGGCTGCTTGTTGGTCGGCTGTCACGGCCGTGCATTGTGTAGCGCGGAGTGGGGGGGATTTGGGGTCGCGGCTCACGACTTTACTGGTGCTTGTGAGGCTGCGGCGTAGCTGCTCAAGCGGGGTGCCAGGGAGGGGGGAGGGCAGGCAAGACGTATCATGAGAGGCCCAATTCGAGGTCAGGTGTGGTCGCATAGGCGCCGTGATGCATTGTGGGGGGGGCTCAGGGACACTAAGAGGAGGGGGAAGGCCTGTGGGTGGCGCAAGAGACGCCACGAGAACGTGCGGTGGTGCAGGAAAAAGGGGGGGCAGCTGCACAGCAGGTGATCGGTGATATGGATCTGGGCCAGGTGACAGTACGGGCAGAGGACGCCACCATATCCCGGGGGGTGTTGCTGGGCCGCGAGCAAGCGATGAAGCATGGTGACGTGGACCGCCCGTGGCTGGACGGCGGCGCAATCAATGGCGTCAATGAGCAGGGCGGAGGACCACGGGGGGTCCGGGGCCCAAAAGTGTTGCGTGCACTCGAACTCGAGGTGATGACGGGTGATGGCCTCGGTCGCCTCCTAAGGCCCAATGATCAGGCACCCACGGTGAGTGGCTAGGACGCGCCCTGCAAAGAGCGCTGCAGCCAGGGCACGGAGAAAGTGCATGCCCCACTCGCGCCTCGGTCCGCCAGCCCATCGGCCTCCGCATTGAATGAGGCCAAATGGGTGGTAGAGCCGGACTCGGGGTGAGTGGGGAGCCACGCCCCCCGCAGCCGGGCACGTACCCGCGCGATGGCTGCGCGAAAGGGGACTAAGAGGAGGGAAATTTTGTGTGGTGACTGCGTGAGAATGGCGGTGAGCGATGACAGGGATTCGGTGACCAGCAAGAGGTCACCGGACCCGTACCTCGGGATGAAGAGCAGCGCGATTTTAGCCATCCCCTCCGCATCTGCGGAGTGTCCGGCGCAAGCCTGTATGCCGAACCAAAGGCGATAAAGAATGCCCGTGGAGGGGTGCCAGAGGTCGACTCCGGCGCCCAGCAGGTCGGGGCTACCATTGGTGGCCGCGACGACGAACCGCAGGTTCCGCAGCAAGGTGATGTCCCCACGTGAGTGGAAAGGGGCGTCATGCAGGGCAGGGTTGGGGCAAGCATGTAGCTCGATCCGAACGGGGTGTGGTAAGAGACGTAGGCAGAGCCCCTTAGGTTGCCACTCGGCTTGCACGGGTAGAGACCGCAGGTGGTGCGACCCGGCCACGGCTAGCATGTTGGTGCTCCAAGATGCCCCGAGATAAGTGATGAGAAGATGAAGGTGTGAGTGTAGGGCGACATCCGGGGACGCGATGGGACGGGACGGGAAGGGAAGGGACGGGAAGGCGGAGCAGAGATCGGTGGACCCATGGGAGGAGGCGGTAGGCCGCCCTGCATACATTGTCGGTAATGCGTTGAGGGGGGTGCAGGACGTCGGGGGGGAACTAGATGCCCCGGAGATGTAGTCGAGAACGGACAGCCCGAAGGTGTGCAAGGCTCGGAGCCGCAGAAACCAAACAAGCAGGGCCACGGGCCGTGGATTTGTGAAGGTAGGTAGGTACGTAGGTAGGTAGGTACGTAGGGAGGTAGGTACGTAGGTAGGTACGTAGGTGCACTCGGTCGTGGAGAGGCGCCCCGTGGTTCCCCTTGGCATCGCCCTATGATGGTACAGGAAGAGGCTCTGCGCTTCAAGAGGGGAGGCGGCTTACATCCCGCTAGACCCAACTGGTGGGCCCCAACGAAGCGGCCCCGGGCAACACCGGGAGGGCTGGTCGCCGCCAGCGTGGCCAACGTCCCACGCCGGAAGGGTGTGCCCCCGTGCTTGCAGGCACCACGCACCACCACCGCCCAACGCAACGGGGCGCACCACGATAGGGCAGGGCACGACACCAAAGAGAACAGCAGAGCACATAGCAACGCAAGGAGAGACAACACAACACGAAAAGACGCGGCACAGCAGCGAGCAAGCACGCCACACCACACACACCGCACAACAACACAAGACGACACAAGACAACACAAAACACTAGAGGCAGCACGTGCAGGGGGGGCGGGGAAGCGAAAGAAGGACGCGAACGGCACAACGCACCCGGGCACCGCACAACATCAAAGGAAACAGCACACCATACATAACACCAACCGACACAAAGCACCACACAACGCGACACAAGCACGCACGCCAAGCACACCACGGCACGACACCCGACACGACACGCAACAACACACAGCACAACACCAAAAGAGACAGGACAACGCACAACACCAAAGGCAACGGCCGACGGGGGAGGGGGGGGGAGGAGCAACAACCCAACACCACACGAAAAGCATAACGTAGGCCACCACGGCACCGCACAACACCAAACGACCAGAACACCAAGGCAAGACGCAACACCGCGCGCAAAGAACCACAGAACACGGCAGAACACGCGAAAACAGTGCACCACACTGCACACAGCCAACGAGGGGGTAGGGGGCGGGAGGACACACGGCACAAAACAGAGGGGGGGGGAACAAAGAAAAAAAACACAGAGCACCAGAGAAAAACCAAGAAAGGCAAAACAAAGCACGGGGCGAACCGCAGCGCACCAAGGCCAACAGCACCGGAGGCCGGAACCACCCAAAACAAAAGCTGGAAGGGCGCGAAAAAAAAGAGAGAGCGGAGAACAGAGAAGAAACAAAAACAAAAAAACAAGAAGGGGGCAGAGACCCAAGGCGGGCGAGCAGCAGCAGCCCATGAAGGGCCAGGGACCGAGGCACACCGGACCAACACCACCAAAGAACCACGAGAGACAAGGGTGACAAAACAACAAGGAAAAAAAAGCGAGGGAGCAACACACAAGCAGGGCAAACCCAGCCCGGAGGGGGCCGAGCAAACAAAGAAAGCAACAAGGGCAGCCACAGGAAAGGTGAAGCGCACCAAAACGCGCCCGGGAGGCCGGCCCGCCCTACCCGGCCAGGACACACCCACACAGGCACATGCGCACGGGACCCGGGCGTGGACCCGCGCCCTGCAACCCGCAAGGGAAGGTGTCGCCGTCCACATGCAACAGCCCCGGTGCACCGGCCAAGAACCCCGCCGCAAGGCGGACGGCACGGGAAACCGGACGTGCGAGTAACCGGGTCTACACACGCAAAACCACCGTGGCCCACGCAGCCCAAGACTGACGCCGGAGGGAGCTCCCAGGGACCACCCCACACAGGGGCCTCGAAGGGGTACAACACGGAGCAAGCCCTGGTCCACAAGGGCATGCAGGCACGCACCAACAGCCCGGTTCTCGGCTGGCCTCCACGTGTCCCGCACAGCCACAGACACGAAGTCTGGGGGAGCAACGCACCAAGTGCGTTGCGATGAACCTAGCAGTGACGGCACCACGGCAACGGGACAGCCGATTAGTGCACCGAGAGCGATCGGACCGGACGAGGCGCGGCGCACAGACGCGGGGCCACAGGGCACGCCAGAGAGGCACACCGCCGGCCACAACCACGGCACAGGACCAGATGCCAGGCAACAACGGCCACCGGGTGCCGCAAACCCGGAGACCCGGTGCCGCACAACACCAAAGGAGCACGCAGCGCGCGCGGCACCACCCACGGGCACGCCAAAATAGACCCAAACCCCAGCCCAAGCGAGGAAAGGCGGGGCACAAGCACGCTAACCACAAACCCCAGCCGGGATTGGCGGGGTAAAGGCAACCCTCGCACACATACACGCACACCACAAACCCAAGCCAGGATTGGCGGGTTAAAGGGAGAGCCAGCACACAAACACACACACCACAGACCACTGCTAGGATTGGCGGGGTAAAGGCAAAACCCGCACACAAACACACACACAACAAACCCCAGCCCGGATTGGTCGGGTAAAGGGAGAGCCCGCACACAAACACATAGACCAAAAACCCTAGCCAGGATTGGCGGGGGAAGGGAGAGCCAGCGCACAAACACTCACACCACAAACCCCAGCCAGCATTGGCGGGGTACAAGCAAAAACCGCCCACAAACACACACTCCACCCACATGGACCTCCGCTAGGATTGGCGAGTAACCACCCCCGGAGGAACAAGCAGCAGGCCCTAGCAAGAATTGGCCAAGAAAACCACCCACGCGGACCTTAGCCAGGATTGGCGAGGGACCACCCCAAGACAGCAAGCAGCACGCCCCAGCCAAGATTGGCGGGGGACATCACCTAAAAGGACCTCAGCCAGGATTCGCGAGGGACCGCGCCCCGGGGGGCAAGCAGCAGACTCCTAGCCAGGGCAATCGGGGAGCAGCACCCACAAGGACCTTAGCCAGGATTGGCGAGGGACCAGCCACAGGAAGGCAAGCACCAGACCCCGAGCTAGGGCTGGCAGGGCACAGCACCCACAGGGACCTCAGCCAGGAGTGGCGAGGGACCACCCCCGGGAGGGCAAGCAGCAAGCCCCATCCAAGATTGGCGGGAACCCGCACCTACAAGGACCCCAGCGGGGATTGGCGAGGTTCCGGCCCCGGGGACGCGAGCCACGAGTGGCGGGGCAGAAACACACACAAGCCTCCCTCTCCTCCCCATACGAGGCGCCCAAAGACCTAACGCTCGAACGTTAACCAAGAACCGCAACCCGGACGTCCGCAAACTGCGTCCCTAGACGCAGCTCCCAAGTCTCTTTGCCTACCCTAACTCGAGCCCACCACACCCACTCCCCTTCCGTCGCCCAAGCACACACCCCGCGAACCCCAGCCAGGAGAGGCGGGGAACAAGCACATATGGGGATGTGCGTACGTGAAAGGTACGGAAAGGCGGCAGAGAAGGAGCAACAACGTCGTGGGAAACCCAGTGTCCACAGCCCGGGCCTTGAGGCAGCCCGCGCCATGCAGGTGACCCGGCCAAATGTGACCCGGAGCCCGGGGGTAAGGTTGTATCCTAAGGTCTGCGCCGCTTTGGGACTCGAGGCGGAGCATGCAACACCCAAGCACCTCGGAACCCAAGTACCAAGACAATGCGGCATGCCGGTATGCCTTGGGAACGGGCTACGCCAGGAAGTCCGATGAACCCCTAGGGTTCCGCCCAAAGGAGGGGCCGTGCCCCCCCCCCCCCCGTTGTCGCTCTTGGTGTCGTGCGGTGTCATGCGTCTTGTCGTGTTGCGGTTCGGCCTGTTTTGCGGTGTGTGTGTTGCCGCATTGTGCTGTGTTGTTGTGCGTGCTTTTCGGCTTTTCGGTGCCGCGCCGCGTCGTGTTGTTGTGTTGGTGTTCCGTCTCGTTGTCGTGCGTTGTTGTGTGCTATGCTGTGTTCTTTGGCGTTGTCCTTCGCCGTGTAGCGGTGTGCTGTGTTGTTTGGTGCGGGGCTGTGCCGTGTGGCGTTGTGCTGTTTGCGGTGTGTGGTTGTGTCCCCCCCCCCCCCGCCGCCTGTTGTTCCCGGTATTGTGCGGTGTCGTGCGTTTTATTGTATTGTGCCGTGGTCTGTGGTGTGGTTTGTTTTGCCTTTTGCGTCGTGCTGTGTTGTGCTGGCCTGCCTGCGCCTTGTTGTTCGGTGCCCTGGTATGTTGTGGTGTTGGTTTTGTCCCTTGTTGGCGTGCGTTGTTGTTTATTGTGCTGTTTCTTTTGGGTTCGTTTGGTGCCCTGTGTGCCGGGCTGCTTGGTGCGGTGCTACCCCGCGTTGCTGTGCGTTGTGTGTGGTGCTATGCTGCACCGGGCTGGCGTTCTGTGGTCGTGCTGTCCGGTGCGGTGCTGTGCTGCGTCCTATTGTGTTGTTTTGGTTGTCCCGTGCTGTCCTGCGTTTTTTTGTGCCGTGTTGTTTTCTTCGGTGCGGTGCCTTGCCGATCCGTGGTGCTCCGGGCTATTCCTGTCCGTGTTGTGCTCCGCCATGGTGTGCCTTGTTGTTTGGCGGGGGTGTGCCGCGTGGCGCTGTTGTGCGCTGGTATCTGCTGTATTGTGCCGCATGGTGTTGTGTCGTGCCGTGGTGTGCCTCGTTGTTCTTTGCTATGTTGTTCGTTTCGTTGCGGTGTTTCTGTCGCACCTTGCCGTGTCTCCTGCCGGGGCGCGTTGTGGTGCTCTGTCCTTGGGCGCGGTGCTGTGTTGCTCTGGTGTGCTACCTGCGGTGCGGGCTGATGTTTTTCCTTGTCCTGTTTTTTGTGGCGTGTCTTGTGCGGTGCGATGCTATGCTGTATTGGCATGCCTGCGTCTTGTTGCTCTGTGCGGTGCTCCGCTGCCTCTTTTGCGTTGGTTGGTGCCTTGTCTTGCTGCCACCTGTTTCTGGGTGTTTGTTGGTTGGTTTGGTTGCCTGCTGTTGTCTCTCGGTGGCGTGTTTCGGCGTTGGTGTCCCTGTCTGGCCGCGTGGCCAACCGCCCTGTTGTTTGGTGTGGTTTGCATTTGTGCCCTGCTCCCCCGTGCTGTGTCCATTGGTGGTGTGTTGCAGTGTGGTGTTGTCCTGTGGGGCTCTCCTGACTTTTTCGCTTTGCTGTGTGTTTTTTTTTCTCACTATCTTTAAAAACCACTGCAAAAACCTTAAAAATGTTCATGTGTTTTTTAACATAAACTAAAATTTCACACAACCCATCACACACGTGCAGCAAGACCATGGGTGCACAAGCAACTTACGTGTTGCCGGCTGTTCGCGCCGGTGTGCTGTCATTGTTGGCGAAGGTGTTGGGATTGTTGATGTTCTTGTTTTTTGCAACGGGTTAACCGCATTTCTCCCAGGGCCAATCGCCTAAACCGACGAAAAGGAGTGAGGGGGGGGACGCGGGAGGGGAGGATGGTGCATGGAGAACAAAAGAAAATGAGAGGAAGTGGGATGCAGGGACGCGGCGTCTTAGAAAAAGTTTTCGTGTTTTGCACGATGCTCGCGATGCGTTTTTGTCTCTTTATACGGCACGTCAAACAACGAGGGGCACGGCGTTATGTTCCTGCGGTCGTTACGGCGCTTACCGCCCTTTTTGTTTACCTATTTAAGCTAGAAAAATGTTCGGTCGCGTTTTAACGCGTTCCACCGCGCGCTTTTTTGCCTAGTCGTTTTCTATGCTTTTTACCTTTAATTTCAGCTATTTGGAAAATTGTTTCGTGTTGTTTTACTTATCTTTTAATTTCATTATGGCGCTAGGCGCCAGCGCGTGCGACGGAGTGGATTTGTGAACTGAGCGCGGAGAGAGTCTTGTTGGCCGCACAGTGGAGGGGCGGTTCTGAGAGGAAGGGTGTACCCACCAGCTCGGGCGGCGACGTGGAGGTGTATGGCTCGGAGTCTGGAACTGGGTTGCGGTCAAGCGTCATACCATGACGTTGTAGGTGAGCCACGAAGTACTCCAGCTTGTCGGGGTGTGCGATCCTACCGGCGCGGCGGGCAGCTTCACGGCTGTCATCGGCCAGCGCAACGGCTCGGTGCAACGTTGGGGCTAAGAAGAGCCGGTCATCACTATAGACCAACAATGTCGCAAGCAGGGGGATACAGTGCCGAGGCACACGAAGGGGCAACGCCACCGCCTAGCCGATTCTAATGGAGAGCGTTAGGACGTGAATGGGGGCCTAGTAGTGCAGGGCCGCAAAGGCGTCCCCTCGGTTGCCCCCTTCACCGGCCGAGAAGGGAGGGGCGAATCCTTCCCGGGTGATGACTGCTATGACCAGCTGGCCATAGTATCCTCGCGCGCAGTTAGAGTAGTCCCACAACCCAAGGAGGCATTGCAGCATGCCGCTAACGGCCTCAATTACGGCGCGCAAGTACGCATTTGATTCGTCCCAATCACAAACGGCACATGTTGCATGATCCATAAGGCTAGTGTAGACAGCCGAGCGCCCCACTAGGACCATGAAGGCGGAGCGCAGGCCCGTCGTGTAGGAGAAGACCACACAGGGGTGTACGCGCCTGAGATTTCCAATTTAGAGGCCAACTTGTCAGTTGCAATGCTAGAGAGTGTCCCGGATGCTGCTGACTCGACGTCGATAGGGTGGTAGGGGCGGGCCACACGTTGCGGCAGGGGCTTGCTGGGCCTTAGAAGATGCCGTACCGCACCGTCTCCCTTACGACAGTGGGAGTGCCGGCCTCGGTCTTCAACAAGGTGTGGTGCACACCAACCTGCACACCCCCTCCGGCTCGGAAAAGTAGGGATTGTGTACTGTTGTCTGATGACACGGCCAGGGTGCGCTTGCCCAAGCAATGTTGGGTCAGGGAGTCGCGCGTCATCAGCGGGTGGGTGTTGAGGCGATTCAGGTAGGTACAGGGGGTGTCTAGGTGATTGGGAGGCAGGCCAGCGTAGAGGAGGGCAAGCAAGAGGGCTGTGGGCAGTTCCAGGAAGGAGTGGCGCATGGGGGCCCAGGCCGCGAGGTCGCATATGGCCATGAAGTACTCGTGGTCTAGTTGTAGGTAGCGGTAGCAAGTTTGGGGTGTGAATTGTTGGTGTACATCATCCCAGCGGGCCTCTCTCATGGGGAGGTGAGCTCCAAGGCGGGGAAGAATGCCGGTGAACGGTGCAGGGCGGTGCGAGTGGCGGACGTGATGGAGGCAGAGCGCAAGTTGTTGAGACGGTTTTGGGTGCCGCGTGCCTCAGCTGCTTCCTACAGGTCGGCGTTCTGCTGTTTTAGCTGATTGAGCTCCATGGGGTAGTGGAGTTGGGCAAGTCAGTGCAGGAGTTGGCGTGTGTTGCGGGTCGGGGGATGAGTTGTGAGGCCACTTCGTGGTGGGACGCAACGTAGTCATCAGGAAGCGCCGGCTTAAAGGAGAGCCAGCCCCGTACCAGTTCTAGGGTGGCCCTAATGGTGGTCAAGTCCTGTGGGCTGGCCGGACGCCATCGGAAACGGCGCCAGGCCCATGCATCTGCCGACTTGGTCAGCACGGTGATCGTGACTACGATCACAGTGTGGGGGCTGCGAGACGACAATAGCCGGTGCCGCTCTTCGGCGACGGGGCCGTGCCAAAAGGCGTGGGCGATGGCCGTCGCGCAGCGGACGCCCTTGACCGTGGTGTGGTTCGTGGTAGTGCCGGGGGGGGCGGGGGGTTCCCATGATAGCTGCCGAGGGGGCCTAGCCGGAAGAGGGTCGAGGAGAGGGGGTGCCGGGGGCGTCCGTGGCGTTTAGATCCCCAGCGAGGTAACTATAGTCCGGCTGCAGGTCGTGATGGAGCATGCAGCGAACTTGCTGCGGCCGTTCCCGGTACGTGACCTTGGGGTGGAGGTTAACATTGAGGACGAGGAGGCGGCCGACGTGCCAGAGTGGGAGCAGGGCGGGGATCCAGTGGTCGCCGCCAAACACCAGGGTGGCTGCCTCGGGGCGACGGTAGAGGGTCCTCCGCCAAGCGATCACAACCTCTATCCCGGCCCCATATGCCGAGCCTTAGAGGGCTTCGTACAAGGGTGGCATGGCCACGATGGCGGACTTCAAGTCCCACAGCTCATGCAAGTAGAGGACGTCGGGGTCGCGCTCATCGACCCAAAGGTGCGCCAGGGCCGTTTGCAGGGTGATGCCTCCCTAGTTTTCGGTCATGACAGTTAGCGCGGTGGGTTGTACACAGTCGGTATTCGCCGGTGCCGGGGGTGGGAGGGCGTGAAGGTAAGGTTGGGGGGGCAAGACGAGGTGGGGCTGCTGGTGGGGCACAGACAGTGGACCACGTGAGGTCATGCACTAGGATGGCACTGTGGAGGTGGAGCCGTGAAACTCGAGGGCGCAGCGGGGGGCTAGGGCTCGGGTGCAGAAGGGAGGGTGTCGCCAGGGGTGCACGCAGAAAAAGTGGGGATGACATGGTGCTGAGCCCGGGGGGGGTGGTCCACAGACACGCTGTTGGGCACAGTGGGGCATGTGGAGCAAGACGAGGAGAAGACGGTGGGCAAGCAGGGGAGATCAGGGCCGCCGACCCACTGGTTGCCGGCGCATGCTACTAGTAGTAGAGGGGAGCGGGGTGCCTGGTCTAGGGCATCAGCCCAGCTTGAGGAGTAGTCGTGAGACCAGACACTCGTCTAGTGATCACCGACGGGCAGTGGCGGGGGGACCCGGAAAGCGGAGGCGAAGATTGTCGGGGGGAACTGCTCGAGCCAATCAACGATCACGGACATGGCCGCCAAAAGTGCTGCCGGCGGGAGCGCTAGAGCGATGGTGGGTAGCGAGGGGAGGAGGTAGAAGAGGTCCGGGGGGAGGGCGAGGGGTGGTTTGCACAGGAGTGAGAGGAAGCCAGCGTGGCCGCATACCGGGCACACGGTGGATCCGATGAAGCATTGAGCCGCAATGAAGGCACACAAGGGGCGCGGTGTGGTCAGGTTGTAAGGGGGCCCATGGCGGCGGGGGTGAAAGCCGGATCCACACCGGCCTCATCATGGGTTTGGGGGTACGACGGGGGACAGTGCGCAAAGGCATCTAGCAAGGAGGACCGCTTTGGCGGGGGTGTAGTCAGCGGCTATTTCTTGCGAAAGCGCTGGCCCGCACTGTCAGGGCGCGCTGCCATTGGGAGTAGGTCGGGAAGGATGAGTCAGCGCGGCTCCCGATGCCCTGTCCACATGGAGCCGCGGACGGCGTAGCCCTTGAGCGGGCTATTGTGTACGTGGCGTGCTTGCTCTTGAAGCCGGTGGGGGGACGATGGTGGGGGGACGACGGAGAATCAACGCCAACTCTTTTTGGAGCGCAGGCCGTTTCGGGGCGCTGCGATGGTGGGTCAGTCAAGGAGCTGTTGCCGCCCCCCACCGACCTTCCCGACCCCCCCCCCGCCCCCGCTCGTCCCTGAACCCCCCCCCCCCTCCAATGCGCCCCCCCCCCCCGGGGCCTTCGGCCCATATCCACCGGGGGGGGGGGGCGTACAAAAGCGACGAGACGCCCCCCCCCCCCGTGGTGGCGGTCATGGCCTCCTAGTGGCCGCTCGGAACGCCTGTGATGCGAACCACGTGGAGGAGCTGCTTCACCCTCTCTTGCAGCTAGTGTTACTTAGTGGCAGTGCAAATGCATGTCGGCAGAGCTAGTAGATCCCTTGACCGAAAGAGGTGGCGTCCACGACGTTGTGCAGGGCGGAGTACGGTGTAAGGGGGAAAGACGGGGTAGACGCCAATTTGAGGGCCACTGACGTTCAGCTGATCCCTGGGCATGTCGCGTTGGCTGTGATATGGGGCTGTCTGGCCTACAAGGCCGCGTTCTTGGCGGTGACGGTCATGGAGGAGCCGGATTTTGTCCCCACTGTGGAGCAAAGCTTCTTGAGTTCCGGTCGCAATCGGTGCTTGTTGGCCTCGGGGCACTGCATCCAGGCGTTCTTGACGGCGGTCACGAGGACAGAGGCCGTAGTCGCCACGTTGAGGAGTTGGGAGGCCTTGTTGGGGATTTGCAGGACCTTGATGATGATGAGGACGGCACCGGCCACGTGGGAAGCTGAGGCATCCGGAGCCGACGGAGGGCCATTAAGGAGGGAGAGGATGTCCTCAGTGTTGGTGAGGGGGGCTTGCTCCAAGAATTGTGCCCACGTGGGGAGGGAGCCCCCGGGGGTTGTGGCGGCAGGAGCATGGAGGGGGGCGTGCTAGGGTTGCAAGGAAGCCGGAAGGCCAGTTGAAGCCTTTGCTTTGGACTCGGCCGCTGCAAGAACTGTGAGGGCGGTGGGGAAAGTGATGGATGCGTCGCATTTGCGGGGGTGGAGTTCTTGGACCAGGTCTGGGTGCTGGCGGGGCACGGGGCTGGATGAAGGAACCCCGGGCCTTGGGCTCCATCTCCGACGGCTTGGATGTGAAGGCTACGAAGCTGGCCGCTGGAATGACGTGCCGCCCACTAGGAGAGCAAATGGAGGAGCGGTACTCGGAGGATCACGGGCTTCACCTCACAGATGTGTGCCAAGGTCTCGAGAAGGCTCCGGAAGTACATGCTGTTAACGGGACCATCTCCGAAGGGGGTGCAGTGCAGCAGGGCCTCGCGGACGATTTCATGCCGTTGCGCCTCTGTAGCGCCAGCCGCCCAGTCGATGAGGAACTCTAGGGCACACCAAAAAGAGAGCCACGAACCAGGAAGGTGTTCCTCCAGAAGACTATGTTCTATGGGCAGCAACTAACGTCTCAAGCTCCACCACCAGAGTATGGCCAGCATGGTGGTGCGCCGCCACTAGCAGGTGCTTGGCGGCGGGATTGTCTGACGTGGAGAGCGGGGGCCAAGTGTCGGAGTTGCTCGCGCTGCTCGTCCTGGGACAGCTGGGTGAACGGGTGGGCCATGAGGTCTGTGGGAAGAAGGCAAAGTTCGAGGCGGCGGTGGGCGCGTCGGCAACGGCGGGCATGTACGTTCCGCTGCGGCAGGCGCGCCTGCTCGGGTGTGGTTGTGCAGCGCGCTAGAGAATGGTGCGCGCGGAGCGTCGGTGAAGATAAGCCACAGTAGTGCTGTTCTGTTATGTTATGGCGTCCACGTGTCACGCCGGTGTCTATCGCTGGCGGGGACCGCAGCCACAGAGACGTCCTCTGTGGGCCCCAGTTGATGTCGGTCAAATCCTCGGGCTCGTCCCCATGCGAAGTCTCCGGCTAGCGACCCTGCAGTGGGGCGAGCACATGTGGCGGTGCATGGGGGGCTGGGCGTGGGGAGCAGAGTTGGGGGGCCTCACCACAGGCTTTTGGCGTCCCCATCTCAGCGCCTCAGTGCCGCACCAGGAGGTTGTTGGCGACTAGAGGGGGGGGGGGGGGGTTGAGCCTCGCCACAGGCTCTAGGCCAGGTGCCCTGAGGGGCGCCAGTAAGGAGGGTCGGGGAGCTGCCGGGAACTCACGTGCAAACTCACCAGGTTGTCTAGGTGGTGGTTGCTGACCTGGTGAACATCACCGGGGCCGACGCGTGGCCAAGGCACCGGCCAGGCCAGAGGGTAGGTGGGGGCGCTCAACTGGCCAACTGAGGCTGTTTAAAGCGGGGCCATGTACACTCATGGCCCAGGGCGCACGGGGGAGCGTCCCGACTCACGCCCCCGGTGGTTCTTGGGCGTGCCGCACACGCAGGGGGGGGGGGGGGGGGGCTGTTTTGACGGAACGGGGGCGTTCCAAGGAAGGTGATCAGTCTTCCTGAGGCAAAACCCAGCGCGCCTCTTCACTGGTGAACCACCGCGCGAAAAAAAAATGGAAAATGGAAAATGGAAGGAGGACCCCCCCCCCCGGGTCCAAACCATCCCCCCCTTCAGACCCCCCACCCCCCCCTCCCCCTCTTCCAATGTAGGTGGAAGCCGGAGTCGGGGTCCTAGAAGATTTTTAAGGTTGACAGTTTCAGGTGCAGCTCGAGCCCGAATAAGTGCCTAGGCTAGCATCTCTGAATGCTGAAGCTTCTTGGGGGCACAACTTTGCGAGGCAGTCAAGAGTCTCAGGGATCTGTTGAGTGCCTTGTGTCATGTTGCCCATTGTTCTCTACAGATGCCACAGAAACACCAGGAATCAACAGCAACCATCCACAGCCCACCAGCAATCTAGGCCCAAAAAATTTCCGGGTCCGAAACCTTTCAAGGAGCAGTTGTCAAGGACCCTCAGATCCCCTACCCCCCGGGTCCAAACCCCCCCCCCCCCCGCTCCTCCGCTCCACTGCGTGTCTGGGGGACCCGAGGGACAGAGGGCCAATGCACAGGGCAGCGGTGGGAGGGAGAGCCCATGAACCGATTTCAGGGCAGGGCCCGGCGTACGAAGATGATCCCCGTCCCCGCACGAGGGGCATAATGTCACACAGTGGGCGACAGTGTGTACGGCATGGAGTGCGGTGTAGTACCATGTAGTGCCACAGCCCGTCACAGCCCCACAAACTGTCTCCCGTAGGCCGGCATAAGGCTGGTGGACCGCATTTTCCGGAACAAGCCACTCTCTCAGTTCGTGACGGGCGTGCGCACAAATTACAACGTTAAACCGGATCCGGGTGATGACTGCGCCGGTACCCCGCGTACTGCCCCAAACGCGCCAGCTCTAACCGTGCGAAGCGCAGCAATGCCCGGGTACAGCCCTGTGGGCACCTGCGCCATGTGCCCAGTTGGGGGGCGCACGGCTGTAGTGGACTCAGAGACGTTGGCCGTGGAGGGTGTGCAGGGGCTGCGTGTGGCTGATTGTTCCGTGGCCCCCACGCTTGTCTCCGGTGGAGGGTACGCACTAGCAGTGATGATTGGGGAACGCGCAGCGGAGTTTGTGCTGCGAGCCTCTAAAGCGTAACGGGGGGTTTTGGAGGAGCAGCTGCACAGTGCACGTGACGATCATCTTTTCGGTTCTTCAGTGGATCAAGATCCGAGAAATGTTTGTTCCGATTTGGCGTATTCGGGGCCCTAGGTAAAGTGGGACCCTTTCCCGACACGTGGGAGAATGGAAGTCATTAGTGCTAGTTTTACCCCCCAATTGGGCAGCCACAAATGCCCCTGCGAAGAGAGAGAGAGTGTGTGTGTGTCTGTGTGTGTGTGTCTGTGTGGAGAGGGATGACTTGGTTGAACCCAGGTTGCAGTGAGCCCCGAGCACCAGATGCTGAATGTGTCCTGTCTGTGTGTTGCGTGTGTTCGTGTATGGTCCTGGTTTGTGCTGCAGTTTGCGCTGCAGGACCTTAAGATTGCTCTGGCAACTACTCCAAGTGTACACCCACTGTTTGTATTGTACTGCATGGCATACGTCAAGTGTGTGTGTGTGTGCGCGCGCACGTGTGTGACAGCGGGCTATTCAGCGAGATGGGGCGAAATGGGACCCCAGAACAGCAACAGCATCTGAATTCTGTCCAGTACCCCATACTGCA
This sequence comes from Eutreptiella sp. 'Long Island Sound 2002', assembly GCA_964036045.1. Lineage (NCBI taxonomy): Eukaryota > Euglenozoa > Euglenophyceae > Eutreptiales > Eutreptiaceae > Eutreptiella > Eutreptiella sp. 'Long Island Sound 2002'. The sequence continues at coordinate 52,431,356 of OZ038380.1, forward strand.
CTGGGGCTGTCGCGGGCGCCATGCAGATGTCCTGTGAGCCACGCGGATGTCCTCCTACTGCCACCAGGCCTCTCCCTCTCCGGGGGCGCGGTCGGACAGTGTGCACCAGCGCACGTCTTGGTCGCATTGTGGCTGCAAACACACGCTAAGGTCCGTAGTGACGGCCGTTGCCGTGTTTTGCAGATGGCATCTGGCGGATCAGTGAAGGCGGTTGGCGGGTGTCTGACAGACTGCCAGCTCTTTTTTGCGGTCCCAAGTCCGGATGTAATCAATAGGACCAGCGTGTACAGGGATGGTAGGGGCTTTGGTGTTGTGCGACGGGCGGACTGACGTGGCTCTTTGTCGGGCCGAGTCGGTCAGAGACACTTGCACACGCAGCGGTGCGATGAGAAACGGCAAAAAAGCAGAGAGGCCACAAAACAGTGCGTTGCATTCCACAGCCTTTTGTTGCACAACACCGTTCGGCGTAGTTTTGTGGTCCAAAACCGTCCAGTACTACTACAGACTCCATCTGCAGTCGAGGGCGTGTTGGGGTTGGGGCACACTGGTCTTTCTGGCCTCAGGATGGAGGGTGGGGGCAGTGCTCAACAAGTCTGCAACTGGTCGGAGATCCGACTTTTTGTAACGATGTATTGGCCCTGAGGCCCAAACTCCTTTTGACATCCCAGAAGCAGTCCTCTGCTGTTCCAAGTTCCACTCCATCACATAGAATGGATAAGACCAGGTCTTTGCAGGGCCCATGAGGGCCTCTCCACATCCAGAGCAGAGTCCCGGTTGTGTGGACAACAGACTATGACAGGCTGCACAGAGGAGTATGAGGAGTGCCAGCAGCAGGAGGCAGGGGGGCAGGTGAGGGGTGCGGGGCGCATGGCAGCCCTGCTGGAGGGGTTGCGGCCTGGTGATGCGGATGGAGATGTGGTCTGTTCCATCCGCCAGCTGTGTGCAGTCCCCTGATCTGTGGACAAGCACTTGGCGTGGCCTGTGAATCACCCTTTCCGCGGTTTGGGGCGGGTTTTTTCAGTGGCCCAAGCACTTGGGCCACAGTAGCGCGCAGGGTTGGGGCACTAGAAAGTGAGGAGGTGGGAGATGGGAGGGTGGGTTTGGCGAGAGTGTGGGAAGGCCGCGGGGCACAGTGGGCTCCATGACAATGTTGCGCCGGGCTAAGGGGGGGCTGACCGTTGACCACTGAGCATTTACCATCGAGTCCGTGATCAACCCCGCTCTTTGGGGGTCTTGCGGGGCTGGAGACTTGACACAATTCAAGTCTTGCGTTTTTTGTTTTTACTCAAAGGGTGACCTGAGGGCGTAAGACCTAAGGTGGTCACAACGGAGGGGCGGAGTTTGAGGGGATCTCTTCATGGCCAGGCCTTGACATAAATTGGCTGTAGGTTGGACTCGTTGTGCTGCGAAGTGCGTGTTGAGAGGGACATGGCACAAGGGCTGTCCACAAGGGACCTGGTGTTGTTGTTCTCCTGATGATGAGGGTCCTTCAGGACGGCCTTCTTGGCGGTTACCCGCGAGCTGCAAACACTTCATGATCCAATTTTGTTGATTGAGCACCATTGACAGTTGTGTAGCTGCCAACTGCTGTTGGTCACATACCCAGGGGCCGAACAGCGTGTCCTGTGCGCTCTGAAGGACATCATTTAGGCTCGATGGGCCGCAACACTGTCTGCAATGACGGTCCACACCTGCGTACAGTAATGGGGCTGCATAGCTTTGGACTATGGAGACACCATACACACATAGGAGGAAATCAAGGTTGCAGGGTGATGTTTTTGAGGCAGGCTCCATTTCACAACCAAATATCGCTGATGAAGATTTTTTCCAAGAACAGGAAGCTCAAACCCATTTCTAAGCCCACAACAAAGGCCACTGTAAAGCAAAAGGCAAGCATGTGCAGTTGTTCAACAAAGCTGGGAAGGGCTTCTATTCCACAGCCCTAGATGCCTTGGCTTCAAACCAAGAGTGATAAACACATGCTGGAAGCATTGTGCAATGGCCATTTGGAGTGTGATGTTGTTGCTCTCTTTTGTGCAAGTTTTGTTGCCTTGCTTGTGAATCCCCAAGGCAATGCGCCTGAGCAGCCTTCTAGGAACGTGCATCACCACAGAGTGCATTTCCTTGTGCTGCCCCTCTCACTGTTTCTTGCCCAGTAGTGTAAAATCATGGTGGACAGATTGCCATCATGGGGGCCATCATGGGGGAGGGGCCGATTGATGGACGTTCACATCTTCAACAACAGGCCAAATTGAAAGGGTGTCCAGTCTCTTCTCAGGCTTAGATCAGGGACCCAGTTGCATCATGCACTGAAGCACTGGCCACACTAACAAACATTTTTGAGTATGTGGTGAATGGCGCTGTGCACATGCTGCACATACATTTCATGCTACATTATGCCAGAGATGCACACCATGTGGTTTTAGGGGCATTATTCATTTAAGTTCATTAATCCACCCTTTTCCAGCCCATTTACCCCTTTTCATCCATTTCCACCGCTGGTTGTCCTTTGTTGGTACGAATTGGGTCATGATGATGGGGAAACATCCAACGACGAGTGCATTCATGATGCAATACCATATACCTGTCCCAGTCCAGCTGGCTGACCCCGTGGCTGACATGATTTCGTGGAGTAGGTGCTGATTTTGGCGAACCAAGTTGTCTATAATTGGTATTGGGGGACGATGTCGAGTGGTTGGCAATGGTGCCTTGGGGAGCACCTGAGTTTAGCTGTAGTGCAACCAAAAGCACTGAAGTTTAGCCAAAAGGGTGATGGGCAGGTAAGAATGGGGAAAAGTGTGCTGCATCCAAGGATTCCCTGCCACTTTGGGCACTGCTTCATGGGTACACAAGAATGTTCACAAAATTCTTAGCTTAACTTTCTTGATTTTTACCCTGCGTGCGCTGTGCAGATCTGCCACCGGATTGCAAGTGACTGCCCATGTAACGCCATCATTGTTGACTGGCCTGTCAGGTCACTGCTGTGCCCATGTGGCATTCTTTTGAGAGGTGAAATGGAAATTGTTCTCCTTCCTCTAGGCCTGTCTTGCATAGTATGTGTGCCCCCACTGTGCCCTGCGAGGCAACAATAGTTCTGATTTCTCTTTGAATCATTGGGCCCAATGCATGCCGGAACCCCTGCATTCAAGTGCGCGCAGCCCTGACCTCCTCTTAATCTTCAACATGACCATACCCTTAGCATGGCCCTACCCCTGTGGTACACCCCCCCCCTAGGGAATGCCATGCACGCAGTGCGCACGCAGTGCGCACGCAGTGCGAAGTTTTGGATGTCGGCAAATACTCGAACCCTAGTTTTGGCCCCTTTTCACAAGTTTTTGGTTCCGTACCAGGGTTTTTTTGGCTTCCCAAGCATTTAGGATGTGGCATATTTGAATTGTCAACCATTTCCCCCGAGAAGAGGCCCATCGACAAAGTGTACACAGTCGACACGACCCGGATCTCGACGTCGTCATTGTCGACACTGCAGCGAGCCTCGTATCCGTAGAGGCGGTTCGATTCGCCCTGCAGAGTACTCTTCCCGACAGATAGTATGTGCACCAAAACCTTGGTCGACTTCAAGGTGATTCTCAAACCGAGATGCTCAAGATCATCGATCAGTATGGCCACGTCCACAACTGCAAAGAAGTCAACTTTGTCATCGTCGCTCAAAGGCTCTCCTTCGCCGATACTCGATGGTGGCGAGTCGACACCAGGACCGGACATTTCTTCTTCGACGATGCTGTTGGTTATAACTACAACCAGAAGTATCGATGGACACCTGGCGAACCCTATGGTATTGACACCTTTCAGTCTTCCCCCTAGTAAACACACCTTTCAGTCTTCCCCCTAGTAAACAGGTGACAGGTATTCTTGGGTGAGTATCCTAGCCTCTGCGTGCGCAACATGCACGCAGTGCGCACGCAGTGCGCACGCAGTGCACACGCAGTGCGCACGCAGTGCAAACACTTAGCCCTAGCCAACAGATGGGGTAACGGGGGGATGGCTGTCTTGTTTGCTTCTGCCTCTTCATTTCAAGGCAGGCCTTGATCACTCTGTGTCTGGGTCTGAGCCCCAATCATTCTGAGTTCCTGGCAGGAGCACATTGGACCAATCGTCGAATGCAACCCCTTGGCCACAGGGGCCGCTGCCAAGTGTATGCTGTATTACATGCAATTTTTTTTTGCGGGAATTGCGTGTAACAAAAAAATCGTCACAGTGTGTTTTTTTTTTGCGGTAAGTTGTGTAAACCTGTACTTGCATTACTGCCAAAAATTTTACAGGACTTGACAATTTTTTCTTACACGTGTTTGCAGGAAAAAAATTACACGTCTTGGCAATTTTTTTTACACACGTTTACCACAAAAAAAATTGCACGGCGCGCCAATTTTTTTACCCGCGTTTACCGCAAAGAAGAAAACTACCAATTTCACTGAAAATGCAGCCATGTAACCAATGTGCCCAGCTCTGGGCCACTGCTGATTTTGTCCCCCGCTGTGAAGCGTCGATGAACCCCCAGGGCGGCAGGGGTTATGTAGCCACCCGCCCCACTTGTGGGCCACTTCTAATTTTATCCCCGCTTTGAAGCGTCGGGGACCTGCCAGGCGGGAATGGTTATGTAGCCACCCAGCCCACTTGTGGGCCACTGATGATTTTGTCTGCTCTGGAGCGTCAGGGACCCCCCAGGCAGCAGGGGTCATGTAGCCACATGGCCCACTTGTGGTCCACCTCTGATTTTATCCCCCGCTCTGAAGCGTTGGGGACCCGCCGGGCGGTAGGGGTTATGTAGCCACCCGGCCCACTTATGGGCCATTCCTGATTTTGTCACCCACTCTAAAGCGTTGGAGACCCGCCAAGCAGCAAGGGTTATATAGCCACCCGGCCCACTTGTGGGCCACTTCTGATTTTGTCCCCCACTCTGAAGCGTCGGGGACCCACCGGGCGGCAGAGGTTATGTCATTCGCTTCGCCACCTGCCCCTAGGAAATGTATTCTCCGGCTGCCTTGTACAGGTAGGAGAGTCGCACATAAAGATCATTGTTGTGAGGATGAAAGTCTGACATGTCTGTGGAAGCAAGGGGGCAACAAACAACAACCCGCAACACAAGAAATGACATCCCAAATTCATATTATCACCATAATTCCCCATAATTCCCCATAATTCCCTCATAATTCCCCATAATTCCCCATAATTGCACCATAATTCCACCACGGTGACGGGATAACAAGCAGCTATTGGAGTAGCCCACTATAGCCTTTAGGAATTATTGCCGCCGGACAAACTTTCCCCGCCAGCACAGCCAGCAGTTTGGCGGCCAGACACCCCTGCCTGCTGCCTGGGGGGTTCCCCAACGCTCCAAAGCGGGGGACAAAATCAGCAGTGGGCCACAACTGGAGCGGGTGGTTACAGAACACTTGCCGTTTGGGGGGTCCCCAATGCTTCAGAGCGGGAACAAAATCAGCAATGGCCCACAAGCAGGCCGGGAAGAAATCGAACATCGTGACTGCGGCCAATATTGCTGACGACCCTCTTGAACAACCTGTTGCGCCTCCTGCTATTCCACCTAGTGACACTGTTGCTGCACATGATGACACAGTTGCTGCACCACATGGCACTACTGATGCAACCTGCTATCGGGTGCTCCTCGAGATTCCACGGTGGCACAAAGTGATCATTTTCATGGCGCTGCTATACAAGCTGTTGCTACTCCCCAGGTCTCTGCAGACCGATCTAGTGGTTAAGAGTCCTGTGCCCCCAAATTCTGGCAGGGGTCTTTTTCAGACTTCGTGGTGCAACGTCCGGCTGCTCAATTGGTTGCCAAGCTGGCCAAATTTCGGGTACAATTGATTGCCAATGGTGCCCAATTCATGAAGGACACTCTGCCAACTCCAGTTCCATTGGAATCTTTGAAGCTGGCAATCGAGACTGTGTTCCTTGCCCCCCCCCCCCCCCATCACCAACTCGTATAAAAAGGGCATTGACAAGGAATTTGGCCATCACGGTACTGTTTGGAACAGTGACCACCTCCACTGCATCCCTTGCAATGCAAAGATTAATGGATCTACTAGGCAAAATGTCATTGATCACGTAATTAGCGATGACGACGACCCTTGGCACGCGCTTGAACGCAAAGGTTGCTCCGGCCAAATGGTTCCAGTGTTCAAACAAAAATGGCCGGAACAGAAAAACTTCGAAGTTCATTTACCCCCCAACCAAGCACCCATACATGCTAGGAAAATATGTTGTTTTCTAGCCCAGAGGCAACCCGCTGGTACTTTCATATTTGTCCTCTTCCATGTCGTCATGCGAAGAATACTTGCATTCAAAAACAGCTTTTGCCGGAACACCCTTGGAACACCCCCGGAACAACATGCTGGAACACCACCAGAACACACAATCGACACAAAAAGCAAAGTGTGGATAAAGGGTAAGTGAAACATACATTGTGGGTTAGGGTGCCGGCAAGGTCACCTGGGGTTAGTGTCTTTGTACGTCCCTCGGCTACTCCTCCTGCGTGGTTGGCGGGGCGCGGGGCGCCCCGGAACTTACCCCCCCCCTTCGCCCTTGCCGACCACCACCCCCTCACCCACCACCCGTTCACCCTCCACCCTAGCGACGTCCACCCTCATACCCTCATCCCGGTCATCCCCCAATGCACCCTTACCTGGCCTTGGCCCATTCCCTTCGTCCCCCCCATCCCCGACCCCATCCCCGTCCCCGTCCCCGTCCTCGGCTTCCGCGTCGTGGTGGTCGTTGTCACCCTCCCTCTCTTCACCTGCCTCCTTCTCCTTCCTCCCCTTCTGGAGGAACTTCCTAACTTGCCTTCGGGTCCGCCACACCGCGGCCTTCTGCACACCAAAAAGTTCCTTGTCCCCGGGAACCTCACCCATGTTTCCCCTTTTGGGGCAGGGGGCCACCCGCAGCAAGGGCCTCCTTGCCGTTCTCGATCTCCCTCACCCCCTTGTCGCAAAAAAATCACATCAACATTCTCCCGCGCCTTGTGCTTACACCCCCCCACCCCCCTTGCCTTCGGTGGACATCCATTGTCCAACTCTGACGGACATCAAGGACAAAGAATCATCGTGCCCGACGGGCTTCTCATACGGCTATCCTCGAGAAGGAGAGCGGCTCGATCCGCAGAGATTACGCCGTATTGACCGCATACACACGACGCCAAACTTGTTGAGCTTGGCGACCATCGTGTACCCATGTTTGCTGCCAACTCGGACCACAAGGCAATCCTGGCTGAATTCACACCCCCATCCTTCGAAGCAGAGGACACAGTTCCTAGATTCTACTGCCCAGAGGCCATCCTCCAAGATTCTGAGGCAATGGAAGATCTGGAGACCTCTCTCAAGTCTATCACCTCGACGGGAGATCAATGGTGGGAGGATTCACTGGGCTGCATCCAAAAGAAGGCGGGCAGCTACCAAAGGGAGCACAAACACAAAAAGCAATCGGTTAAACTACAAGCCCTACGGCTCTTACGTGGCTCCACAAGGGATTCCGTCACACCAGCGGTCTATCAATTTCTTTCGTCACTGGGAATTGCAGCAACAGAAGCGGCAACGGCTTACACTCTCCTGGTTGGGGTATATGAAAAGGCACAGTCTGACAGAACGGGCATGGAAACACTCTCCAAGCTCAAGGGGGTGATCACGTCGGGGGGGACCTCGGGGGATCTGAGAACGCGAAGAAACGAGCTGTACCGGCTAATGCGGGAGCTGCAGGAGCGAAAGAAACTTCAGCAGCTGGTATCCCGGGCAGGCACGGCAGTACACGGAGCAAAGGCGGTGGCAAAAGAGCTGGTGGAACATTGGGATCAAGTGTCCACCCCAACGGGAGCCACGGAGGAAGAATGTGTGGCCTATCTGAAAGCGTTAGGAGTGGAGCATCGGCTGCGCAAGGCAGGTGGACTCCTGTTCAAGCAACTTTCCCTGGACATAGTACACGAAGGTCTTAAGAGGCTGAACAGCAACAGCCCCCCTGGATTGGATGGATTCTCGGCAAAATTCTTCAAGAGGCTGTCGGAAATTTTCGAACCGCAAATGTATGAGTCACTGAAACTTTTCCTTGACGTGGGTACAATGCCGGAGACATGGACCTCGGGAGTGGTGACAATAAACCCCAAGACAAAGGCAATGCAAACGCCGGATTCTCTCCAATCAATTGCACTGCAAACGACACGGCAGAGATGGCTCACCAACATTCTCCTGATCCAGTTAGAGGACGTACTTCTCCAATGCATCCCATCACAGCAAACGGGTTTTCTTCGCCATAGAAGTATCCTCCAGCATGTCTATGGGTCACGAGCACTCTGGGATGGCTTACGTGAAGGAGCGGCGTTGTCAGTGGACTTCAGAAATGCGTTCCCCACGATGTCTCACGAGATGGTGTCGGCGGCACTGGGTCTAATGTGCATACCTATCCTGTACATCCGGCTGATGCTGCATGTTTTACGTGCACCGTATCTGTACTCGGTTGGTAAGGGATACGTCCCAGGTGTCTATCACCACCCGCGTGCAGGCACGCGCCAGGGAGACCCACTCTCCCTTGCACTGTTCTCCCTGGTGGCATCCTATGTGATTTTCCCACTACAAGACCTGGGTCCAGGGCTGACTATCATGATGTATGCGGACGACCTCATCATCTTCTTGGATGGACGTGCCAACCCACAACTGCTGAGGAGGGTATGGGAAGTAGTGTCTTGTTTCGGACAATTTTCTGGGCTGAAGGTCAACCTGAGCAAAACGGCAGCGATAGTTCGCAACTGTGGGGGAATGGAGTGGGCGAGGTGCTTTCGGGACATTGGGGTGGACGTCAAAAACTTCGTCAAGTATCTGGGTGTACGCTTGGGGAATATACGGCACCAACAGGATGACCAAGGATGGGGGCTGACAATAGAGCACGCTTTTGCACCAGCACTGCAAGAGGCCTTTCGTCGCGCACGGGTGGTATCCACGCTGCAGTTGTCGATGGACGAACGTGCATTCATGCTGACATCATGGATCCTGCCGGTTGTGGCCTGGGTATCCAAGGCATACTATGCCCCAATCTCAGTGGTCAGGCAGATGAAGTTGGTGTACCACGTGACCATGGGTACCAACAGCTGGGGAATCACTCTGCCAATCCTCTCACGGCCAAGAACGCACGGGGGACTGGCACTGCCGGAGCCAGAGCTGTTTCTCATGCATCAGGCAGCGGCTCCGTTCGTCAGCCTTTTGGGGGAGCCTCACAAGTATCCCGACAAGGCAGTGGAGACCTTCTATGCATGGGCGACAACGATCGGGTTCACACCATCCAAAGACAACCTCCCATATATCCAGCTGGGCATGGTCCGGGCGGCGGAGTTGACGTTCTTGGGATGGTCGGCAAAGGCACACTCACATATTTAACGGGTGGCCCCGCAGGTGGCCCCTCCGGCAAACCGGGACCAATTGCCGTTGTGGCACTCTGTGTACTTCTGGAATGAGTTCAAATGCTCCTACTACAACACGAAAATGATCCGGCAGGGGGTGCTGACGTGGGGTCAATTGCAATCTTTGGAGGACGTAAGGCTGTTGAATGCACTGCCTCGAACATGGAAAGGGGTGTACAATCATGGCGGACGACTCCTCAATAAAGTCCCGTCACAAGGGGGGTTTGATACTCCCGCAGTCCACGCCCAAAACTGGACCAGGGCATGGCTGCTTCAATTCTACGCCTCACAGCCAGGGGTCCGCGACCCACAAACACCGGAGGTATGGGAACAATGGGCTCAAGCACAACTACCGCCGAGGGTTCGGGAGTTTAAGCAAAAAGTGCCGTGGCACAAACTGACTGTGCATGCAAGAGTCTACAAGAGGTCGGGCACGGACAAGTGCCCGGTGTGCTCTCAAAAGGAGACGGTCAAGCACGCGATGGTCGAATACCCCATGTTTCAAGCGGCGGTGGCGGTTATACAGCACTATTATGGCCCGGTGGACCTTGGTAACGGGAAGTCTGCGGTCCGAGACATGATGGAGTCGGACCACCAGGAGTGGTTGCTGAACACGAATCAAGGCTGGGCAATGTGGTCGGCAAGAAGTGCCCACTGGCGATACCGATGCGAAGTCAAAGCAGGAGCATCACCGGTGTTCACATCATACCTGACAACCTGGCTAAGTGAGCTGTGTGAATGGGTGGGGTTTTACTCGGGAGAGCGCAGGGAACAGTGGAAAGGTTTCCAGCAGTCACTGGAGCAGCTTCGAGATACCGGGGTGCAGCCACGACAAGGGGAAGTACGAGTCCATGGGGGATTGAATGCATTGTGGCAAACACACACAGAGTGCTTCACGCGAGAGCGATCAGCCGACAAGCACAGTTGGCATAGGGAAACGGAATCACTCCCGAAGCGCCCGAGGCAGGCAGGCCCGGGAGTGCTACACGGAGTGCAAGATCTGATTGCAGAACTGGTAGCAAAGGGTTACAGGATTGTGTACACGGACGGGTCGTCAAAACGACTGAGCCACAAGGACATGCGCAGGGCTGGGCGCTTTGGCGTATTCGCAGCGGAAGATGAGCAAGGACCGGAGGTGCGCTTCTGTGGCTACGTACCAACACGCCACAGGCAAACAAATAACGGAGCGAAGCTTTGGGCAGCCCTGGAAGCCCTACAGGGGTTCTGGGTGCCAAAACTGGCAATCCTCACCGACTCACAGTACCTGTAGCTGGGAGCGAATGGCAGGGCCCAGCATTGGAAGTCAAAGGGATGGACAACCACGTCTCGTAAGCCGCAGGTCCACGTCCCCGCCTGGGAAATGCTGCTCTAGGAAATGGCGACGCTAGGAAGACAAGTCAGGTGGGAGCATGTCCCAGCCCATGTCAACGTACAGGGGAATGAGGTGGCGAATGGACTGGCGATGGAAGGCATGTGTTCGAGCCCGCTGTGGTCTCAGCATGTTGCACCACACCCATCATCAGGGTCGGAATCTACGGTAGGCTTGAGGGGAGGGTCTCGATCAGATTCAGAGGATACCAAGGCACCCTGGTCATCCTTGGGTATGGTACCCATGGATAGTGATGAGCTGACAGGGGAAGCATCCGGGGAACCAGCGCCACGTGGAATGGGACCATACACCTCAAGCAGTTCAGAAAGCAAGGACATAAGGACAGGACACACACACCAGGGAGAGTTGTTGAATGAACTGTCTGCAGCGGACACACTGTCTGCAGCGGACACACTGTCCTTCAGCACAGAAGTGAGCGACACCAGGCGGTAGCGCAAAAAGCGAAAGCTCAAGAGAAGCAGGAACCCAGGACAGGGTCGGTAATGACAGAACCTGTAGCCCCTGCATTCTGGTGCGGATATCTCACAGGTTTCAAGCTCAACAATGCATGCATGTCTGAAATCGGCGTTCTGACGCAGAGTTTTTCGTCACAAGAGCCGTGTCTTGTCGCGGCGAGCAGCAGCACACAGAAGCGACCACAAAGCGGCTGAACCCCGCGTCGTGTCGCGGAAGAGCATCCGGGCGTAATGCCGCCGGGAAGGACATGGCAGGAGAAAGGACCACGTCAGCAACGACATGGCCCTTACACACACATCCAGCCAGCCCCAAAGAAGGTTAAACCTCAGCAAGAACGCCAGCGCTTCAAGGTGCAAGCACCGAGCCGGCTAGACGCCATTGCAAATGAAGGACTGCGAGCAGTCGAAGCAGAGCTGACCAGAATGGCCTTGGCCCCCAATCAGCAGATCTGGCTCCGAGTTGACCAACCACACAGCACCAGGATGCACTGTGGAATTGTGGACAATTATGGGGAACCATTGCTAATGAGCAATCAGGAGCTCTACTCGGTGATGGTCCAGATCAACTGGACCCTGAAGACTCAGGCTCTGGCGAACATGCAGGTCCAGTGGCGACCCAAAAGTGCAAGCAAGTGGCACCCGTTCCAGTCGGAGGCGATCCTCCACTGTCCGACGGCAGAGGGACACAGAGCGGTGCTCTCCTCAGTGAGCAGAACTGGAGACTGCATGCATGTGTGGCTGGCGGGCCGAGCGGACCTTTTGAGGCTGTTCCAAAGAACGCTCTTCAGGCAGGCGGACCCGGAACCCGGGGATGTTGTCCGGTTCCTCTACACGCTGCTGAGCACACCCCCATGCGAAAGGAGATATGCATGACAGGGCGTGACACGCATGGGGACACATTGGAGCAAATGGTGCAGATACCCAATCGTCATGGCCCAGTGGGTTAACCGCACCTCTTCTGTCCTGCGGAGCATTGTTCGAACCCCGGGGGGGATACTGATACACCGAACGTCCCGAAAACCCCTTTTATGCGAGAGAGAGAGAGAGAGAGAGAGAGAGAGAGAGAGAGAGAGAGAGAGAGAGAGAGAGAGAGAGAGAGTGGGACGCAGTGGGAAAGGAACGGAGAGGAGAGAGTGAGAGGGTGGGGCGTAGGGGAGAGAGCAGGAGAGAAACAGAGGGAGAGAGTGGGAGAGAGACCCACAAAGCAAGAGTCGGGGGCTAACTGGCGCAAAGGGAGGGTGGTGGGTTCGAGCTGACCAGGGTGTATGGGACGCCAAGGCAGCACAGAGCAGTATAATGGTGCAATAACAGGGCGCCATTGCGCCCCTGGAGCACAGGCGCGACACGTCGTTACGTGTTGGAAAGCCGAAGCATGGCAAGGGCCGCGAGAATGCGGCCCATGAGAGGGCGTTTGATGCGAGTGGACATGAAAATGTGGTCGGCTTGTGCACGCATGGTGTGGTGCTGAAAAGGTAAGCGCCACACACAGTACGGCACTGAACTGTTGAGGTGTCCGGCAGCCGGAGCTTTCGTTGAAATGTTGAGACGCCTTTGCGCCACCAAGGGCGCCATTGCGCCCCCGAGGTTCGGGTACGACACGTCCTCACGTGCCAGAGAGCAAGTGCTTGACAGGGGCATGACCTGCAGGGCAAGGGTTAGAGACTAACCGGCACTGTGGGAGGGTGGTGGGTGCGAGCTGACCTCAGTGTCCAGAGGACCAAAGCCAAAGTACAGTCAGCAACCACCTCGTGTGGTACAGAACTGGTCTGCGCTGCAGTGGAGCAAGAAACACACTGAACAATGTGGTTATGACCATGCTCCTGTGACACGGGGGGGGTATGCCAGCCCAGTTTCCGTTGCCTCATGGCCCCTTGCCTTCGCCTTGGGCTTGGGCTTCAGCATGGGGTTATCCCTTGGCATGTCCGCCATAGGGGATGCGCGGGTGGGGTGGGGCGAGGGGGCTGTCTTTGTGCTGGGGTTGGGGGCCTTCTTGGGCGGTTGGGGGGGGTCTCCTCTTTGGGGGGCTGGGGGGTCTTCTTGCCGCGCACGGGCGAGTCCGCAAACCAAGCAGACAAGTTGGAGCTAAGGATAGAAGAGGAGGAGGAGGAGGCCGTTGAGGACTCTGAGGAGGGCTCCGAGGAGGATTCACCCAGAAGCCTCTTTCTCTTTTTTCTGGGGGGTTTGGAACGGGCTTCGGGTTTTGGCTTGGGGTTTGTTTTGTTTTTGGGGCGAGGATTTGTTCTGGCCTGGGGGGCAGGTTTTGGCACCTGGGTGGGGGACCCGGTGGGGGGGCACTCACAACTGTGGCCCCAAGTTGGTGGCGGTGAGCAGGGGCCGGGGATAGGTCGTCAATGCTGCCCCAGCCCTCCACTTGTGTCTCCACGGCGCTACTCCGGCCGGCTAGACGGTCCGCCAGGGCCGTCAGCACCTCCAGTGCTGCAGGTACGCTGTTGCAGTAGGGTAGTGGGGTGGACGGGCCGGGGGTCGCATCCCGGCCACCGGATCATTAGGCGCACCGCCCGCGGGTCGCCGGGATTGATCTACACGTCCTCGACCCAGAGAGAGGAGAGCAGAAAAATGTTTTCCGGCATTGGTCCAGCGGCATTCTTGCAGTCTTTAGTGTTATAGACTGGAACGCCGCCGGAACAAGTTGCTGGAATGTCTCCTAAACTGGTCCCGGGGGACAACACCACGCGGTTTTTTGTCCCTATTGGCCCCTATGGCATGCGGGACAGGGGGACACCTGCACTCTGGTGTCCACGCTCTCATTCGGGGCCGCCGCCGCACGCCACAACCCCGTGGTCGGCGTCCTATCCCTCTCCACAAGCACGTCTCACACCGCGTTCAAGTGGTTGCGCTGTGTGTCCCTCTCGCACTTCACATAGAGGGCACTAGAGCACAATAGGGTCTAGCCTGGGACGTGGCTGTGTTACTTGTCCTCGTCCTCGTCCTCATCCTCAACCCGGTAGATTCACTCCTTCAGGATCTTGACCCAGTTCGCCCGGAAGATCACAGTGTCCTTCTAGGGAGTGGGCTCATATCCCCCAGACGATGGTCAGCCTAGCACTGCAAAATGAGCTGCAAGTGGCCGCTGCCCGCCACTTGCCCCGCGCCGGTAAGAAAATTCTCCCCCGTGGGCATGATCGGGTAACCTGTCATCGGGGAGCGGTGCTGTGCGCCCTGACCCCGGCCCTATCACCCACGTCACCAAGGTCCTACCTGGTGCATCCCCATCCTCCCGGCGCCACCGGCAGTGGCTGTGGGCCTTGGTGTGCAAATGCCTCCAAACCAAGCGTTGCAACGACCACCGAAGGGTGTAAATGGTGGGGTGGGGAATTTTAGGATGCAAGCATCAAGGGGGGGGGGGGGGGCACCATCTCCTTTGTTCAAGGGCAAGTAGCAGCTTTGGATGCCACGCTTGAACCCAACCTCTTGCACATCCACTCGGTGACATGCAAGAGGGTGGGTTCATCCCCCCCCCCCTTAGACTTTGACCCCCCCCCTCTTCCTCCTTGGCAACCACAGGGTTCCCTTCATGGTGTTCCTCCACGCACCCCTAGTTGAACGATGTCGTCCCCCCCTTCCTCTACCTTCACGCCACCGTCCCTTGTACCCATACTCACCAATTTCCCCTCCAACTCCCCACCTGCCCCTTGCGCCTCCCTGAGCCGGTGCTTCCAGTCCAGAACTTTTTCGCCCGCACCTATCCCCCCCGAAACATCCCCAAGCTCCCGACAAAGACCCGGCTTGGCCTCCCATCTCTGAACCTTGCCTCAGAGGCTTTGCAGGTTCCGCCACAAGTCGCAAATTGCTTTGCTTGGTATGTCGAAATCTCCATGGATTTCCCATGCGGTTTTTTCCAAATCGCCGGTGATAGTGGTTGCGTTTGGAAACCGTTGCTCCCGAAACGCGGAGGACAAATTCTGTGCAAAAAAACAACGCCCGGGATTTACTTGCTACCCGCTCGGGATCCTCCCTAGGGAGGTTGGGCCGCGGCTTGCGTAAGCCCTTGGGTTCGTGGGAAAAGTTGCATATGTGCTTGTTCTCAGCTCACCCCAAAACCATTAAAGCCGCCACCACAGGCTTTGCCCACCGTGCCCCTCCCACCACCATTCTCATTTTCCACAGATCTTTTGTTGACCGGAGAGCCCCTCAAGTGCCGGGCGCGTCGAATGAAAGTGTCTATTTGTACGGCACTGGGGGGATGGGGGACCATGGACATATTTGGTACCATTGTTCATTTACATGCACCTCTTTGTCCCCTGTCCGCTCGAACCGGCCGCCTGAGAGTGTGCAATGTGGGTATTTGTGGTGGGTGCTGGCCTTGGATGCATGTTTCATGCTCTTCCAGAAGGCGTAGAGCAGGGGTGGGACGTGGCGTACATGGAGGAGTTTCCGAAGGCCAAGGCACTATCATTGCAGGAGCTGGAACAGAGGCAGAGTGCAAGGACCGAGGGAATTGTGGTGCGCAGGGCTCAAGTTCGGGGCCAGGAGGCTGTGACCAACCCTTTTACCTCCAGTCGCTCGGAACCTTCAGCGAGTGAGCTGCTTCGCATTCGGCATGAGGCCCTGGCCTCCACTCGTGTACTAAAGACCCTGAATGGGTTACAGCCAGGTTGGTTTGTTGAACGCTTGAGGGGGTTGGGCAACATGGTACTCCCCCAGTTTTATTCTGCTTTCGACAGCCATTAGCTGCTAGTTTCTGTGGTTGCACACTTTTTGCGGCAACATAGGCCTCTAATAGGCAGGGGCCGAGTGTCCGAACCACCCTAGCAATGAGGTTAGCACTGGCAATTTTTTGTGATGCCATCACCCCAAGAGGCCGTCCAAATGTGAACATGAAAGCGGCTCTGGTGGACATGGGGGGTACACTTTTTCCT
Source organism: Eutreptiella sp. 'Long Island Sound 2002' (assembly GCA_964036045.1). Classification (NCBI taxonomy): domain Eukaryota; phylum Euglenozoa; class Euglenophyceae; order Eutreptiales; family Eutreptiaceae; genus Eutreptiella; species Eutreptiella sp. 'Long Island Sound 2002'. The sequence continues at coordinate 52,447,496 of OZ038380.1, forward strand.
TTCGTTGGGAACATTCCGCAAACGTCTGGTTTTTTCAGTTGGCGGGAAATGTCAAAAATCTACGATTGCACATGGGTGGCAGAGAATACACCTAAATAGTTGAATGCACGGGATACCTACTGGTTTATTGTTCTTGTACGCTTTCGCGGGGGTGTGCACCATGTACAGGTCACGGATTCTTTCTAGTTCCTGCTTGCCGACCTCCATCAACTGTGGCGGGTCCTAGGAGGGCGAACCTGTGTGGTGTGCCCCTGGGCCAAAGAACACGGGGTGCGGGAAATGTTCCTTCGGCAGCCGGTGCCCATTCATGAATGCCCCCGCATAAAGTTTGCGGCCACCAACGGGTTGCAACATGTTTTTCCAATGCAACTGGTGTTGCATAATATCAAAGGTGTCATCAGCCGTTCGTGCAGTGGCGTTGGGCGGGTATTACCTTCTGCAGATGCAAATATACTGTTTCGGTATTTGAGTAGCATGGCCAAACGGTACCAGGTCACGTAGTTGCCCGGTGACTCTCGGCAATATCCCTCGTTGGTGTGACGCCGCTTCCGGAGCAGCGTGTCGCTAAAAGGCCGTGAGGAACGGCACCTTGCGTCGCAGGTCGCCCAAGACCTTGCTCTTCCGCTGCCTTACCATGTTTTCCTCTCGATTTGTCACCTTGTCGTTGTGATTGAACGTACTACCCTGCAAATAAGCACCAAGGAATGGTGCAGCCGGGGCATGCTTGATGTGTTCCGCATCCACGTGCTCCTCGAATACAACGAAGAAGGTAGCAGATAGGCTCTGTATTGTCACGGGTTGGAACATGTCTTCCAACTTCCTCGGTTTGGATGTACAGATGAGGCAGGGGAGAGGGTCTTAGGCTTCGCAAGCGATTCGCCAGCCTGACGTCCACTGTTGTGGACAAAAGTATTAAAGAGGCATTGGGCCATGAAATGTATGTGAAATTCCTTGGGCGCCGTGCCCGGCGCTCTAAAGACCCTTTGTGGCAGCCCGAGACCCGCGGGGTTGTCTTGGAGCAATGTGTGGTGAGTGTCTCCCCGATGTGGAGGGCACTATTTTAGCAGTTCCTTGAAAAAGTGTTGCAGGACAACACGTTCAAATGCTACATGCATGTGGCCACCCAACCAATATATATCACTACAGACGTCTACCGGCCACAATTGGATGTGTACCGCATCTCTGGCCGGTGTGGCGCTCAGCGTAGTGGGCAGCGACGATTTATTCCTGTGGCCATAGCACAGGTACGGCAGTGGGCCACATTCAACTATGCCAGTGCGAACTATTTCCTAACACAAAAGTAGCGGCAGCCACTGGCCAAAGAACGTCGGAAAGGTAAGAGAGTGCGAGGGACGTGTAGCACAACACGGCAAGAGGAGACCAAGATGGCAGATGTGTCAAATTGTGCTTAGGACTGAGCCGCGTCCTTTGATATCAGTCCTTTGTCAGATCCAGGCATGGTTCGGACGCAACCAATGCGTGTCTCTAAGCTGCACAAGCGCATTGTTGTAGATGCCAGTGATTCATCACACCCTTACACAGCAGACTCCAACCGTTCTTGTAGTCCCTCCTTTGCTGCCAGTGAGCCAAGCTTGCGTACTGATAGCGATGCTTCTACTAGTACAACCACCCCCCCCACCACCACCACCACCAGCAGCAGTGAATCCCCCGTTCCCGTCGAACTACTTTTTAAAAAGTTTCGCCGCCGTGGCAGCCCAAGCAAGCCAATTGTGAAGGTTGAGTGCATTGACGTGGATGACGCATCCTCAAGCGCACCCCCTGCAACCTTAGTTCGCGAAAGTGACTATTACCCAACCGATTACGTTAACGGTTAACCATTGATGACTTGTACCTCAGGAACCCACTCCCTGAGGTCCATGGTGCGGCCGGGGTGTACCCAAACCGATGACACCCACCCTAAATTGGGCTGGGTTAGTGCAAATGTCCGACTTCAGCACCTGGTCGCATACCCAGCTGTTTGGAGGTGCCCGACACGTGCATTTTCTGCACATTCAAGGCGTTTTTAAATTTTTTTCGGGCGCACTGGAGGTCGTGCGCGTTGCCGGCGAATTTTGCCATGGGCGCTCCGAAAAACGCTCGGGATTTATCCGGTGCCCGCTCAAGAAATCTCCGAGCATGGTTGCGCTTGCTTGGCATTTTTGAAACAATATCCCCGGCGATTTGGAGATACGAAGCAAAGCGCTTTGGCAACATGTGCCTCGCCTCCTCGACCTCCCCCCACACCACACCCCGATATGCCGCCCCCCCCTTCACTCCCCGACGTCCTATGCGAGGGCACGGGCAACGGGGGGCGATTCCCCTTCACTTTGCTCTTGTTTTCGATGTTGGTCTCGTTTTTGGTGTTGGTGTTGAGGTTGGTGTTGATGGGCTGGGGCGGGGTTGCTGCGGTTATTGATGCCCGTGAAGCTGGGGTGGCTCAAGCGGGCCGAGGAGTTTGCTTAGTGGGTTCATTTGGGGGAGGAGATGGGGCCGTGGAACCCGGCACGTAACTACTGGGTGGCCGTGCGGGCCTGGCTGCGGGGGTAAGGTCCGGGGGTGGTGCGGGTAGAGCTTGCCGAAGCGCATCCCCTTCCGACATCTGCTTTTCTAAACAGATGAAGGAGGGTGCTGACGGCTAGTCCTAAAATTGTTGTTGCGGCGGCGCCCAAGTGCTTTGTTCAGGCGACTTTCCGGCGGTCTTCTAGTGGCCGCTGGAACACCGCCGGAACGTCGCCGGAACAAGCTATTGGAACGTCGCCAGAGAAACAGAAATGAACAGCACTTTTCTCGCGCCCATTGTGCACAGCGCGTACCACAACCCTGGTTGGGGGGGGGATAGCAGAGCGCACTGCCCCTAGGGGTTTGGCTAACCCCTCAAGGGACCACATAGCAGGCGGGACTACTCTTGGAGGTTTGGCTACCCCCTCAGGGGACCACATAGCTGGGGGCACTGCCCCAATCCTGCCCCAGGCGCAATCGCCTAGGCCCTACCCCTTAGCCCCTAGCACAGGCCACTCGCGGCCACGGCATGCCATGAGGCACACGTAACTTCCGTAGCCACAGACCCCTACCCCTTGGGCCCTAGCAAATGCCACTCGCGGCCATGGCATGCCATGATGCACACGTGACATGCTGCACACGATGCACCATGCACATATTCACACGCATGCATGCACACACAACCACCTGCGTGGGATGTGCATGCAAAGTTGCTTGGATGACCGCGGGAGTTACCTGATTGTTGGGGGCAAGACCGTCATTGGCCAACCGTTCCATGTTTGCCATTTATAGCCCCCCGATTGCCATGCAACAGTGCAAAATGCACATGATTACCGGGCAGCGCGCAATGACCACCACCGGGTCCACGGGGCACCCCGCCGCTCTAACGGATGGTGTCTCTGACAAAAAAGATGTCTGCTGTTCATGATCCGACTCGGTCGTAGGGACCACATCTTTGCCCATCCAAACGCGGGCATCACAGTCCCAGATGGCCTCGTTGTATAGGGACCATACTTGTGTGGCTGGTGAAATCCCAATGATGCGACGCACCCAAGGGCTGTCGCCACGCAACCAAACGTCGCTCTGGTGATCACGGGCGTTGTAGACCTTATGCTCAGTGTCCACAAAAAGCTCGATTGCCAGAAAAAAGAAAGGCAAATTGTTGCAACCCAATTGTTCCAATGGGAGTTCAAACAAATGGCCGAAACAACGCCGGAACGTCGCCGGAACAATTTACCGCAACGTGGCTGGAACAATTGGTGGTGCAAAAAACGCACGTCGATGCTGCTTTTCCAAAGGATTGCGAAGGTGGCCATTTGCTTGCCATCACAGATGGCGAGCCTGATGACGCATACGCATGCGGGGATGTGTCCCTAGAGGCCCAATTTGACGATGGAGACGCTCCATTGGGACCGCTCCCCACCAGCGAATGGATTGCTATCCCCCCTAGCAAGGAATTGCAGGGGGAACGAGGTCACTTACCGAGTGTCTATTTTTTTTCGGTACCAACAAATGGACCACGGAAAGCCGAGCATGGGGCACTGTGAAGTAAGACGCTTTGCCTGGCTCCCAGCCTTGTTACGGCAGGCGTTGTTATCCAATCACAAAGCCGTCGACGTCAACACGAACAACATCGGAGCCAGCAGCGACAGGAGATCATCCCCCGCCGAGGACATCCACAACCCAAGTATGGCCCACTATTACGGAGGGTACGGGCCGGGTCCAGCGAGTCCTTCCTCTTGCGCGACTGGCAGCGACACTCTTGAGATCAACACCAACGTTGGCCGTGTGACCGACGAATTGACCGACAAGTCGGGTGTCCAGAGGACCGAGATTGACGATGCCGAAAAAGGACAGGCAACGATGGAGACGGCCACCACCCAGGATATCAAGTATGCCCGCGGTACTTCCACCCTGCGCAACGCTGCATACGCCGGCGAGGTGATGGACATAACTGAGACCGCGGAGAAGAACACACCTAATGCCACCCAGACGCGGTTGCCCACCTCCTTCCGTGACATGCCTGACGGCGACTTGTCCGCCACCCAGGTCTATAATGACCATGCCTGCTCACGCGACGTCGGCGCGAATATGGGTGGGCTGGCCCAAGATACCACAGCAAAAGTAAGAGTCTTCCCAGAGTCCGTCAAGGCTGATAACATTGAGACGTTGAGGTTCACGGAGACTGGCGTGAGCCCACGTGTCAAGGACACCTGTGGAGCCTTCGCTTTGCACTATGCTACAGACACTCACCGTTCGGATGGTCTCAGACCCGAGTTCACGTATGGCCGGATGGGATATAACCGACTGCCGGAAGAAGCACGACCGCGAGCCAGGTTTGTACCCCGCCCAAACACGCCCCAAACGGCGGTGCGGAGCGCAGCTCCCCGTCATGACAACGACAACCAACAACCAAACACAACTGACATGACGGAGAACTACGTGACGGCGGTGCGGAGCCCTGCTCCCCGCCCTTTACACACCATCGTGAAACCTAACGGAACAACCTCACGGAGGCCACGACCTCTGTGCAGCATAGGGTTGATGGCAAACATCATTCTGCTCCTGCTACACATCGGAGACGGCGAAGTGGAGCCCTGCTCACCGCCGGCCAACAACACCAACCTGACAACATGCAAAAACACAATGACACACCATGGACTGGTCAACGGCGGAGCGGAGCGATGCTCCCCGCCAACAACACCAACCATAACTACGGTGAGGAGCCCTGCTCCCCGTCCGTGTCACTACCCAGACCGTACCGTAAATGTTATGTACGACTCCGCGAAGGAGCCACACCAACAACTGGGCATACACCCCGTGTTGAATGTGACACCGTTGTCACTGCATATACCGCAACGCTCGCAAACTAGGAATTGCCGAAACAAGGCGTTCTCGCATCGACCCACCCCCCCCTCCCAATCCCACCTTGCCCGGCACTGTAGGTCGGTGATCGTGAGCGGCGCCGGACCCCCGGTCTGCCTCCCGGCGACCGGGTTAGTCATGGGCATCAAACATACCCTCCATCACCTCACGTCACACCTACCCCCACCACATCACCAGCGGCTGTTCTACCAAGGACAGCCGCTCGGAGACGACGACCCAACCCCGACCCCGACCGCACACGGACCCATCCACCTCACGTTGTGACTGGTGGGTCTGAGCGGAGGAGGCAGACGGTCACGTAGGGACACGGATAGTGATAGCACCAGCGACTGTGACAGTGACAGCTACAGCCGCCGGAAAAAGTCTCGGAAGCGCAGCTCCAAGGGCGAACTCACCCAGGCCCTGCGGGCAGTGACCCCCCTTGCAGACTCTGTAGCAGAAATCTGCCGATCCGTCCAGCAACCACCGCAAACCGTGACACCCGAAGCCTCGGCACCACAGCGCATCAACACAGACAGACACGGTGACCAAATCCGCGATCCGACTGAGCTGCCACAGGGCGAGCCTGAACCACCGCGGCCGCGCATGCGCTATTGCGTGAACATCGACACGCGCCAAGGTCAACGGCAGGTCCTCCTGCACGACCCCGGATGCCAGCCCAACCCCCCCCCCCCCAACCCCTTTGGCGGAACCGCTGCGGTTTTACCGCAACCCCCACAGCCCGGAAGTACCTTGTGCAGTCCCTGCCCTCCAACACGGCCACAGGGACGTGAACCGACAGCCGCCTCCACTGCACCGGCACCACACATGGAGCCGATGGCGGCACAGCCGGCGCATTACCACAGTGAGGCACCCCCCACACCGCAGACGCAGTACGGACCACACACGCAGTACCGGGCAGTGGTAGACAGGCATGGCCAGCATATAGTGCCAGAGGACAGGCCACGGACATGGGCACAGTTGAGCGAACAAAACACCGCTGCGCTGGAAGTACTCCGCACCGAGACCGGCGCAGACCCGTCTGTGGGCTGCCTGTCCACCTAGCTCTCCCGAGACAGGGCCCGACCACTGGCGGTTTACCCGCAAGACCGCCGTCACCAACAAAAGTACCATGGTGGCTACCCGGCCTACGAACCGGCACCGGAAATGGGACACCCACAACAGCACCAACACGTGTACTACACACCTGATGCACCAGACCTCCACCCCCCCGCACACCAACCCGGCCCCACGCAGTCCCATGGGGAAAGGGCACAACAACACGGAGTACACGAGAAACAGGCACCGGAACCGGGACCGGAACCATCCGGCTTGGGACAGGCTGGGGTGTTCCCGTTCACCTGAGGCTGGGACGTTGTGGCCGAACAACAAGGTCAGCAGGCACGACCCCGACAGCAACAATGGAGGAGGCGCCGACCCAGGACCCGCCAAGGGGAAATGGGGACGGACGTTCCCAACATCCCCACCATCGCACCCCCCGACCAGCGCGATTCCGCGTCTCCTGACGTGCTCAGGGAGCTATGCGCATGCATGTGCATGAAGGGGACGACACGGGAATTTGTGACCCTCACCAACCCCTGCCTCGTGTCCTTCTCCACGGTGAGCAGCCAATACGGGCATGAACCTGGAGCGGACGACCACGTTGACGACCTGCGTACGGACGACCCGACAGCACGGTGGCCGGCCGGCCGTAAGGACATGCCTGACGAGGCCTCCCCCAGGCCACAACCATGCATGCGAGTGACACAGGCAGCACAGGACCACACAGACAGGCACATCGTCCGAGACACATCATATACATATGGCCCCGAACTGCGGCAATGCTGTGAGACAAGGACGGCACCCACGGACGACCTAACGGGCGGGTCACGAAGGGCGTGCCGTATGGACGCGCCCACTGCGGCGTGCACCAAACCGCAGCCACGCCTACCATTGACACAGGCAGCACAGGCGCAGACAGACAGGCTCAGCGTCGGGGACGCGTCATATAAATATGGCCCTGAACTACGGCCATGCTGTGAAGCAAGGACGACACGCATGGATGATCCGACACCTGTGTGGTCACCAACGGCCGGTCGCATGGACACGCCCACCGCGGCATGTACCAGACCGCAGCCACACCTTCGAGTGACACAGACAGCACAGGCCCAGACAGACAGGCAACGCGACTGGGACGCATCATATGAATATGGCTCTGAACTGCGGGGTCCATGCGGGGAGGCATGGATTGTAGGCACCGACGACGCAACAACCGCGGGGCTACATGCGGCCGGTCCTATGGACATGCCTACCTCGGCCTGCTCCAGACCGCAGCCATGCCTACGAGTGACACAGGCAGCGCAGGCCGAGACAGACAGGCACCGCGTCAGGGACGCACCATATACATATGGCCCCAAACCGCGGAGGTCATACCGTGGGGCACGGACTGGACAGGCCACTTTCTGAGTGTCTATTTTTTTTTCGAGTGTCTATTTTTTTTCGACTTTCAACACCTCATGGATAATGCATCACAAGTGGACGCTCGGATTGTGTCCAACTCACTGACTACACCAACACTCCGGCAGCCGCTCCCGGACAACGGCGGGCCGCCGGCGGACTCTTCCAAGAGCATCCCACGAAGCATCGACAGGAGATGGCGGATGATACCAGGGGACGGCAGGATCGTCGGCAAGGCAAACACCAAGGCCGACAGTCGGCCTCACGCTGATCTACTGCCGCAGAAGAGTTCTGACAAAATTCCCAATTTTATGCTGCAGTTTGGATACCCATTTGCACGGGACCCCAAAAACCCTCGAAGTGGGAACGGAGATCCTGAGCCCCATTCAGCTTTCAAGTTTGGTGACCAAGACGTGCAGTGCAATGCAGGAGACAACATACCTAATGAGCTGAAAGTGCAACGCAATGCAGGAGGCAACATTCCTAATGAGCTGGAGGTGCAACACAATGCAGGAGGCAGCATTCCTAATGAGCAAGAAGTGCAGCGCCATGCAGGAGGCAACATTCCTAATGAGCTGGAAGTGCAACACAATGCAGGAGGCAACGTTCCTAATGAGCTGGAAGTGCGGCCCAATGCAGGAGGCGACATTCTTAATGAGCTGGAAGTGCACCACAATGCAAGAGGCAACATTTCTAATGAGCTGGCAACAAGCCCCGCGCCCTATTGCGGAGGGTCTCACTGGTGTTATGCCACCGGTGAGAACACGGACCTACTCCCCTCCAAGCGCCCCGTCTTTGGATGTGGGAAGGATGGGTTTGACGTCATTATGAAGATCAGTAACACCCCAACCGATTGCCGCGACAGCCCGCAGGATCCGGGGGGAGGATTCAAATGATCAATATTGAGAGGATTAATTGATTGTCTTGGACATGCGCGTAGTTGAGCCCCGTTGCTCGGTTGCATCTGGACACCTGTCAGGAGCAGTGGCCGAATGCGGCTCCAGTGGAAATGTCACCGGCACATCAGGAGTTAGATGATCAGTTTTGAGCCTGCTTCTTTTCAACATGCCGAGCCGACCAGACAGTGACCGGTATATATAGATTTTACATTTTGTTTGATTACAGGCAGCCGAACTTGGTGCTTCAGGGCCCCTCCGGCCCTGACCCCACTACCCGCGGTTTCTCTAAGTGTTGGCAACGACCTGTCAGCCTTCGCTCTCTCTGAGTGTCGCTGACGTTCAGGCAGGGGCGTCAAGCTTCCTATGCCCCGCTGTTGGATTCCCCAAGACCGAATGAGTGTCGGGGAGCACTGTAGAGCCTCTGCAACGCTTTTAAGCTTCACTTGTGGGTCTCCAGCCGGGGGAACTCGGAAGGCATGATATTACATTATGTCAAGGTGCAATGATATCGAAGTTGAGATCTTCATGTTGAGGATCGCTTGAGGTAGACGATTTTGAGGCGCTATAGTATTGGTGTTTCGTAAGCAGAGCAGACCTGTGAGCAGGTACACAAAGGAACATTCCAGTCGTGATGAATGCACAATACGAGGAACGGATTGAACTTTGCGTGGCAATGACCGGTCGCCTATGACACGGGGGCGTTCGGTAGCCAAGTATCCGTTGCTTCATGGCCCTAGAACACAACCCACATACACCACGCACGGAATCGGCGTCTACACATGGCACTTCAGAAGTACCATCACCAGAGGTCATCCCACCACACAGGATACATATCCCAGGCACAGCGCGCCCACCCTCCCCAGACACATCCGAGCTTACCGTGCAAACACAAAAACACAACTCACCGTTAGGAGTGAACATGACCACTGCCATCGACATAGTATGCCCCCGGTGCAACATGGCCGACTTTGTGTACTTCCGCTGCACCACGTGCAAGTACTTCGCCATACACCAACCGGAAACCCCAGATATGGTACCACGCCGCCTTTACGGCGTAAGGTCCCGAGACTCCCTGTACCCACGACAAGGATCCTGGCAAGGAGCCGTCCCCGCAATTACTGCACCGGCCGCACGGCGCCACACCCGCAGGCGACAAGCCCGCAACCGACAACGATAGACACCTCGCGCAGGTGGATACATGACGTCGCTAGCGATGGAGATGGCGAACCAAAACCCGGCTCCACCCCATTAGCCCCCTCTGCAAAACGCACACGTAACAACCAAGACACCCCGCTCATGTACCAAATGCCGTGGATGCAACGCAAACGCACCACGGACAACCCGCCACCTGAGCAAAAAAAGCGACGCACAGACAACGTAAACACGGTATACCAAGAGCACCGACCAACAACACAGGTGTACAACCACCACAAACGAAAAGCGGAAGGCGCGCCATCCCACCAACCTGCGCCAAAACGACACATGAGCACGGCCCACTGGGACGAGCAACACTCCCCCGGAGCTCGGGGAAACCTACGCCCAAAACGGACCCATGAGGACATCTCGGAACATGTTGCGACCGACACACCGCACAAAAAGATCCGCAAATCACAACGTCTACGCACCCGCCCCTACCCAAGACCAACGAACTGGGTCCACGACCCGACACAGGATGGGGACACGGAGCCCAACCCGGGACCAGCCGCACCCACACGAGTAGACCAAGCAACGCAAACCACACCACCGGGAGACATGGGGATAGAGGCTCACGACGCCCCTTCGCCGCCCCTACGGGCGACACTACTCTCCCAACAGCCTGACGACAACATAGCCACAAAAACAGGGAACGTGGATGACAGTGAGCACGTCCAAGAGGACTGCCCCATATGCTTCGACCGCCCCGCAGATACAACCCTGAGTTGCGACAACAGGCAGAGGCTGTGCCAGACCTGCGCCAACGACCCAAGACTGCCGAGATGCCCTTTTTGCCGCAGCAGGCTGGAACCAAGGGTGCCCCCCCCACACCTGGATGACCCAACATGTGCGTACTTCTACATACAAATCTACAACAACCGACTACTCACGTACACAGAATATAGTGCAACTCCCAGGCCGCCATTACCGCTGGCATACAACGTATGGAGACAAATTACCAGCACAACAGGCCAACTGCGGGAGATACACCTCAGAAATGACCTCCCCTACTACCATAGACCTCCGGGGTGGCGTGTGGATCCATATTGTGGTGCGTTTGCAGTGGGTGGTCTGCTGGTACCCAGTGGGTGATGTCCTACTCTAGGAGTAGGTCGTGTTGTAAGGGGTGGGCTAAAAACGGCCAGTACCGTATGGATATGGCCATCTGGAACCCATCTCTTGTGTCTGTAAGGACATGCAGTCTGTTTCTTGCGACACCTACCCACAACACACCCAATGGGTCCCAGATGCCACACAGGATGGCGATGTGGAACCGAGCCCAGGCCTAGACAACAACACCCCACCCCACGGCATGGTACGCACCCTGGCGGAAAGCTATGAATGGAACACATCCGGAATACATACCGACGCACACGACCCAGGGGATGTAGAGGAAAACCCCCTGGATACCCTCGATACAAACCGACAGCCCCCATTAGAGGATAACATGGCACGGGAATCCCCCCAGAACGGGGAACCTAACACACCCCCCGACCACCACACAGACGGGTTTAGCTACCCCCCCCCACCCCCCCAGGAGGACGCACAGGCATACACATTCCACGAAGATGGCAATAACCCCCTAGATAAAGTACCCATACACACACCAACGGAATACCAGCTAATAGAAGAACTAGTGAAACTCAATACGGGCACGCCACAGCAACCAATGACAACAGCAGAACAAGAAACACCGAAAGCTTCAGTCGTGTACAACGCACAAGCCAGGCTGAAAGCGTACTTAACAAAGCATCCCAACCGTGCGGTAACCACAGAACACACTAGGCGACAGACGCAAGAAGGGGTATGGTATGACAGGAACACCTACCAACTCCCCCTGTTTGCGCAACACACGCTGTGCAACGTCATGACGGTAATACATGAGGCAGACTGCGACGGTATACACACAGTATCGGGGATGGCCGAGGCACAACGGTACACAGTCCACACAGAAGCCGACCATCAAGGGAACCCAGACATCCGGAACAAGACATACCTACTACTACCACAGCCAACCGGGACACGCCGCAACCATGACCGACGGATGCAACGTGCAGCCATACAAATGGAATGGGGCGGAAGTGAGCACGAAAGAGTCGACCAAATCCTGCGTGCTCTCAGCGACCCAGGGGCCAAGGAACTGATCCCGGCATACGAAGCAGACCGACATGATACTACAGCACTGCAGACCTACAACATTGCAAACCTACCGCATGGATTGCCTCCACCGTGCTCCACTACGGAAGCTAGCCCGCTACGTCAGAGGAGTATACCGATTCGACAAATTCCCAGTACACAAGTGGTCCCCAGAACAAGAAACCTTAGTCGACCACCTGCAGCCCAAACCCATCATGGTCCTACACCTAGACAACACTATGAAGATGGGACACAAACCCGCACACAAAACTTACGCACCCACGAAGGGCACACCCATACATGTGGGACTGGACGACCGCACAGATACACTACAGCCAAAACCAGCCAAAACAACAGTCGTGGTTGAGTGCCCACCGGAAACTGGCATTAGGACACGAGACGCATTTATGAAACGAATAAACGGCCACCGGTCTGACGTCGCCTCCACCATAGCAAGCAAGGACCCACACAACACCTTTCGTTTGAAGTGCGCCTCAGAACACACCGCAAGACAAAGTGGGTCGCATGCCTGGAGACTGCACCTGCCCATGCAACTACTGCCCAGACAGACGCAGGCACTGCAAACCATAAAACAGGAAGAGGAAAACGCCGGCAACCCCGGACCCTACTGGCTCACCGAAACCGACTACGAGAGCCTATACATCCTGAGACAACAATACACTGAACATAAAGAAGACAAAATCACATCGGTACAGCAAATCTTAGACGACATAGACAGGGAGCAGCTGGAGCTAGGAAGGAGCATCGCATCCTTCCTTAAGGGTTTCCGACCAGTAGACTCCTACTGCCTCCTCATACAGTTTCACCCAGACGCAGACCGACGCTTGATTGCCCAACTACTGAAGGGCATGAAAAGCTATGAATTGGTCCACGTAATGACCAATGTCATACTCAACCGCAACAACTGGACACAGTGTACAAGCCGCTCCAGGGACATGAAGCGGCCACCAAAAGCAACCAGAAGCGACGCCACGACGGTGTTCGTAGGGTGGACACAGGGCGCAGGAGACGACACGGCGAAAGTCGTGGCATCCTTCTTTGGATGTTGGAGCAGTTGGAAGCCTGAACCCAACATGTGGAGCGACGCAGGCTGCACCTACGCCTCGCTACCAACATGCCAGAGCAGTGGCCCTCAGCGCCGGACAATACATCGGAGTAGCACCCGGTGAATACGTGCACAGAAAGGTGGGAGACGACAACACGGACACACAGGTAACAGAGCGCATGGACCACATGCTCTCACACAAAATGCCGCAGGAGACGGGCGACGACGCCGCTTTCCGGAGACGAATGAAGGCAGGAAAATAGCTGGGTGCGGACATGATGACAGAAGGAGTCATCAAGGAAATCAACAGGGAAAAACAGCTACTCGCGGAACCTGAACCCATCAACATGGCAGACTGCGACGAGGCCATTCTGATCGAACTCGGCCATACTAACGACGACGTTACACCAACGGACCTCCAAACACACCTGGCCACCATGGACACGGATGGACCCCACGACCAACAACCCGACAATACAACCAAACCCACACCTGCACACCCACGACTGCCACACTAGGCACAGAAAACCAAAGCCCACAACAAAACACCGCAAAAAAACCCCACAAAGACGACACCGCCACGCAAAAAGAAGAAGGCAACACCAACATCACCACAAACCAAACAGCAAACAGACAGTACGGTTGCCTTCACCGCCGACACCAAACACAAAGGAAAAGGGAAGGGGCCATCAAAAAACCCACAGGGCAAAGGAAGAAAGTGAGGTGCCTTTTCCTCGTGCCCTTCATCGCCATAACGGCCCTCCACCTACTCTTAGTGCCCACCACAAATACTGAGGGACCAATACTCTTGGTCCTTGTGATACGGAGAGTACGCAGGCGATACACCTCGTCGCTTCGACACCGGCACGGCCATAAGCGGGGCCCCACCCCCCACAGCTACCATATATGGCGGCCCTGCTTGTTCCTCCTCTACATCGCCTGCTTTTTCCACACCCCGACCGCCCTTGACACTGGGGTGCCAAGCCGCTACTACCGCGTACCGGTATCCATCGCTACGGTAACCAGCCCCCGCAACACACGGTACAACATCCACTAGGTCCTTCAAGGCGGGGACGTCCACCCCAACCCCGGACACCGAAGGATATACGAGCTCCGGCGCGATTGCCGTAACGTGCCGGGACCCCCCGTCCCGCTACTCGACATAGAGTAATACGCACAGCACCTGGTGGTCAACACAAATCGACGGTACGACAGCCTAGACGACACGACCACCGCAAAGGACCACGACATGAAATTGGCCACCTGGAACATACGGGGTGCACAAGGCTCCGTCACCCTACATCGCTGGGCCAGTGCTCTCCAACTAATCAGTCAATGCCGTATCGATGTCTGCGGCATACAAGAGTATAACCCGTGTTTCCCTATGCCGGAGGCAGCCACAACAGCACTCAACAACAACTACAAGTGCTACACTGCGCCTGGGACCGAACCACGGGTAGCATTCATGGTCCGCAACACTGTGGTCCCCCACATACTCGAAACGTTATACTCACCTAACGGATTAGCAGGGGCCATTAGGCTGCAGCTCCCCAATAGCCCCCGCCGGACCATAGCGTGTGTGTACTCCAAATTCAACCGCCAGGACAGGCAAGAGGTAGACCTCTTCCTGCAGCCCCTCCAACCATATGACATTATAATGGGGGATTACAATGATGATATATGGTCGTCAAACCCGACACGCCCGTGGCAAGAAGATCTAGCCAACGGCGTGTTCCTCGACCCATTGCACGCGAATAGCCAGCCACCCGACCCCCGACAGTACTACACCCGCATACCAAGGCATGAACGACCACGTCGCTTGGACGCCATATTGATTAGGCAACAAATACCCAACATACCCCGGACCTATTATGACACAATACAAATGCCCATATCGGGTCATGCTCTGGTCCTTCTTGGAATCCGCTGGAGGATAGGGGCCCCCGACCCACCTCGCAGGAAACCGCAGCCCACGGTCTTGAAGTGGTACACCACACACTTCCAACGTTTTACAAACTCCATATCCACCCTACCCGTAAAGGACACTGACCCACCCCTACACACAGCACGGCGCACCCTCTCGGCGATAGCACACGCGGCGCGACCACGACAACCCACACGCAACAAGACACCAGCCACAGCAACGTGGACCGAGACTACGGACCCCACGGCACGGTTACGCGAATACGGGGAGGCACAAGAGCAACACATACGGGGACAAATAGGCAAACTACGCCGGGCAGCAGTGCACACATCAGGTTACTTCTATAAAATGCTCAAGAGATGGCGTACCGGGCTCATAGTTCAAGACACGCCGCAGCCTCCAATAGGAGGGACAGAGCACGTCCTCAACCACTTTGCGGGTGACCCATCATACGACGATGATGCGTGCCAACGTCTAATACGGAAACATGTACGGCACCACGCATGGAACACCACAACCCCAACATACGAGGAGTACTTGCGGTGCCTGCGGGCACCAAAAAACAAATCAGCCGGACCCGATGGTGTACCTCTGCACCTGCTCCGACATCTACCTAACCACATACAGCAACAATCGTACCAGGCAATCATCGCAGTCTAGAACGGACAAAACATCCCAGTGGCATGGCTGCGGTCAAGGGTAGTGCTCATATATAAAAAGAAAGACCCCCGGGACCTACGAAACTACAGGCCGATCTACGTTTCCACTGCCATTTATAGCATACTCACACGCCTCCTCCTGACGCGTATATCTAGAGCCATGGCCCGGACTACTAGACATACAACACGGCGCCATACGAGGGCCATGCAGTGGCCATACAGTGGGCGAAACACCACGACCCTAGCCACAAAGCTACTCAACGACTTACACACACAAGACGGGTACGTGGCCCTCCTCGACGTGGCCAAAGCATTCCCCTCATTCCCTCGACCAATGCTGACTGGGATCGTCAAGGAGGCAGGGGCACCAGAAAACATCATACGGATGCTGGGGAAATATACCAGCACACACCGGCCGTATTGACCCTCCACGGAAGGGACCTCCCCATACGTCCCACCAGGGGTATGAATGAGGGGTGCCCCCTCTCCCCAACACTATTGCTCTTATACTACGACAAATTACTACGGGAAACCAAAGAGCGTTGCCCGGGAGCTCAACTATATGTGTTCGTTGATGACATAGCGGTGCGTGCACCCACGAAGGAAACACTCCACGACGTGGCTTACACAATGTGGCTACGCTTCAATAAGGACAAAACTGAGGTTTACCACTGGGCTAAGGACTACAACCTAGAACCCATGACATGGCAGCACCAGCTCATCCCCGTGCGGCCACCCATAATGACGTATTTGGGACACGTACTCGCCCACCCCACACAAGAAGACACAGCATGGGACATGGTCACCACGCAACTGCACCACGACATAGCGGCATACACGACCCTACCGCTAAATGCTTACGAAAAGGTAGCCATCATAAACACCGTCCTCATCCCTCAATGGACTTACAGGGGGCTATTCCTCGGGAACAGGGCACGGATGGCACACTGGGACGACATACTCCTACAGTACATCAAGGACACACCTGGGATAGAAAAACAAATGAACAAGCACGGACTAACTACCAACCTCAGCCACGGGGGACTAGGTCTTCGTCAGCTATGGTGGTCCTACATCACCCGGTGGGTTACACTGGGACACAAAGGACTGCAGATCAACGGCCCTACACAACAGCTCACCGCAACCCAATATAAATACATCGACGCTGTCCGAGCCCTAGGGGGCACGGTGGGTCAGCGCATATCCCAACCCGGGCAACATCTGCCCCTGCGGGGGGCCTATACAACTCGGAGAGCTCGGAGGAGGACCAAGGGACACACGCAGGGAAGACACGGCCGGCTACCAACCGTCTGGACTACGGCTGGATGAAGCCGCCGGACGAGCCAACCCCAGAGGAAACCCACGAGGTCTACCAGACACTACCCCACCAGCAGAAGATCCACGGGATCACCATACACTACACGGGAGAACCCACCACCACACAGTGGTATACAGACGGGTCGAAACGACACGGACGAGCGGGAGGGCGCATATACAACGGGACCTACCGTGCAGCTTTTCGGGTGCATGGGCCTCAGCAAGTGTATCGGGCCGAGACAATCGCTTGCGCGCTGGCCTTTGAACTGGCCAGTCCAGGGGACGACATCATACTTGACAACCAAAGTGTGGCAAAAGCCACACCTATAAAACGAAAAGGAGTGGTCAAAGAGCAGGACTACCGCGACATAGGTTACCACAACACCTCTTCGAAGCGATTGACGATGCGCTGGACTCCGGGACACCATACCCTAGAACAAGCCACCGCGTATAACGACTACCAGGACATATAGGGGAACAACCACTCCGATGTCCTTGCCAATATGGGCGACATCGTGCCCACGGACTCCCAACAATCACAACCCCATGATATTGTCATAATCGGACAAATCATGCCCACGCCTGCCAAGGCATGGATTATGCAAGTGCGTAGACAAAAACAAACACCAGAGGTGCACTCGGTGAGCTGGCTCCCCATGAAACACTACAGACGAAATGCGTTGACACCATGGCTGTTGGGGCAGGTAAGGTGGTGGGGAATAGGTGCTTCTTGAGAAAGAACACCCACCCTATGCTCCCTGTGTGGCCAACAACACGGAGCATCAGTGCAGTCAAGGCTGGCGTACTGTCCCGCCTGGAGCGAGTTTTGGGACCTGTGGCGCAGGAGCTAGACTTATTGGGATCAACACACCTACCAATGGCAGCAAACAGCCACTACCCTGGAACTCTGGCTCTGTGCCAGGCTGCTCATACCAGTGTCTCTCGTCGACGCCATTCCCACCCACGGAACGACATAAACTACGGACGGAGCAAGGCCTATTTCAGTTTCGCATGATTGAGATTGTCCAAACACTAAGACGGAAACTCGCTAACCCTACACCTCACCAGCCACCGTCGCCCCTATGGTTGACAAAGTATGTCGCTCAGGCATTGCCTCCGCGAGAACCGCCACAAAACCTACGAAATCACGTCGGGGCGCCAATGCGGAGCGGCACGAAACGAAAACGTAGGACCGAGGTCGCAACGGCGGAGCCCATCGACCCCGACGAATGGATTCGTGATGCGCGCGCCGCAAACGACAACGAGGCAGTGGTATGCCTAGCAAGAATGCGAGCAACTAACACAGCCCACGATGAACCAACCCAGAAGCGTTAGCGTCTCAACGTTGCCGCACAGTGATGCCAGCGGTACGAAACGACCGCCGACAGGTTGGCACAGGAACACGCACACCGATCACACGACATATACCACAGTGCACACGCCGCTGAGGTAGCACGGCACCCTGCACACATACTACACCCACACAGTGACGGCCAAAACGGACTACCACATGCTAGTTATTAAACTAATCAAAGACCAGATGGCAGCACAACGTCTGCACGACACACATGCACACATGTGCCAGGTACGCAGGCAATGGTACGAACAAGCAAAGTACGACACAGGGACGTGGTATGCGGATGCCAAAATGTTGCCACTGATCTTTGGGCGATACAAGAAGATGTGCGCTGACACCGACAAGCTGCTGGACCGTCACCTACGAGAGGTACACTACATGTGGTGCTAGCACGAACACTCGGCGAACATGACACAGTGCTACCATGACGCGTGCAAACATAAGACAACACAATACTAGCACACAACCCGACAAGCACGACAGACGATATACCTCATATGGAAACGGCCACGAGAACATTGGGACCCCACCTTGTGGGAAGTCCCATTGCAGCCCCTACCGAAACGCCACAAAACGCACTGGGATCCAAACGAGTGGGAGATACCAATGACATGACCACTACCACCCCAACAGGAAACCATGGGGGCGCAGTCGTGAGCTGCAGCCCGTATGCACACCCTATCTATGCCGAAATCCGTACTCTGCATTGAACTTGGCCCACAGTGGCCCTTGGCACTTTATGAACCGGCCTATTTGATAAAAAAAAAGAATTGCAAGGGGCCAACGCGATCAATTATGCGGCACAACGGGGGCTGGCTAATAATGTAGCGAAACCACAATGCCCACCGCCAGCTAATATTGGTGGCCTTCGGGTCGGATGTGCTCACCGGGGCTTTCATTTGAAGCGGGGCCAATAGCTCTTGTCATTGGCGCTAGAAAGCCCTCTCAGGGTAGATTGGGCGAGCAGACGGCAACCGGGTAGCCGCCGTGCACTTCAACCGACAGAAGGGGTACACTTCGGAAAGGGGATGCCATGCTGATTTGGGCGCACATAGGTTTAAGATGAGTTCGCCCCGCTCATCTGGGGGAAGGACCTCGGAGGCGTACTTATTGATTGCCTCCTCTTGCACCTCGTGAACACAACTAGGTTGGGC
Organism: Eutreptiella sp. 'Long Island Sound 2002'; assembly: GCA_964036045.1. Classification (NCBI taxonomy): domain Eukaryota; phylum Euglenozoa; class Euglenophyceae; order Eutreptiales; family Eutreptiaceae; genus Eutreptiella; species Eutreptiella sp. 'Long Island Sound 2002'. The sequence goes on from OZ038380.1 coordinate 52,467,023, forward strand.
TAAACACATGGCCACATTGCGCCGATCTTGTGGGGAGGAGACGGTCCATTTCGCCAGGTGCTCGCCTACACGATCCCCATCTCGAAGGGTCAACGCACCCGCCAAAGGGACAACGTGGCTGGTTACTTCCTTAACCCGGGTCTTTTTCGTAGGCATGGTAATCTCACAAAAATGAGCATGGTTTACCAAAATTCAAAATGCATAACCCTAGTGGAAGGCATCTATGGATTTATGTAGCATTTGTACCAAGGAACAACACTCAAAACGAGCACCCGAAACGGCGACAAGGCACAAGCATAACGGGTAAGGTCATGCCACACGGTCGGAACGGCATGGGATGATGGCGCTGAACACGAAATAACCATTATGTTCAAGACGGACAATAAAATTTGGAAATGTGTCCGGCTAGGGGAGAGTTGGAACAATGCCACGAAAGGTACGAGTAGCCTCCATTGATGAACGTAGGTCCTAGACACACTCGACAAGCAAGAAAAGGACCAATGCCATCATTTGCAAACTGCAAAACTTATGGCAACCGACCTGTATATGCGGTCCGTGCAGCTTGTTCAAGTTTTCTTCCGGTAGGAAATGTTCCGGACCAAAACTGTTCCCATTTGGAATCTTGTCATCGGAACAACTCCTATCTTCAAACTTGTACGAAGGGGATGACCGGCCTCACATTCGTGCAAAGGAGAGTGCTGAGTCGCCACCAACATTTTAAGACTCTTCCGACTTATCCATCAATGATGTAGCCCGATTTTGGTCCACGACATGCTCACGTGCATGTGCATTGTGCTTGCCTTTGTTTCTCCAAGCCAAGCCACCAAGAATCAAGAACAAACCCGAAGGATTCAACCGCAACCCGGCAACAGTCAAAAGCAACGCACGAGGAATCAACAACAAGCCACCCAACATCAACAACAAGGGACCAAGAATCAGCGGCAACCTCGCAAAAGTCAGAAGGAACCCACCAAGAATCATCGACATGCCACCAAGAATCAATAGCAAGCCACCAGGAATCAAGATCAAATCAGCAAGAACCAACAAAAACTCGGCAACAGTCAAAAACAAGGCATTAGCAATCAATAGCAAGCGACCAAGCATCAAGAACAAAGCAACCGCAATCCATAGCAACCCGGCAAGAATTGAAACGGGCCATTGGTAATGAAGAGCAACCGGTCAGGAATCCAAACCAAGCCATAGTTTCACCATAATACCCCATGATTCCCCATATTTCCTCGCGAACCCCATAATTCTCCATAATTCCTCCATAATTCCCCATACATCCCCAAGATTAACCATGTTTCGCCCAAAATCCCCCTAATTCCACCAACATTCCCCATAATTCCCCCATAATTCCCCAGAATCCCACCAACATTCCCCATAACTCGCCATATCTCCCCATAATTTCCCCCAAATTTGCCATAATCGCACCATAATTCCCCATAATTCCCCATAATTCGCCATAATTCACCATAATCTCATTCATCTGGTGGGGAGCGGTCGTCGGGCACTGGCTCCCAATGGGGCAGCACGCGGACAATAATTCCAAGAAATGCTGATAGCTAGTACGTTAGGGCGTCGCCGCGTTGCATGCACCCTGCATTAATAGCGTGGTCGACCGCCGTGGCCCGCCACAGCAAGTGGTTTAGCTGCATCACCGGGCGGATCAGCGTGTGTAGCAACTTAGAGACCATTGCCTTGTGGTCGTTGCCTGCTCCATACACTTTTGCCGCCATAGATGGGGCGGCTTGTCCGTGTGCAACTCTCCGAGCAGGTCACGCATGGCCACGACGGCTTGCCATTCACCACCCTCCGGGACGTAGTCCAACAACGGACCAAGTTCCTCCCACGCGAGGAACAACGCATGGGCCTCCTCCCCGTCGGGCGCCGCCGACACACTCAACTTCACACCCGTGCGGGCCCGGTAGAGGACCCGTTGCACGGCGTCGGCGTTCTCCTTGCGGAGGTCCACGAGACGTGTCTCGATCAACGCCACTTGCAGCCGGCCTATCGCCATGCAACAATGGAGGATGCATAGGAAGACCACACACCGGTCAACCACAATGTGTGGATGCCCTATGCATCCCCTATTCTCCAAGCTACGGCCGGTCTCCATGTAGCGGACGCGGGCCGCCTCCTCACGGTCCAATGTGTGCCGGGTCGCCACGGCGACCCCTGCCGCCGCAACCTTGTCCCACACCCCCATATTTTAAATTGAGCCCACCATGGGCGAAGTGGACCCACCGATGAGGCGCCCCACGAAGGGTTGGTCTCTCCCAATGACCAACCCGCTTGGCACCTAGCGCGACACCCAGTAGAAGTTCTTGCAGTCTTGTATGGACTACAATACCTACAAAAAGGGCATGGATTAATGTTCGCATCAATTTCTCGAGATTAATATTAAGTCAATTTTTCAGTCGCCGTTAATATTAACCGAAAACAAGATATTAATCTCGAGAAAAATTAACAAAGATAGATAGATATTAATTTCGAGAAATTAACGCAAAAATTAACAAACGTCGAATGGGCCACAAACCTTCAAGTGGTCGGCCCATATCGTTGGTACTGCCGCCATGTCCTTGTCCCCGCACACGGCCATCCCTATCACCCACAAGTACGCGGGTGTGCGGCCCCGTGCGTTGTGGTTGGGTAGCCCAACGGAGAGTTCAGTCCAACTACCACCGGCGCACGGGTACGCATCCCCACGCACAATGAAGGTGAGGGGCCTTGTCCAATCGATGGTGTCCACTAGCGATGGGCGTGTATCCCGAGGTTCTCGACTACGGCGTTGAAGAAAGGACAGCTCAACGCGGCGAGGGCTGCACGCGGTGTAGGCGGTCGAAGAGGCGCAGGGCGTAGGCACGCCGAAGGGCATGGCGGGGCACTGTCCTTGCGACGAAGGCGGCCACCAAAGCGGCATGAGCCGGTGGCGAAGGAGGGGGCCGGAGCCGCGGCAGGGTCCCCCCTAGTGACCCAGATTAAAATCAATATGGTTGAATTTAATTTTTAATATCTGAACCTGCTAACAGATTGATCTCGCAAATATTAACACATTAACGTTCAATTTTTTTGATTGGGTCATTTGTACTCATTTTTCCATTGACATATGACAACCCATAAGGGGTGTTACGTGGTAAATGCCGTCGGGTATTGCGACCAAATGCGGCGATAGCTGGGCGGATCCGTGTATGCGTCGGCGAACTCCGCCGAGCCAGCACACGGATCCTGCCGCGGAGACCACGAAGCCCAGGTAGTGTCAGCAGGCAGCACGCAGGTTCTCGACTACGTCGTGGAAGAAAGGACAGCTCAACGCGGCGAGGGCTGCACGCGGTGTAGGCGGTCTAAGAGGCGCAGGGTGTAGGCACGCCGAAGGGCCTGGCGGGGCACTGACCTTGCGAGGAAGGCGGCCACCAAAGCGGCATGAGCCGGTTGCGAAGGAGGGGGCCGGAGCCGCGGCAGGGTCCCCCCTAGTGACCCAGATTAAAGTCAATATGGTTAATTTTAATTTTTAATATATGAACCTGTTAACATATTGATCTCGCAAATATTAACATGTTAACCTAGCACACGCCAGTACCACACAAGACGGGCCCCCGACCGACCTAGGAGGACACCCCGGACGGATGGATACGCGACGTCACAAGTGACGGGGATGTCGAACCTAACCCCGGTCCCAGCCCATCAGCACCCTCTGCGAAGCGCACGCGATGCAACCAAGACACACCACATACGTACCAAACGCCTAGGATGCTACGCAAACGCACCGCGGCCAACACACCCCCCGGACAAAAACGGAGGCGCACAGACCACGTACACATGGCGAACCAGGAGCATCAAGCGCCATCACTAGTATATAACCACCACAAACGAAAGGCGGACGGTGAACCTACCCATCAACCAATACCCAAAAGGCACCAGAGCACGACCCACTGGGACGAACAACACCCCCCCCGGGAACCAAGGAAAACTACGCACGAAACGGACACATGAAGACACCACTGACCAAGTCATGGGTGACTCACCACGCCGGAAGATCCGCCGAACACAGCGCCTACGCAATCGCCCCTACCCGAGACCAACGAGCTGGGTTCAAGACCCGACTCAGGACGGAGACACGGAGCCCAACCCCAGACCAGCCACACCCGCAGTGGAACGTGCAGCCCAGACCACACCACCGGGGGACATGGGGACCGAGGTCCACAACGCTCCGCTACCGCTCTTGCTGGCGGCACCACCACCCCGCCGGCCCGACGACGACGTGCACAAACACGCGTGGAACACAGATGACGGTGGACGGGCCCTAGAGGACTGCCCCGTATGCTTGGACAGCCCCGCGGATACGCGCCTGAGCTGCGACCCCAGGCACAGGCTGTGCCAGGACTGCGCCAATGACCCACGACTGCTAAGATGCCCACTGTGCCGCGGCACGCTGCAACCAAAGATACCCCCCCCCACCCCCGGATGACCCAACATATGCGTATTTCCACATACAAATCTACAACAACAGACTCCTCACATACACGGATTACTGCGCAACTCCCAACCCGCCATCGCATTTGGCATACAACGTATGGAGGAGGCTTACTAGCACAACAGGCCAACTGTGGGAGGTACACCTCAGGACTGACCTCCCATACCACCACATCGCAAGACACAGACTGCATGTCCTCACGGGCACGAGAGAGGGCTTCCAAATGGCCATTTCCATACGATACTGGCTCTCCCTGGTCCAACCCTTGCAACACGACCTGCTCTTGGCGTATGACATCACCGACAGGGTGCCACCTGACCAGCCATCAGATGTGCGCCTTGACAGGATCACACCCGTTACCCCAAATGCGGTCTACCCACAACAAACCCAATGGGTCCCGGATGCCACGCAGGATGGCGATGTGGAGCCAAACCCAGGCCCGGATAGCAACGCCCCGCCCCATGGCCTGGTGCGCACCCTGACACATCACTACGAAAGAAATGCGTCCGGACTGAACACTGATGTGCAAGACCAAGGGGACGCAATGGAAAACCTGGACATCCTGGAGACAACCTCAAACCCCCCATCAGAAGATACCACTGAACGAGAACCCCCCTAGAATGGGGAACCCAGCACCCCACCTGACCAACACACCGAAGGGCTGAGTTACGTCCCCCCTCCACCCCAAGAGGATACAGAGGCATACACATTCCACGAAGACAGCAACAACCCACTGGACAAACTACCCATACACACACCAACAGAGTACCAGCTCATAGAAGAACTCGTAAAACCCAACACAGGCGCGTCACAACAACCAATGACAACAACAGAACAAGACACATTGAAAGCCTCAGTTGTGTACGACGCACAAACCAGGCTAAAAACTTACTTAACAAGGCACCCAAACCGTGCAGTAACCACGGAGCACATCAGGAGGCAAACACAAGAAGGGGTATGGTAAGACAGGAACACCTACCAACTCCCTCTGTTTGCGCAACACAAACTGCGCGACGTCATGACGGTGAGGCATGAGGCAGGCTCTGACGGTATACACACGGTATCCGACATGGCCGAGGCACACCAATACACAGTACATACGGAAGCCGACCATCAAGGGAACCCAGACATCCGGAACAAGACATACCTACTACTGCCACAGGCGACCGGGACCCGCCGCAACCATGAACGACGAATGCAGCGCGCCGCCATACAAACGGAATGGGGCGGAAGCGAGGACGAACGGGTTGACCAAGTCCTACGGGCCCTCGGCGACCCAGGGGCCAAGGAACTGATCCTGGCTTATGAGGCAGACCGCCAAGACACCACAGCACTACAAACCTACCGCATGGACTGCCTCCACCGCGCCCCCCTGCGCAAACTGGCCCGCTATGTAAGGGGCGTATACCAGTTCGACAAATTCCCAGTACGCAAGTGGTCCCCGGAACACGAAACTTTTGTCGACCACCTACAACCCAAACCCATCATGGCACTCCACCTTGACAACACCATAAAGATGGGACACGAGCCCACGCACAAAACATACGCACTCACGAAGGGCACACCCATACAAGTGGGGCTGGAAGACCGCACAGACACACTACAACCAGAAACGTCCAAGACTACAATCGTAGTGTTGTGCCCACCGGAAACGGACATTAGGACGCGAGACGCGTTTATGAAACGGATCAACGGCCACCAGTCTGACGTCGCATCCACCATAGCAAGCAAAGACCCCCACAACACATTTCGGTGGAAGTGCGCATCCGAACACACCGCGGGGCAAAGTGGGTCGCACGCCTGGAGACTACATCTGCCCATGCAATTGCTACCTCGCTTGACACAAGCACTACAGACCATAAAGCAAGAGGAGGAAAACGCCGGCAACCCTGGACCCTATTGGCTCACCGAAACGGACTATGAGAGCCTGTGTATACCGAGACAACAATACACGGAACACAAAGAAGACAGAATAACGTCCGTACAGGAGATACTGGACGACCTGGAAGGGAACAACTCGAGCTAGGAAGGAGCATCGCATCCTTCCTCAAGGGGTTTCGACCAGTGGACTCATACCGTCTACTGGTACAATTCCACCCAGACGCAGACCGACGCTTGATTGCCCAGCTACTAAAGGGCATGAAAAGCTACGAACTGGTCCACGTGATGACCAACGTCATTAACCGCAATAACTTGACACAATCCACAAGCCGCCCCAGGGACATCAAGCGGCCACCAAAACCGACTAGACACGACACCACGACGGTGTTCGTAAGGTGGACACAGGGTGCAGGAGACGACACGGCGAAAGTCGTGGCATCATTCTTTGGATGCTGCACCAGCTGGAAACCGGAACCCATGTGGAGCGACGCGGGCTGCACCTACGCCTCCCTCCAATACCAACACGCCACAGCAGTGGCCCTCAGTGCCGGACAATACATCGGAGTGGCACCCGGTGAATACATCCACATCACGCTAGGGGACGACAACACGGACACACAGGTGACAAAGTGCATCGACCAGATGCTGGCACACAAAATGCCACAGGAAACGGGCGACAACGCGGCCTTCCGGAGACGAATGAAGGCAGGGAAACAACTGGGCTCATACATGATGACTGAACGCGTCATCACGGAAATCAACTGGGAAAAGCAGCTGCTCGCAGAGCCGGAACCCATCAACGTGGCAGACTGGGACGAGGCCATCCTGAACGAATCCAGCCATACCACCAACGACGACACCCCAACGGACACCCACCCAAATATGGCCACCATGGACACGGATGAAACTGCCGTCTAGCAACCAGACAACCCGGCAAAACCAACCACAACAGACGCACGACAGTCACACCCCGCACAAAAACCTAAGGCCCACAACAATACACCACAGAAAACGCCCACAAAAACAACGCCACCACCAAAAAAGAAGAAGGCAGCACCTGCATCGCCACAAACCAAACAACAAGCAGACGGTACGGCTGCCTTCACCGTGGACAACAAACACCAGGGGAAAGGGAAGGGGCCGCCAAAAAACCCGCAGGGCAAAGGGAAAAAGTGAGGTGCCTGTTCCTCATGCCCTGCATCGCCATCATGGCCCTCCTCCTACTCCTGGCCCCCACGCATACTGAGGGGCCGGTATATTTACTCCCCGTGAACCGGAGAGTCCGCAGACGATATACCCGCCGCTACGGCACCGGCACGGCTACTCTCGGGGCCCCAACCCCCACAGTTACCCTATATGGCGGCCAGGCCTACTCCCCCTCTATATTGTCTGTTTCTTCCACACCCCGACCGCCCCTATCATGGGAGCGCCATGCCGCTACCATGCACCTGTCACTATCACCACGGTAACCAGCCCATATAACACGCGGTATAACACCAACTGGGTCCTCCAATGCGGAGACGTGCACCCCAACCCCGGGCACCGTAGGATATACCACCTCCGGCGCGGATGCCGTGATGTGCGGGGACCCCCCATACCGTTGCTTGACATTGAGGAGTATGCTCAACACCTGGTGGTCAACACCAACATAGCTGTGTGTGCGCCCACGAAGGAAGCATTGCTGCACACCCTGGATACCCTCCACGACGTGGCCTACACAATGGGGTTGCTCTTCAACAAAGACAAAACTGAAGTGTGCCACTGGGCTAAGGACTACGACCTAACGCCCATCACGTGGCAGCAACAGCTCATCCCCGTGCGGCCTCCCATAATGACACACGTGGGGCATGTGCTTGCCCACCCCACACAAGAAGACACAGCTTGGGACATGGTCACTACACAACTACACCACGACGTAGCGGCGTACAGGACCCTGCCGCTCAATGCCTACGAGAAGGTGGCTATCATCAACGCCGTCCTAATCCCCCGTTGGACTTACATGGGGCTGTTCCTCGGAAACAGGACACGAATGGCGCACTGGGACGACATACTGCTGCAGTTCATCAGGGATACACCCGGGGTAGAACAACAAATGAACAAACACCGGCTGACTACCAACCTCAGCCAAGGGGGACTTGGCCTACGCCAACTGTGGTGGTCCTACATCACCCGGTGGGTCACAATTGGCCAACAGGAACTGCAGCACACCGGCCCTACACAACACCTCACCGCAACCCAATATAAATACATAGACGCCGTCCGAGCCCTAGGGGGCACGGTGGGTCAGCGTATATCCCAACGCCGACAACACCGACCCTTGTCCGCGGGACTCTTTGACTCGGAGAGCTCAGAGGAGGACCAGGAGACACATGCAGGGAAGACACGGCCGGCTACCAACCGCTTAGACTACAGCTGGATGAACCCTCCAGATGAGCCAGCCCCTGAGGAAACCCACGAGGTATGTCAGACACTCCCCCACCAGCAGAAACTCCACGGGATCACCGTACACTACACAGGAAAACCCACCACCACCCGGTGGTACACAGACGGGTCGAAACGACACGGACGAGCAGGAGGGGGCATCTACAACGGAACGTACCGTGCGGCCTTCCGGGTGCACGGGCCACAACAGGTTTATCGGGCCGAAACGATCGCTTGCGCCTTAGCTTCTGAGCTGGCCAAGCGTGGAGACGACATTATACTAGACAACCAGAGTGTGGTGAAAGCCACACCTATAAAACGCAAAGGAGTGGTCAAGGACCAGGACTACCGCGACATAGGGTACCTCAAGTCCACCTCGAAACGATTGACGATCCGGTGGACACCAGGGCACCGCAATCTAGAACAAGCCACCACGTATAAAGACTACCAGGACATACAGGGAAACAACCACTCCGACGTCCTTGCCAATATGGTCGTCAACCTGTCCATGGACTCCCAACAACCACAACCCCATGATATTGTCATCACAGGACAGATCATGCCCACGCCTGCCAAGGCATGGATCATGCAAGTGCGTAGACAAAAACAAACACCAGACGTACACTGGGTGAGCTGGCTCCCCATGAAGCATTACAGACGGAATGCGTGGACACCCTGGCTGTGGGGGCAGGTGCGATGGTGGGGAATGGGCGCCCCCTGGGAACGGACACCCCGCCTCTGCTCCCATTGTGGCCACCAACACGGAGCGTCAGTGCAGTCAAGACCAGCTTAATGTCACGCCTGGAGCGACTTCTGGGAACTGTGGCGCAAGAGCTGGATTGATTGGGCTCCATACACGCACCAATGGCTGCACGCGGCCAACAACCAAGAACTATGGCTCTGTGTCAGGCTGCTCATACCACTATCCCTCATCGACGCCATACCCACTGCGGAACGACACAAACTGCGGACTGAGGTGGGCCTGTTCCAGTTTCGCATGATACAGTCCGTCCAAACACTAAGACGAAAGTACGCCGACCCCACACCACAACAACCACCGACGCCCCTCTGGCTCACCAAATACGTTGCCCACGCACTTCCGCCGCAAGAAACGCCCCATAACCTACGGAACCACGTCGGGGCGCCCACTTGGCGCGGCGTGAAACACAAGCGTAAGGCCGAGGTCGCAACGGCTGACCCAATTGACCCCGACCAATGGTTACAGGATGCGCGCAACACAGGCGATAGTGAGGCAGTGGCATGGTTCGTCGCACGAGCAACTAACACCGGGCAAGACGACCACATAAAGAAACGTCAGCACCTCAATGTTGACACACAGCAGTGGGAACAGTACAAGACAACCACAAACAGGCTGGCTCATGAACACGCACAGCAAGCACGGGACATGTACCACAAAGCACACATAGGGGCGGTGGCGAGACAACACCTGCATACCCTACACATGGGCTACACCAACACACTGACGGCAAAAACAGACTACCACAGGCTCGTCACAAAACTAGTCGACGAACAGAGACAAGCACAACGACCGCAGGACACACACGCACACCTATACCAAATACGTAGGCAATGGTATGAACAATCAAAGGATGACACAAGGATATGGTACGCTGACACAAAACTGTTGCTGATGATCAACGACCGATACCGGAGGCTGAGCGCTGGCACCGGCAAGCTACTTGAGCTGCACCAACAACAAGCGACCTACATGTGGCGGCAGCAGACACACCTGACTGCCATGGCACAGTACTACCAAGACGCCTGCAAACACAAGACAACACAATACTGGCAAACAACCCGACCAGCCCGGCAGACAATATACCTGATACGGAAGCGGCCGCGGGAGCATTGGGACCCCACCTTGTGGGAAGTCCCGTTGCAACCGCTACCAAAACGCCACAAAACGCACTGGGACCCAAATGAGTGGGAAGTACCAATGACATGACCACACCAACCTCAATGGGAAACCATGGAGGCACAGTCACGAGCTGCAGCCCGTATGCATACCCTGGCTATGCCGAAATCCGCATCTTACATCGAACTTGGTCCACTGTGGCCCTTGGCACTTATGAACTGGCCTTTTTGATCAAAAAAAAATCTTAACATGTTAACGTTCAATTTGGTTGATTGGGTCATTTGTACTCATTTTTCCATCGACACATGACAACCCATAAGGGGTGTTACGTGGTATATTGTTGCACAACGGTATAGTACAGATGTTCCAATGTTGTGTTGGTGGATGTCTTGGACACCCCCCCCTCCGGTTGCCCGCATTCCCCCCCACCCTACACCACCATGTTCCCTTGTATAGCTCTTGTTATGCCTCTCTCTCGGGACACCCTTACCAAGCTTAGCATGACGCTCGTGCATTTGGGTGGGGCCAAGAGTTTGCAGGACCCTTTGGTCTCCCAACTCCTTGGCGAGTGGGTGGCTTCATCGCGCTTGGCCCGGGCCCGATGCTTTCAGGCCACGGAGGTTGGCTACCCCTCCCTCATTCACAACAAGGAAAATGAGGCGGTGAAGCAATACGCCTCCCTCCTCTTCCCAGCGCCGGACCACATCGGCCTACCCTTGAACTTGGACGTCCCCAAGCTTGGCTTCCGGCACATGTCGGAGTATATGAGCCGCCGGGGGTGGGCCTACACGGCCGCAACGGGCCTCCCGTTCCCCAAGCCCGTCCCCACCCAGGATACGTTCACGGATACGTGGAAGGAGTTGGTCACCTGCTTTCACCTATGGCCGCCCGAGTCCATCCCCGATACCCCCGCGAGTGGGCGCTCTTGGCCGCTACTCTCATGGACCCGGTGCGCCGTCTCCGCGGTAGGAGCCGTGTGCCGGCTCGACGGAGTTCGCCAACGCATACACGGATCCGCCCAGCCAGCGCCGCATTGGGTCGCAGTACCCGACGGCGTCATGGGCCTGTGGGACCCCGTGCACCCGGGCGTAGCAGCCACCCTGGGGCAGCATCTTCTTTTTCTTCTTGTCCTTCTTCTCCTTCTTTCGCCTATCCGAGAAGTCGTCGCTTGCCTCCACGGATGGGTGCGGGGGCGGCGAGCGACTCTCCACGGCTCGTGGCAGGGCTGGCGGAGCAGATGGAGCTTGTGCTGGAGCTGCCACTGCCAGTCGTGCCTCCACTTAGGCCATCTGTGGAGACAAACACGCGAAAAAACAGAATTAATTTTCTTCAATTTTTAAGCCCCCGAGTTAATTTCTTGAATTGAATATCATCGACCGAAAAATTAATCAATATATTAAGGATTAATGGAGCGACTATTAATATCAACCTCGAAATATTAAGAAACTCACCGCAAATATTAATGGGAACACACAAGCAAGCGTACACAAGCCAAAAACACCAGGGCTCGATTGTTGGCTGCCAACATGTTGGACAACATCTTTTGCATTGCTGATGCGTCTATGGCAAGGCGAAAACAAAGCTGGTGGAGGGGAGGCAAGGGTGGAGGGCGGGGGGCTACGGGTGGCCATGAGTTTGGCCATGGTGCATGGGGCAGTATGGGGGGTCCCGTAGTTGCGCAACGGGAGGTCAAAATTTAAAAACCACCACTCCCACACTTGTGAAACTACCTCCGCGTCCCGTTCTAGTTGGGTTGCCCCCGGCATCCCCCCCGGCCCGAGTGGTCATTGTATGCGCACTTAAGGATGGCGTTGAGGCTCCCAACAACATCCGCGCACACGGCACCCAACCCAACCCCCAAGCGGCGTGCGTTGGCCACGGCCCTGGTGACATCCTCCTGCAAATGGAGGAGATAGTTTGATTGGCACGCCTCCTTGCCTGGGGCTGGGGGGGGGGGTACAAGCCAGCCTGGGGGGGGGGGGGGGGTTGAGGAAGAGGGGCAGGGGGAAGTTGTGGTGGACGAGGGGAACGTGGACGGGGAGGAGGGGTAGGGAGTTGAGGTTGTTGATCCCCCCCCCCTGAGCCCCCCCCCTCCCCCAGTGGCTCCTCCAAGACCTGGGCCCCCAGTCCGCTACCGCCCGGAAGGCGGGGACGATCCCCTGGTCAGTCCAAATGCTGGAGTAGGGCTGTGCGGGGGATCAACCCGTTTTTTCCTCCCCCGCGCATAGCCACATGACAGCCATGTGGATTTTCCGGAGGACCATCCGGTGTTTGATTCGCCAGAAGGAGGGGACGATAGAGGCACTTGGGGTAAGGAAGCCTCTAGGGGGGGTTCGGGTCTGGAAGCCCCTCCCTGGTGCCCCCTTCGCCCCTGCCTGAGATGGGCAGTATGCCGTCATTGAATTTCTTGTTTGACCCCCACGCCATTCGTTTTCAAACGGCGCACAACCAGGTGCTGCTACAGCACCGGACCACTGGCCACTTGGAGGAGCACCGCGGAGATCATTGGGCATTGAGAATTCGCGAAGCTACAACTATTTTTGGCGTGGTATAACACTACAATGCCTCCTTGTGGCATCTGGTGGGTGTGGAGCACATCATCCACAATGCCTAGATGATGGGGGTATATGAGGGACGTTGTGGGAGAATGTATTGGCACATGCGGGAAGCTGTGCGTACAATCCGTGGTCCATTGCTCAAAGGTTGGCTGAGAAGGTTGGCATGTGTGTGGAGGTGTGCCGGTGTAGTGGGCATTGCAAGTGCAAGACCCCTACACCAAAATTCCAGTGGAAGCAGCAATCTCAGATGCCGGAATGTTGGAAGCACATGGTGGCCAAGTTGACGGCTGCCGGGGTAGTAGGTTTAACATGTCGACTCTCTTAGGAGTAGTTATGGCAACCGTGTGGGAAGTGTAATCTGAAAGTTCTACTGGAGGGGGGGAGACAGGCATGACACCACATGTAGTACATGTGATGAATCAGAGGCAAAGTCGGCAAAAACGTGTGAAGGAAGGAATGAGAGGTCGCACTGTTGGCCTGGCCCGTAGCCCCCCCCCCCCTTGTGTCTGTGGATGGAGTCCGACGACCAAGAATGGTTACTGAAAACGAACCAAGGCTGGGCGATGTGGTCAGCAAGAAGTGCCCACTGGCGGTATCGATGCGAAGTCAAGGCAGGAGCGTCGCCGGTGTTCACGTCACACGTAACAACATGGCTAAGGGAGCTATGTGAGTGGGTGGGATTTTACACAGGGGAGCGCAGGGAACAATGGAAAGGCTTTCAAAAATCACTGGAACAACTTCGAGACACCGGAGTGCAGCCGCGACAAGGGGAAGTGCAAGTACATGGGGGACTGAATGCATGGTGGCAAACACACACGGAGTGCTTCACCCAAGAGAAATCAGCCGACAATCATAGTTGGCAAAGGGCAACGGAATCACGTCCGAAGCGCCCGAGGCAGGCAGGCCCGGGAGTACTACAAGGAGTGCAAGATCTGATTGCAGAACTGGTGGAGAAGGGCTACAGGATAGTGTACACTGACGGATCGTCGAAGCGACTGAGCCACAAGGACATGCGCAGGGCCGGGGGATTTGGCGTGTTCGTGGCGGAAGACGACCAAGGACCAGAGGTGCGCTTCTGTGGCTACGTACCAACACATCACACACAAACAAACAACGGAGCAGAACTTTGGGCAGCCGTCGAAGCCTTACAGGGATTCTGGGTGCCAAAACTGGCAATCCTCACCGACTCGCAGTACCTGCAGCTGGGAGCGACTTGCAGGGGCCACGACTGGAAGTCAAAGGGATGGACAACCACATCTGGAAAATAGCAAGTCCACGTCCCAGTCTGGGATATGCTGCTCCAGGAAATGGCAATGCCGGGACGAGAAGTCAGGTGGGAACATGTCCCAGCACATGTCAACGTGCAGGGGAATGAGGTGGCGAATGGATTGGCCATGGAAGGCATGTGTTCAAGCCCACTGTGGTCACAGCATGTTGCACCAAATTCATCATCAGGGTCAGAGTCCACGGTAGGTTTGAGGGGAGGGTCGGGATCAGAGTCAGAGGGCACCAGGGCACTTTGGTCATCCTTGGGTATGGTACCCACGGACAGTGATGAACTGACAGGGGAAGCATCCGGGGAGCCTGCGCCACGTGAGATGGGACCGTACTCCTCAAGCAGTACAGAAAGTGAGGAAATGAGGACAGGACACACGCACCAGGGAGTGCTGTCGAGTGCACTGTCAGCAGCGGACACACGGTCCTTCAGTACTGATGTGAGTGACACCAGGCGGCAGCGCAAGAAGCGGAGGCTCATGGAACGCAGTAACCCAGGACAGGGTCGATAATGACAGAGCCAGTAGCCCCTGCACAATGGTGCTGTCAGAGGTTCCAAGCACAACAATGCATGTCTGAAAAATCTGTGTTCTGACGCAGAGTTTGCATCACATGAGCTGCGTTTTGTCGCAGTGAGCAGCAACACGCAAAGGAGAAGTCCAAGCAGCTGAACGCCCCGTCCTGTCGCGGACAGGCACCCAGGCGTTATGCCGTCTGGGAAGACACAGCAGGAGGAGAGATCAAATCAGCAGCGGTATGGCCCATACACACACATCCAGCCAACCCCAAAGAAGGTCAAGCCACAGCACGAACGCCGGCGTTTCAAAGTGCAAGCACTGAGTCAACTGGACGCCATTGCGAACGAAGGACTGCAAGCAGTTGAAGCAGAGCCGACCACAATGGCCTGGGCCCGCAACCAGCAGACTTGCCTCCGACTGGACCAACCACATGACACCAGGATGCACTGTGAGATTGTGGACAACCATGGGGAACCACTGCTGATGAGCAATCAGGAGCTCTACTCGGTGATGGTCCAGATCAACTAGACCCTGAAGTTCCCCGGCGAACATGCAGGTCCAGTGGCGACCCAAAAGTGCAGGCAAGTGGCACCCGTTCCAGTGGGAGGCGACCCTCCACTGTCCGACAGCAGATGGACACAGAGCGGTGCCCTCCTCGGTGAGCAGAACTGGAGATTGCATGCATGTGTGGCTGGCAGGCCGAGCGGACCTCTTGCGGTTGTTCCAAAGAACGCTCTTCAGGCAGGCGGACCCGGTACCCGGGGACGCTGTGCGGTTCCTCTACACGCTGCTGAACACACCCCCATGCGAAAGAAGATACGCATGACAGGGGGTGACACAAAGGAGAAAAGGAGTGGGGCGCATGGTGCAGATACCCTATCGTCGTGGCTCAATGGATACACCACACCTCTTCTGTCCCGTGGAGGATGGTTCGAACCCCGGGGGGGATAGAGATGCACAGAACAACCCGAACCCCCTTTTTGGGCGCGCGAGAGAGAGAGAGAGAGAAAGAGAGAGAGAGAGAGAGAGGGTAGAGGAATGTGGGAAAGGAACAGAGAGGAGCAACAGGAGAGATAGAGCAGGGGAGAGCAAGAGAGAGTAGGAGAGAGACCCACAGAGCAAGAGACCGGGGCTAACCGGCGCAAAGGGAGGGTGGTGGGTTCGAGCTGACCAGGGTGGGTTTGAGCTGACCAGGGTAAATGGGACGCCACGGCAGCACGGAACAATCAAGAAATCAAAAAGCAGGGCGCCGTAGCGCCCCTGGGCCATAGGCTCGACACGTCGTCACGTGTTGAACAGCCGAAGCATGACTGGGGCTTCGAGAGTGCGGCCCACGTGAGGCAGCTGGAAGTCAGCGGGCAAGAAAAAGCAAACAGCATGCGCATAAATGTGCACGCATGGTGTGGTACTCAAAGGGTATGTGCCAAACAGCAATGATCTGTTGAGGTGACCGGCAGCCGGAACTTTTGTTGACATGTTGAGACGCCTTTGCGCCACCAAAGGCGCCTTTGCGCCCCCGAGGTTCGGGTACGACACGTCCTCACGTGCCAGAGAGCAAGTGCATGACAGGGGCACGACCTGCAGGGCAAGGGTTAGAGACTAACCGGCACTGTGGGAGGGTGGTGGGTGCGAGCTGCCCTTCGTGTCCAGAGGACCGAAGCCAAAGCACAGTCAGCAACCACCTGGTGTGGTACAGAACTGGTCTGCGCTGCAGTGCAGCAAGAAAAAAACACTGAACAATGTGGTTATGACCATGCGCCTGTGACACGGGGGCATATGCGAGCCCAGTTTCTGTTGCCTCATGGCCCTTGTGTCTGTGGGGGTAATTTGGGAGACACAACACTACAAACATTCTTTGTCTTCAATGATGTCGTGGGGTTACATGTCCACAACCAAAAAGAGTACAAGTTAGTTGTGGACCATGAGTTTGTGGATGTTTTGCGATGACACTGGTGTTTTCATGCCATGGTGGTACGCATTGGAGCTCCAAAGAATGAGGGTCACTTTGTGGTGTACGTTGTTTTTGAAGACAAATGGTGGCGGTGTGATGATACCCCAACTCCGCAAAAAGCGACATTCTTGTTGTACAAGCGCAAGCCAACCAATTTGTTAGTAGCCGACATGTCACTCTCTGCCTCCCAAAGAACAAGGGCTTCAGCCCTCCGGAAGAAAGGGGATGCCCAGAGCATGCCTACTGACACCTGAGTGCCAGCCATGGCGCCGCAACCGGGTGCTTCGCCCCCCCCCCCCCCCCATGCAACACAGGGTCCATCGGGGGTTGGGGACAAGAACACGAATACACATGCCCAGAGCATGCTTGTTGACATGTGTGTAGCTGCCTTGGCACCGCTACCTCATGTTTGTAGTAACCAGCAAGGCATCAGGCCCGTTGGTGCAAATAAAACATCATCGGAGTTTGTTGAGGCGGTGCCACAATTGTTGCAGAAACGCAACGTGCGAGTAGCGAGGCATTTGCAAGTGTGGCACATCAAATGCAACATAGAGCACGGCATGCACAAGAGTGCGCCGAGCGGCATGGAGAGCATGGTATGTTTGCAACGTCAGTGCCACAGTCGGTGGAGCAAGACAGGGTGCGGTCCGTTGCATTGGCTGTAGCAGGGAGGGATGCGTTGTGCGTGTTGATGCGGGCTGCTCCGAGGCAATCCGACAGTGGTCCAAAGACACTACAAGTCTTTGTCGGTGCTCATTGGCAGCATCGGTCTAGCGCATGTGGGGGTGTTGAGTGCGTGTGTTGTGCATGGGCTACTGTGATTGGCAATCCCGGGGTGGCATGCCCCCCTAGGGCCATTAGTGTCCCGGTATAGGGAATATATGGGCAAGGGATGCGCGTGAAGACCTCTAGCCAAAACACGTGGCGGAGGGAAGTGTTCGAAAGCCATCTGGGGTTGTCGCCTGGTACAACATCATCACATGGCACAATGGCTGCCTACGCATCGGTCACTAGCACACCAATGTCCATTGCCTCCCCCTCGATGAACACAATGTTCCTTCCAACCACTTCAGCTGTGGCAGCAATGGGGCACAATGCATGATATCGTTCAGCACAATGCTTCCTGAAACTCTCCTCGGCCAATCGGTGGTGGTGCCCAACCCTCTGTAGATTCTTGCGGCTTGGTTGAGGTTTATACTAGGTTACGCATGTGCACTTCCATCCGTGGCTTAAGAGACCGGATTCTTCTTCATTGCTCCTTGACATCTGCTCGGGGCACCATGCTTCATGGCGGTGGATAGTTGAGAAGGCAATTGCAGGAATGCATGATGCCATATATGGTGATGTAACACACATCTTATATATGACAACCTTCATTGCACTGTTGCTTGAGGGCGGGGAATGGCAAAGGCATCGCATCAATGAGGATGCCATTCTGCTTGTTTTCCCTGGGAGTGGCCAAGGTGGCATGTGTGAAGTGTTCCTTGGTATGGTGGATGTGCCGTGTGGTGATGCACACGAGGTTACAAAGCAGTTGGAATCCTTCCTTCTGACCTGGATTCCGGACCACCATTGGTGGACGAAAAGGGTGGTGACTTTTCTAGTGGACGGTGCTTCCAACCTTCGGGTGCAAGGTGCCGGTGCACGGCAAGTTGTTGATGTGTCCACCATTGAGAACAATATGTTTGCCTTCGTTGGGACATGGTTGGTCCTGATGACCCCCATGTGTGAGCCCTGCCATGTGTTGCAACGCAAGCTGCGTCATGGGGAACGTTAGCGCGCCTTGCGCGCGCCGGGCATCTTTTGTGACCCGTGCCCCAGCGGTGGACTATTGCCGTTGAGATTTTCGGCAACATTATACGGATTTGCCCCTTGCCCCCCGGGACATCAGCAGATGTTGTGATTTGGGATGGGTATGGAACTTTTCATACCCAAGGTGATTTCTTTGATTTCGAAGTTGGGGGCCATGATGGTGCTTATAAAGGCCGGATTCATGTCATTGTGCCATTCATTGGAAGAAAGAATGGCACTTTGACAGCCCGCCAACAATGTTACAATGACGTGCACCCGTGGTATAGGGCACGCATTGAGCAGTTGTTTCCTCGTTTGTGGCACGCAAGATGAGGCAAAGGATGAGGCAGAAGTGTGTGTGTTGTGTTGCCAAAAGCGCTCCACCGTCGCGGTTTGTGATGAGTGTAAGGAGCACTATTGTACTGAATGTATTGACACCCACACTTGTGGGACCAATGTTGTTTGTTAAGTACGATACACATGACAGCTGGAGTTGCTGAGTTCACAACTATTGCTTTATTATGCAACGTGCTTTGTAGGGAAGGGTCGTAGTGCAACGTGGTCTACTTGGGGGGCTTCTCCATGAGAGGGTAAATCTGGGGCTGAAGTCGGAATAGTTAATAGAAAAGTAGCGCGCTGGGCGTGCGCCACGGATGGATCTAATTTGTCTGCCACTCAGGGGGTGGGGGTAGGGCGGGAGGGGGGGCTGTTGTGAATTGTGACATGTCAGAAAAAATACAATAGGCCATAGTGGGGAAACAGCTTTTCTGAAAATTTTTTGACACCCAAAAGGCTCCATGGTACTTTCCGAGGGCAGTGGTACTTTTCCGAGGGCATGCGGGATGGTTGCTAGATTGCTGATCTTTGTGTTCTTGAGGTTTCTGTGTTTTTGTGACAATTCTGCTTTTGTGACGTTTTGCTTGCATGCGCGACAAAGAGATGAGACGCGGTGTCATCCGACATTGTGTTCTCTGTAGGCTGTCAAGACTCCCGACATACACAGCAGCTCATTTGTCTGCCGCATGCTTCGGATAGCCTTTGTCATAGTGCTGTCATGGGTCGAAAGATGGTGGGTTTTCAGTGTGATCCCCCGTGTGTTTCAGCCGCGGCACACCGAAAAAAATGGAGCCGTGCAGCTCGTCTCGCCGCAGCATTTGCTCAGGCTGTGGGTGCTGGGGGTGCAGTTGTGGGTACTGGGTAATTACAGTGACAGTGACAGTGAATAAGAACCCTGCTGCACCAGCAAAAAAGACAAAAATTTGTTTCGTGGAATATGCAATAGTTTGCATTGGATGCTTCAAGTGAAGGGGTCTGGTGCCTGCTTCCTGGTACCTCGCGTGGCTCAATGTGTGTCCGGGTTTTTGTGTGACGCATATCCTGATGCCTCGTCACAACAGGCGGGGTGGAGGGGGGGGGGTAGTGAGAGACATCCACCCCGCCAGTTAGATCCATCCCCGGCGCGCACCGGGCGCGCGCCGGGCAAACATTCCCCCTTTGCATTGGAGGTTGCCGGCGCCACCTATGTTGATTACATGGCAGCTGTGGATCGCCAACGGGCCTTGTACAATGGGGCACGCCAATGGAAGGAGTAGCAAAAGTGTGTGCAAGACCATGTGCCTGATGAACGCAGTGGTTTGCACCTCATCCCCACTAGTCATCGCATTAGGTCGTCGCAGGCAAATGTG
Organism: Eutreptiella sp. 'Long Island Sound 2002'; assembly: GCA_964036045.1. Taxonomy (NCBI): domain Eukaryota; phylum Euglenozoa; class Euglenophyceae; order Eutreptiales; family Eutreptiaceae; genus Eutreptiella; species Eutreptiella sp. 'Long Island Sound 2002'. The sequence goes on from OZ038380.1 coordinate 52,487,453, forward strand.
CGTCGCAACAGTGCTTTCTTGGCCAATGTCCCCTGGGTGGCACGGCATTTGGATTTGAAGGCGCAACATTCCACCAAAAAGGAGGAGGTGTGGGAGGCTTGCCATGATGCCGGTTTACTTGCATGGGGGGTGGTTTATATGGACATCCCGCATGGCATGGTGCGTTTTAACCTGGTGGCACAGCAACGTGCACCCAGTGCTTCACTTTTAGCCACAGCCACAGACATGCTACAGGCGCGGTCACAGAAGGTGGCCCGAGAGGAGGGTCAAGGCTAGTTACATTTCAAGGAGCACATCGCGATAGGTGCGTGGCATGGTGTGCAGTTGGTATAGTTTGATTGAGGTGGGTAGAAGTGTGCAACATCACCCCCTTTTCCAAGCGTTGAGGCACGTGCAGTAACTAATGTGTTCTGTCATTAGGGAGGGCCAGGCAACAATTGACCCAAGGCGGGTGCTAGAGTGTGCAGTGTTGTTGGACCATGGCCGTTTGCTGGCTCTGCCGATCTATGAGCATCCACATATGGCGTATAGCAGTTGCGGCATCTCACCGGGTCACACCAAGATGCGTTGAGTGCAACACCTGTGAACTGCCACCGTGTCTTGGCAGAGTTGGCACACCTTAAGGAGCACATGGTAAAGCACTTTGGAAATGTGCAAACGTCCAAGATGTGGGAGGCTTTGGCCCCTGAAAAGGCGCAAACACATTGGTTGAATGGTGGCATGTGTGTGCGTTGTTGCGAACATATTGCCGTGCTGAAGCTGCTCTGGAGCGTGCCATCTCGATGCGTGGGAGGTTAAGGAGTAGTATGCAGGACATTATGGAGACACATGTCCTTAGCATGTGCATGGCATTGCATTCCAACTCGCCCCCTTTACAGCAATGGGCAAAGGGACAAGGCGTTCCACTGGCACGGCACCTGGCTGCCCACGCACGTATTGATCTGCGCCCAAGGCAGAGGGTTTCATGGCAGGTAAATGCACAAGAATGCGTGGAAGCTGCGATGCTTCAATGTCTACAAGGTAATGAATTAGTGGCTGATGATGGTGACATTCTGCCGATCGTTGGAGGGCCAGGTACACTGGTGACCTCAACGGCACCATCTGCAAAGGGTAGTAAACCGCACAAGGTAGATGTGGTGACACTTGTTGCGCCACATGGTAACCCTGACACACATGCCTGCAATCATGACTTAATCACTTTTCGAAGAGGTATGCAGTGTGCCACATGCAAGGAGGTGGTTCGCGTGTGGTGCAACACATGTTTGGTTTGTCATGCATGCTTTTCTGTAGGTCCACACCCTTGTACAGCGCTGGTGGTGAATGTTGTAGATGATGTATGCGAGGAGGGTGAAATCAACAGTGCAAGCGAATTGGCAACACCACATAAGCCTAACAAGAGGCATGGTGTTGCCAGGATGCATGCAAAATTAGTAATGGCAGCGCAAAGCGGCAAGCTACGCGAATGGACAAGGGCCGTGTTGTCGCGTTGTCTCGATGCGCTTGGTGTAACAGTACCAGTTGGTAGCAAACGTCGGCAAACAAGTCATACTTTGTGTGGTTGTCCCTCACACCCATAGGTAGCACCCACCAAAATTTTGGCCGACTCCGAAGCACCACGATGGAGCTATGATTTTTGCCCATTTAGCGCATGCTTGCTGCTTGCTTGCTTGCCAAACCTGTTAGGTTTACCCTAGGGATATTGCTATGCAGCATGCATTGCCTTTCTTGGCAAAGTGGGATGCCTTTGTGCCGGAGACGGACCGTGTAACACGTCCCGCAATACCGCCAAGCCGCTCGCAACCGTGCCCCTCCCAACCTTTGGGGGAAATGGATGGACTCATCGATGAATAAGATTGTAGTGCCCACATGTGTGCACGTGCCTGTTTGTTGTGTTTTGCTGTTGCACCTTCTTTTTTCCGGCCTTGTTTTCCAAGGCGTTCCCATTGATTTCTGGTGGTTATTCATTTTTCCCATTTTTCGTGCTTCCACATTTTCCGCATTTTCCTTTTCTCGTTTTTACTGTTGCAAATGTTTTTTCTTTGGTTTTTGTATTTACTATTTCTTTGGTTTTCCAAGCTGGTTCCCCAATGATGAATGGTTTTTCAATCGTCTCAAGGCCTTCCATTTTCCCCTCTACTTTTGTTTTTTCAATAAGGTGGGGGGGGGGGCAGATTTACACATTGAGGTGCAGTTTCTCCCAAGCCGCCCCTCCCCAAGAAGTTGCTGTAAGCATCAGACCCACACCCACACACTTGAACATTAGACATCTTGGATACACTGTGCACACACCATGCCATATCAAAAATGAGACATCGGACTTTATAGACAATCCTGCTCGCCACTGTCTTGGAGCCCCACATCGCTACGCCTGCGAACGCCGGGGCAAAGCCTGCATGCGGTGCACGACAGCGGGCCGCGCCGCCACCTCCATCCACCACCGCCTAAGAGCCGGCCGTAGCGGGGCTGCAGCAACGGGCACCACGGGAACCGGTGCTAGTTGGGCAGGCACTGATTATCGCGCCGTCTGGTTTGTCTGAGGCCAGGGTACGCAAACATGCGGCGCTGTTCGGTCTCTTCACCGCAGTGTCGACTAGAGGAGCATCCCACATATTGCGGCGCACCGAGTACGTGGTCACGTATGGCCGCAAGGAGAGCGCTATGATGAGCCACGGTGTCACGCTGGACTCTACGCTGGGTGAGGTTACATTTGAGGCAAACTGCACGGAGGATGACCTCATGGGAGCCAAACGGGCCTTCCAACAGAGGCAGGTACAAATGCTGGACAACCAAGAGGACATGGGGGATTGGTGGAGGATGGAAACGGGCCGAGAGCTGGGTGCGGAGACGGCGGTGGCCGAGGAGGCCAACCGCCTGACGGCTGATAACCCGGCGCCCCTTTTGGGCTGAATCCCTTGCACATCACCACAGGACACACGGGGCTGCATAGGGAGCGCAGAGGTCCCCCCACAAGGGACGACACACGGTGGCACGGCGGGGGGATGCCGCGAGGGACCGCACGGGACAAAACCATCACTGGGTACGCCACTGGGAGACGCGACACAGGGGATAAGGTCCCACAACACACGCAGCCAATACTTGACACACGCAATCCTGTGGTCTATGATGTGCATGAATCTCAGGCACAAACCGCGGCACTGGTGGATTCGCATGGTGGTGGCCATACTTGCCTGCCAAGTGGCCCTGTTCGTCGAGACCTCCTCTGACATACATACCCTAAGCACGACTAGAAGGTCGTGCCGTGCCCGCATCCAACGACGGCATGCCCCGCGTTCGTCATGGTTCCTGGACAACATACCATGGTACTCGAGGGTGCTCATGGGTGCTTGGGGAAAATTCCACCCCGCGGAGTACTCAACCCCATGCGCGGCACAGCACGCTGAATGGCCTGCCTACCGTGACGACCTGCCCTACCAATGGCAAGCGGCCCCGTTGTGGGATAGGGCGCAACGCCTGGTGACCTTGTCCAATGATGTGCCCCCAAACCCCAATAGAGCGCAACAGGTTTGCTGCCGGTACCCCGTCATACCGTCTCATGCCCGATGGAAACTTGAAACCCTAACACTATCGGTAGATGTGCACCCAAACCCAGGTCACCCCAAGACGACCACGTTGCACGCCCTGACTTTGAACGTTGGCGGCCCGCATCTCAGCAGGCGGAGGTGGGGTCGCCTCCTGCAAGAAATAACTGCCTCCTCCCCCCATATCATTGCCCTCCAGGAGGTCCGCTTTAAAACAGGTGAAGCTCACCTCGCATACACTGCAAAGGCCTACCCAAACCACCAACCGCTCGCTCATGACGACAAGTGCCCTGACATGATGTTTCTTGTGCATGAGAGGGTCCACAAATACTGCAAATTGATGGCCCACCGATCGCCCCATGCCATAGCTCTCCGCATCCAATTCCCGGGTGTGCCTGAATTCACCTTCGTGAACAAGCATGGGCCGTTCACCTTGTGGGAAAGGGAGGCCCTAGACGCCTGGATTGCTTCCGTTCCCAATGTGGGCATTCTTGGAGGGGACTTCAATGACGGAATCTTGCACGCAAGTCCACGTCGCACGAGGATATGGCACGACTGGCTCGACACCGGGCGCCTTATTGACCCGCAATACCAAACGGTACCTCAACCACAGGGCCCGAGCCACACCCGAGGGGGCAAACGCCTGGACGCGCTCGTCCTGTCGCAAACAACATGGAATGCCCTCACGCCGGTGGCCTACCAAGCGACCACGTTCCCGTCGGCAGGGGATCACGCAGGTGTCGAAATCCACACCACGGTCGTGCTCCCTGAGCCGCAGTCTCCAGATCCTGAAGTCATCAGCATCCGCGACTGGACGGTTAGAGACCTGAAGCGTTTCCATGCACATATGGGAAGGTGGTACCAAGGCGTCCTAAAAAACATGACCGTGGAGACTGCCAGCGGTATGGTGCTCAAAGAGATCGCGCGGTATGTCGCTGCACACAAGAAGCCCGACAGACGACCGGACCAGACTCATCAGGATCTGCAGGCCCGTCTCGCCCAAAACCCCTGTGACCAGGCCGCGCTGAAACAATGGGGTGAGCAGATGCAACGCAAGCGACACACGGAGGTGATGAAGAAACTGCGCCGTTTCCGAAAATCCGCGATTGGGAGCACAGGGACGTTCTTTGCGTACCTCGCCACGTGGCTTGTGAGGCCGGCCCACGTCTCGTCCATGTCCCCCACTCTGGCATCGGCAACCAAAAGGTTGCCCGATTTTGCGGGGGACCCGCATTGGGACTCAAGGTTTTGCCCAGTCTCCACGTGCCCGACACTCCCGTGAGTCAGATCCTACCAAGGTGGCGTGAGTTCCAGGACGCGGCCAATCAGCCCAAGAAAAAGGCGATGGGAATGGACGCAGTTCCGCCACACACAATACAGTGGCTGCCTGAGAACGTGCAATGGATCCTATATGCTGACCTAGGCGCCGCCGAAATCTGTACTTACTACACTTGCCTGCCGGGCTCTTGGCACATCTGATTTGGCCCATTGGATCCAAAAAAAGTTGAAAACAGTATCCGGAAACCCATGTTGGGCAAGGTTGCCCCCCCATTTGACGACCGGGAGAGACCTAAAACGGTCTCCGAAGTTGGTTGCCCAATTGGGGTAATGCATTACTACTTTGAGCACATCAACATGTGCGCCGAGTATGCAGCTTGGACGACCGAGGTCCTCAAGGGAAACCGGGACGAATCCAACAAAGCGCCAGAGAAGCTTTTCGATTGGAATGATGATTCCATGGCGGCTCTCGAGGGCTCTACCGGACGTGGTAGGCGTGTGTTTCATCGATTCGTACTATGGGTTTCTGCTCTGCACGGATTCCTCGCATAATTGCATTGGGGCCGTACTTGAGCAGGTCGTGGATGATGGTCGGCACGTGTCTACGGCCTATTGGAGTCGTGTGCTGGCTGAGGGACAGCGGAGAGCCTGGACCCTCCCGCCAAAAATGGAAGATTGGGGCAGGCGCCCGGCAGCCAGATCGGCGCTTCGCTGGCATCCTTGATTGGGTGGCGCAGGGCAATGTCGGTGTCCGCCTCTAGGGCACCAAGCTGTCAAATCCCGAGATCGTGACCCATTTACCACCTTGGTCCAGGTCCGCGGCTACCCGGTCAGCTTGGGGTTGGCGGTGGATGACTACCCCTAGCTCTGAAGCTTCGCGGCCGAGGATTTTGGGCGGGACGTGGCTATCCGGGTGCAGACCTGCACCCAGCTGGTCCACAGCTCCTTGAACCGGCCAGGTGGGCCGAGTTGAGTTTAGGTGCCCGTGGCCTCCCATGAGTGCTCCTCGCGTGCGCCTGCACGGCGGCCAAGAGTGACGAGCTCGTGGGGACTATGTCTCTTCCATACTCGCCCTCCCATGCTGCTTCGGGGGCAGCGGTCTCAAGGCGGAAAGAGCCGCCTATGGCGCATCCGCTGTGGAATCAAGAGGCCCACCGTCCGTGTCTACGGACACTGCCCAGCGAGCATAGAAGAAAATGGCGGGTATCATCCGCACCGTACTTTGGGGAGGCTACCTGTTCCCTTAGGGGGGGGGGGGGCACCCACAGCACAAACAACAACACACGATGCACCCCACACACAGGGCAGTGTGCTACAGAAACTGCCAGCGCTGTCCGCACCGCGCGCTGTGCGTACGTCACGTCGTGAACGAAGAAGTTGCTGGGCAAGCTCCCCCAGCCACAGGTGTGCTGCCCGTTGTGCAAACACACACACACACACAGCCAGCAGTGAAGCAGCTAGACACTCGCCCGCGTCAATGACTGTACAGGAGACGCGTGGTGGTCCAACCTGCGACCTCGCAGTAGGTGAAGGACTGGGTGAGTGCCGCCTGGCATAAGAGATATGTGCCCGTGGGGCGAGGCAAAATTTGGCCTGCGCGCAGCCCCCAAAGTCATGACGTTAGCGGGTTGGGCTCTGTCACGGTGACGTCATGAACGGGCTCCCAACCTCTCAAGCGTTCAAGAACATGGAGAACGAGTCGTCCCAACAACACCACACGTGACATCAACAATGTCAAGCCACGGGGACCCCTTGTCGTTGGCAGCGCGAGTCTGTCCGTTCGACAGCCCACAACACCCACAGCACAAACAACAACACACGATGCATCCCACACACAGGGCAGTGTGCTACAGAAACTGCCAGCGCTGTCCGCACCGCGCGCTGTGCGTACGTCACGTCGTGAACGAAGAAGTTGCTGGGCAAGCTCCCCCAGCCACAGGTGTGCTGCCCGTTGTGCAAAAACACACACACACACAGCCAGCAGTGAAGCAGCTAGACACTCGCCCGCGTCAATGACTGTACAGGAGACGCGTGGTGGTCCAACCTGCGACCTCGCAGTAGGTGAAGGATTGGGTGAGTGCCGCCTGGCATAAGAGATATGTGCCCGTGGGGCGAGGCAAAATTTGGCCTGCGCGCAGCCCCCAAAGTCATGACGTTAGCGGGTTGGGCTCTGTCACGGTGACGTCATGAACGGGCTCCCAACCTCTCAAGCGTTCAAGAACATGGAGAACGAGTCGTCCCAACAACACCACACGTGACATCAACAATGTCAAGCCACGGGGACCCCTTGTCGTTGGCAGCGCGAGTCTGTCCGTTCGACAGCCCACAACACCCACAACACAAACAACAACACACGATGCACCCCACACACAGGGCAGTGTGCTACAGAAACTGCCAGCGGTGTCCGCACCGCGCGCTGTGCGTACGTCACGTCGTGAACGAAGAAGTTGCTGGGCAAGCTCCCCCAGCCACAGGTGTGCTGCCCGTTGTGCAAAAACACACACACACACAGCCAGCAGTGAAGCAGCTAGACACTCGCCCGCGTCAATGACTGTACAGGAGACGCGTGGTGGTCCAACCTGCGACCTCGCAGTAGGTGAAGGACTGGGTGAGTGCCGCCTGGCATAAGAGATATGTGCCCGTGGGGCGAGGCAAAATTTGGCCTGCGCGCAGCCCCCAAAGTCATGACGTTAGCGGGTTGGGCTCTGTCACGGTGACGTCATGAACGGGCTCCCAACCTCTCAAGCGTTCAAGAACATGGAGAACGAGTCGTCCCAACAACACCACACGTGACATCAACAATGTCAAGCCACGGGGGGGGCATGGGCACACCCTCTCGAGGGGGGAACCGCCGCACGGCTGAACAAATGCGCCCAAAAACCTCTGGTAGCGGCAAGGCATCCGCTGACCCGGACGGCGCTCGCATGCCACTTGGCCCTAACATTGGCGCGGCTCCAGGGCGGCTAATTCCCCAATTGTTTGTGCGTGACACACGCCTAGGGGGGTTGGGGGGAGCACTAGTTCCCGGCAGTGACCCCCGGCCCGGGGCAGCCCCAGAGCCGCTCTGCCCCCCTAGGCGCCTTGCACGGCTGCACACGTAGAGAAACCCTCCAGCTAGGGGAGCATTTGGGACGCCCAGGCCATCCCAGGGAGGGGCCACCAGGGACTAGAACCACGACCATTACCACCAAGACTGCCACGCATGACCGAGGAAGCCAGGCTCGTGGACCCCCCACCCCCCAACCCCCCACCCAGAACGGCCCAATTCTAGGGGGCCAAAGTGTCGCGCGTTGTTTCCAAGCATCGCAAACCATCATTAGGGCCGATTGGCAAAAGAGGGTTAAGAACATTAAAGAATGTTGTCACCTGCCTCCTCAAGGCCAGCTGCCGGTGACTCCGCCATGTTGTGGTTGCCCATGTTGTCCACGGCCTCCTAGTCTGCAGCTGGGTCCGCCGCAGGCCCCGTGGAGCGGAGAGGGCGGGTACGGGGCTTCGTCAGTTGCTACGGACCGCACTACGCGCCGCGCGTGGTCTGCTCCCACATGCGGTCCGCTAAGCAGGTGTCATGCGCCCTAAGGCAGGCACCCTGCCGGTCTTCAGGCACACCCTCAAGATCTTAGCTCCCCGACCCCTGTACATAGGCCAGTGGATGTTAATCGATGAATGCCTAAAATTGCTGGTTTTCAGGCTGTTTAGTGGCACCTTAACATTTTAGAAAAACCTTTTTTTTGTCAAATTCTTTTGTCGCTCCTTGGGTCACCCTTTGGTGACAAAATGGGTACTTGAACACCCATGGGGACCCATGTAGTGGCCGCTAGGCTCTCCAATCATCTCTCTTTGAGGTGCCTTGCCAAAGGCAATGGATTTTATGTGGGACAAAGTGAAGCGTACAATTCAAGAATTTGTGTCCAAGTACTGTTTTAACACTCCTAAGGCCACGCAAACCTCATGTGGCTGCACAAGTGAGGGGTACAGGTCCCGACCAAAAGATGCAACGGGGGTGGGGGGGCTGTTAGCAAAGCGCACAACACCAAATCTGCCAATTTACATTGCACAACAATGTGGTATTTGTTGCGCTTCATAAACAAGTTTCTCCTCACAATAGTGTCGGTCAATACATGCAGCACAAAGATTTTTTTATGTTCACCGCAAAGTGTGGTGGTCTGTTTTTTGACAACACACAGCACACATATTAACTTCATCTCCAGAATCATCTTGCGAAGCAGCTGTGTTGATTGTGTCAGCAGTGGTTCACACATGAAAGAGAACATGATCCCATGGTCCATAAAAGGGGGCAACAGACATGCCTCCAAATGCGCAATTGTATAAAGTGCGACAAACTGTGCACTGACTGATGGAACTCATTCACAGCCCACACTGGATGTGTGCATCAAAGGGGCCCCACAACCCCTGACAAACATCTGTCAGGGCTGAGAACCTGGGCACTAGGAAATGCGCTTTCCCGCAGCTAAAGGATTCCCCCAGCTGAGTGATTTCATGGCTGAATCCGTATCAGGAGTTTTGAAATCCAAGCGCAGATTGTCGCACATGATGACACAGACGAAAAAGCGAAGGTTTGCGACGAGAATCGTCTGCTTTTGGTTTGGTTATATTTCATTTTGTTTCATTTGCGCCCATTTTGCTAGAAGCCCTGCTGCATGTTGATTCATGCTCTGGAAACCCCGCGACAGGTTTACCAAGGGTGTCAGCCCCAGTCATGCAATGCACACCGTCCTCCCATCACAACGGAGGTGTGCACAGACACAGCCACCAAGGTCATGTGTTAAGATGCATATGGCTGATGCTTGCAAGCAGCAGCATAGCATGGCATATCATACAGCAGACAGGAGCATGTGCCTGGCTGTGTGTCAAATATTATTGCGTCAGTGGAGGATGGTGTGTGTTTCTGAGGTAGGTGCATGTGCACTATATTGTAAGAGATATGGGCCATGCATGCACGCAATAAAGAACAGCAGAGGCCAAGCACTGCATGTGCAGCATATGCAACACTGTTAAAGGTGCATGTGTCTTCTTCCAGACATCATGACGGTTTTACAAAAGCGTGCAGCATGATGCTATCATGAGAATATTCCCGGTGGTCGCTTTCGTGAGCATTGTTTTGTATCTGCTGTGGGTCATTTTCCCATACAAACCTCAAGATAGCCCCTCTTCAGAAGATTTACAATGGGCAGTCCCAGACAAGCTGCTTCGAAACGATGCCAACAGGGACTTCGAGACAGCTGACGCTGACTCCCCGAAGGAACGCCCCATGGACCATGCCGCTGCAGCAGCCCAGCCACAGAAGCCACTCGCCACGCATTCTGGCCAATATCCCGTTATTGAGCCCGTGGTGCAGTCCCCGCATGTTGTACACGAACCTGCTCCACCGCCGGGGCCGTCTGGATCTGTGTCTGCCTACCTCGTCATGCCCGCTGAAGACTCAGGGTGTCTGGCCCCGGACCCTCCCGCTCCCACGGGTTCAGAGAAGGAGATCCGGATCGTCATATCCAATTACCCAAACCTCCCCAAAAAGTGGGTCTACCCCAATGACATGCCATGTCCAGGGGTGAAGTGTGTCCCCTACCACGATCAAAACCCGCGGATGTTCTCAGGGTTTACAGACGACAACAAGGCCCGGCTTCCAACAATGCACATCATGCAGGTGGATTGGAGTGTCGATGGGGCTCTGCAGACTGCCTCTTGGGAACGAGGCAATGTACCGTTTTTGACAAAGCCCCCCCCCCCCCCCGATGAATGGAGCCATATTGCGCTGTCCAAGTGGTGATGATGAGGCAGTGCATGTCCTCATCTCTCAGTCTTTGTGGGCGTTTTGGGACGGGATTTTTTCAACGTTCGTCTGTCTGTGTTTTTTCTTGTTGAAGCGCATGTCGGATTCGTTGCTTATTGCCACGATTTTGCGTCCTGGTGCGTGTTTGGTGGGCGTCTGCTTGCGTTCTTTATCGCTTTAGAGATGTCGGTTGCCGCATTCAACCGGACGGTGCTGTGGATTACATTTTATATCCGACATCTAATGCATTTGTATTGATTGAATGCGATTTGTTCAGCAGCGATTGGTTCGGCGGAGTTTTCTGTGTCAATGTTGATCGGTTAAACACAGTGCACGCTGCGACATTATCCCCTCAGGTATACTCCGACATGCCCAATTACGCACCCAAGCCTTCGTTTTATGACATCAAGACGAATCCGCTCAAATTTAAACTGATGCTGACCAATTATGAAAACCGGCGGAGCCCGCACTTACAAATGTGGTGTGTGTAGCCATGCGGAGGTCTGGGAGGGTGTGTAGGTGTGGCGCTTCACAGCTGTGAGAAATTGCATGTTGTCATCTCTGCGGAGGCTTGTGCTCCTCTGTGCCCACCGTTGTGTCCTGATTTGTTGCTGTATGTGCATGCAGAATGTAATGCCCCAGTGTCCCCAGGCCATCAGCAGATATCAGGGCTCGGCAGAGGCCAGCAGTGTGGTTGGCGCCCATGATGCCCACTTCTTTAAGAAGGAGGTTTTGAAAAGAATAGGCAAAGCAGGGCGGAGTGGGAGTGGTTGGGGCAGGCAGAGGGAGTCACCCTAATGATGTGAAGTCACGTGGAAGGATCGCGTAGATGTCCAAGAGGCAGTCAGGTCAAACAAATGCAGTTTGTGTGGCGAGAAGTGACCTTTTTGTGCAGAATGTGTGTGTGTGCGCGCGCGCGCGCGCGTGTGTGTGTGTGTGTGTGTGTGTGTGTGTGTGTGTGTGTGTGTGTGTGTATGTGTGTGTGTGTGTGTGTGTGTGTGTGTCTGTGAGCGGGTGGTTACACCCGTCTCCAGCTAAGTACCTCCAGAGTAGACATGTAAGTAGCGCTGCGGTTTTCAACAGATCATACAATCATTGGCTAGACAGGGCCAGACAGTGGGCAGGGTCTGTAGTGATCAGCGCACAATGCACTGTGAGATCAAACTCCTCTTCACCGTCACTCCTGTCTCAGAAAGGACCTTGCCTACCTTTTTGTTAATGGCCTGATGAAATTGTCTCGGTGACCAGTGCTCTGCCTTCGCTTGCTTTCGTCTTCACTGACGTCGTGCCCCGCGTTTGGTCCCCACTGGTTTTCCCGCACGAAGTGTGTGTGTGTGTGTGTGTGTTACCCTTTCTCCTCCCCATCAATCCGCTGCAAGCAAGCAAGCAAGCAAGCAAGCACCAACAACAACAACGACAAGCAAGCAGTTAACCAGTCCGTTTTGTTAACTACAAGGTCATAGCGAGGCTTTGCGGGCCGCAGGTCTGGTGGGCTTGCACCCCCACAGGTGGCCTTTCCCAATCCCCAGTTTGAGCCCCCACTCACCGGTGGCGGCCCCAGGAAGCAGGCGCCAAGTCAGCACGTGCCCTCCCAAGTGTGGGCTGTTTTGAGCGAAAAACAGCCTTTTCTTCCTCTCGCTAAAACAGCCCTGACACACGTTCAAAACGGCAAACGCAGAAAGCGGTTGGTACATTCCACGACTTGGATGATTTGCTGATTTCAAAGAGATCTTTGCTTCCCTCTAATTCGCTGATATATCCAAGAAACGCCCCCAAGAGACCCCCAAAAGCCCCTCGGGCTACATGATCCCTGACCACGTGGCATGCCCGGACAAGTCGTTTTATCTCGCTTTCAGCATGGTTTGGCCCGCAAATGCTGCCAAAATAAATAAAAAAAGCCTTGAAAATGGGCCATTTTGGACCAAACATGGGTCAAACACGCTTCAAAAACGTGATTTTCAAAAGAATGATGATGGGACGTTTCAGGTGCACAAATAACTGAAATGAGCTCCCTTTGCCCCCGCTTTGCCCCCGCTTTGAGCCCGCCTTGAGGCACCTCCAAAGTCCAAAAAAGCCCTGAAACTGGGCCATTTGGAGACTGAAAATGGGTCAAAACTGGGTTGAGAAGGCATTTTTCCGAAAGCGATCATGGACCATTTGGGGTGCTCAAAGGTGCGATCTGAGCCCATTTTGAGCCTATTTTGACCCAATTTAGCCCATCTAGCCGCATGAATACACTGATTTGTACACTTGTGGCGCACCCCAAAGTCATGCTCTGGAGCCGCATGGAGTAGGGGAGAGGGGTATAGATTAGAAGTTACATATGTGTGTGTATGTGTGTGTGTGTGTGTAAGTGTGTGTGTGTGTGTGTGTGTGTGTGTGTGTGTGTGTGTGTGTGTGTGTGTGTGTGTGTGTGTGTGTGTCCTCTAATCTACAACCCTCTCCCCAACTGTAGGTGGCTCTACATTATGGCTCTAAGGTACATGAGAAGTGTACAATTTGGTGCATACATGTGGCGAAATGGCCTAAACTAGGTCAAAATGGGCTCAACATGGGTGGTATTGTCCCGTCTTGGGTACCACAAAGGGTCCACGATCCGTTTTGCAAAAACACATTTTTGACCCATTTTGGACGAGTTTTTGTTCACAAAAGTTTTTTTGGGCTAGTTCCCTATATAGTGAACCACAAAAAACCCCAGTCTACCCGGGCAGCCTGGCCAAATCCCTGTTTCCCATATAGGGAACCGCGAAAAATCCTAGTCTACCCGGTGAGACTGGCCAAATCCCGGTTGCCCATATAGGGAAGCACGAAAAACCCGAGTCTACGCGGTGAGACTGGCCAAATCCCCGTTCCCCATATAGGGAACCAGGAAAACCCCCAGTCTACCCTGAGAGACCCGGCCAAATCCGGGTGCCCCATATAAAGAACCACGAAAAATCCTACTCTACCCGTAGGGTGGCCAAATCTCAATTCCCCACATAAAGAAGCACGAAAAATTCCAGTCTACCCGGAGAGACTAGCCAAATCCCAGTTCTTCATATAGGGAACCACGAAAAATCCTAGTCCAGCCGTGTAGAGTGGCCAAATCCCAGTTCCCGATATAGGGAACCACAAAAAATCCTACTCTACACGGGTAGACTAGCCGAATCCTAATTCGCTATAAAGGGAAGCAGCCAGTCTCACCGTGTAGAATAGGATTTTTCGTGGTTCCCTATATGGGGAACTGGGATTTTGCCAGAACCGGGATTTAGCCAGTCTCTCTAGTTAGACTCAGATTTTGCGTGGTTGCCTATATGGGCAACCGGGATTTGGCAAGTGTCTCCGGGTAGACTGGGATTTTACATGGTTCCCTGTAAGGGGAAATGGGATTCGGCCAGTCTCACCGGGTGGACTGGGATTTCGCTTGGTTCCTTATTTGGGCAACCGGGATTTGGCCAGTCTCACCGGGTAGGCTGCGATTATCCGTCGTTCCTTATATGGGGAACTAGGATTTGGCCAGCTTCACAGGGTAGACTGGGAATTTTTGTGCTTCCCTATATAGGGAGCGGAGGTGTGGCCATTCAACCCAGGTAGATTGGGATTTTTCGTAGTTCCCTATATGGGGAACTGGGATTGGGCCAGTCTCGCCGGTTGGACTGGGATTTTTCGTGGTTTCCTATATAGGGATCTGGGATTTGGCCAGTCTCACTGGGTAGAGGAGGATTTTTCGTGGTTCCATGTATGGGGAGTTGGGATTTGGACAGCTTCAACGGGTAGACTGGTATTTGGCCAATCACACCGGGAAGACTAGGATTTTTTGTGGTTCCCTATTTGGGGAACTGGGATTTGGTCAGTCTCACCGTGTACACTGGGATTGCACTTGGTTCCCCATTTAGGCAACCGGGATTTAGCCAGTCTCAACGGGTAGACTGCGATTTTTCGTGGTTCCCTATATGGGGAGCTCGGAGTTGGCCAGTCTCACCGGGTAGACCGGGAATTTTCGTGGTTCCCCATCTACGGAACGGCTATTTGGCTAGTCTCACTCGGTAGACTGCGATTTTTTCGTGGTTTCCTATATGGGGAACTCGGATTTTTTGTGGTTCCCTGCGTGGGCAATTAGGATTTGGCTAGTCTACCCGCGTAGACTGGGTTTTTTCATGGTTCCCTATATGGGGAGTTGGGATTTGGCCAGCTTCACTGGGTAGACCGGGATTTTTCGTGGTTCTCTATTTACGGAACGGAGATTTGCCCAATCCAGTCAGGTATACTAGGGTTTTTCATGGTTCCCTATATAGGGAACCGGGATCGGGTCGGTCTCACCACGTAGACGGGGAATATTCGTGGTTCCCTATATAGGAAAATGGGATTTGGCTAGTCTCACGAGATAGACCACGATTTTTCGTCGTTCCTTGTATCAGGAGTTGGCATTTGGCTAGTCGCACTGAGTAGACCCGGGTTTTTTGTGGTCCCTGATATGGGGAACTGGGATTTGGCCCATCTCACTGGGTAGACTGGGATTATTCGCGGTTTCCTATACAGGAAACGAGGATTTGACCATTCCCATCGGCTAGACTGGGATGTTTCGTGGTTCCCTGTATAGGAAGCTGGGATTTGGCCAGTCTCACTTGGTAGACTAGGATTATTTGCGGTTCCCTATTTGGGCAACCGGAATTTGGCCAATCTCAACGGGTAGACTACGATTTTTCGTGGTTCCCTATATGGGGAACTTGGGTTTGGCCAGCTTCACTAGGTAGACTTGGAATTTTCGTGGTTCCATGTCTAGTGAACGGAGATTTAGCCAATGTACCCAGGTAGAATGGGATTTTTCGTAATTTCCTATATGGGCAACAGGGATTTGCCCGATGTCACCGGGTAGAGTAGGTTTTTTCGTGGTTCCCTATGTGGAGAACGGGGATTTGGCCGTTCTCTCCTGGTAGACTACGATTTTTCGTGATATTCTACATGTGGTACTGAGATTTGGCCCGCTTCACCGGGTAGATTGGGATTTTTCATGCTGTTCTATACAAGGAACTATGATATGGCTAGTCTATCCAGGTAGATTGGGATATCTTGTAGTTCTCTATAGGTGGAACTGGGATTAGGCCAGGATAGACTGGGATTTTTCGCGGTTCCCCATGTAGGGAACCCGGATTTTGCCAAACTCACCGGGTAGATTAGGACTTTTCGTGGTTCCCGATATGGGCAGTTGGGATTTGGCTAGCTTCACCGGGTAGACTAGGATTTTTGGTGGTTCTCTATGAGGGAACGCACATTTGCCCAATCTACCCAGTCAGACTAGGATTTTTCGTGGTTCCCTAAATGGGGAACCAAGATCTGGCCAGTCTCACCGTGTAGACTGGGATTATTCGCGGCTCCCTATATCGGAAGCTGTATTTGGCTAGTACACTGCGTCTTTTTGTGGTTCCCTCTATGAGGAACTAGGATTTGGCCAATCGCATCGCTTAGAATGGGATTTTTCTTGGTTTCCTATACGGGGAACCGGGATTTGGCAAATCTCACCGGGTAGACTTGGATTTTGGCGGTTCACTATATAGCAAACTGGGATTTGGACAGTCTCGACGGGTAGACTAGGATTTTTCGTGGTTACCTATATGGGGAAACGGGATTTGGCCAGCCTCACCGGGTAGACTAGCATTTTCCGTGGTTCCCTATATGGGCAGCCGAAGAATCCCAGTCTACCCGGTGAGACTGGCTAAAGCACAGTTGCCCATATAGAGAACCGCGAAAAATCCTACTCTACCCGTTGAGACTTGCTGCTTCCCTATATAGCGAATGAGGATTCATCTAGTCTACCCGTGTAGAGTAGGATTTTTCGTGGTTCCCTGTATAGGGAGCTGGGATTTGCCCCCTCTACCCGGGTAGACTAGGATTTTTCGTGGTTCCCTCTTTGGGGAACCGGGATTCGGCTATTCTCTCACGGTAGATTGGGATTGTTCATGGTTCCTAATATGGGGAACCAGGATTTGCCCACTCTACCCGGGTAGACTCGGATTTTTCGTGGTTCCCTATATAGGGAAAGCCGCAAAGTCCTACTCTACACGGAGAGAGTGGTGAAATCCCATCTCCGGAGATAAAGAACCACGAAAAATCCCAGTCCACTTGGTGACATTAGCCAAATCCCCGTTCCCCATATACGAAACCACGAAAAATACCAATCTACCCGGCTAGACTGGCCAAATCATAGTACCCCTTATAGGGAAGGAGAGAAAAAACGTAGTATGAACGGTGAGATTGGCCAAATCCTTGTACGGAAACATGAAAAATCCGAGTCTACCCAGTGAGACTGGCCTAATCCTAGTACCCCTTACAAAGAACCACGAAAAATCCCAGTCTACCCGGTGAGACTAGCCAAATCCCGGTTCCCCAGATTGGGAACCACGGAAAATCCCAGTCTACCTAGTAAGACCGGCTAAATACCAACTACCCAATCTACCTAGGTAGACTCGCCAAATCCCAGGTCCCTATGTAGGGAACCACGAAAAAAACCCAGTCTACCCGGTAGACTGGCCAAATCCTATTTCCACATATAGGGAACCACGAAAAATCCTACTTTACCCGGGTGGAGTGGGCAAATCCTAGTTCCCCAAACTGGGAACCACGAAAGAACCGAGTCTACCCAGGTGGACTCGCCAAATCCCAGGTCCCTGTATAGGGAACCACGAAAAAACCCAGTCTACTCGCTAGACTAGCCAAATCCTATTTCCATATATGGGGAACTCGGATTTGGCCAGTCTAGCCGGGTTGACACGAATTTCGCGTGGTGCCCTATATGGGAAGGGGGATTTGGCTAGTCTCACCGCGTAGACTGGGATTTTTTTTTGTTCCCTATATGGGGAGCTGGTTTCGCCAGTCTCCGCGGCCAGACTAGGATCATTTGTGGTTCCCTATATAGGAAACCAGGATTTGGCATGTCTCACTTGGTAGACGGGGATTTTTCGTAGTTCCCTATATGGGGAACTGGGATTTGACGAGTCCCACCGCGTAGACAAGGATTTTTTGACAAGGATTTTTTGCGGCTCCGTATATAGCTAAGAGGGATTTGACGTTTCTCACCGGGTAGACTGTGATTTTCAATTATCCCCTATATGGGCAACCGAGAAATCCGAGTCTACCCTGTGAGACTGGCCAAATAGCACTTCCCTATGGGGTAGGTACGCGCACCGCGCATGTTCTTTCCATCATAGTCTTGAAAAGTTTCAGTGATTTTTCAGGCTGTCAAGGACGCGGTGGCCTAAGGGGTAAGCATACAACAACGGAAGCCTCCGCTCCATCCTCCTCACCAATTGCATGGTGGTTGTAGCCGCCCACACCCCTTGACGGAGGGGGCCGTTGGTTGATGATGAAAGGAGAAGGATTTGCTCTCTAGCACGGACCAACACCATTCCACAAAGTCGTTGTATCAATTCATTTGTCTACTCCTCGTTGCGCCTTCTGATTTGCACGGTGTGGAGGCATCGAAGAAAATAGAACAAAAGAATGGGGAACACTTTGTGGGACAGAAAACAGTGGCATGAAACAACAAGCAACAATTGCTACTTGGCACACACTGCAAATAATGCACACACCCCCGGCCCCTCGCCCTACGCGCGCTTCCGCGGAAAACATTTGTACCTCTGATTGTGGCTTGTGGCTTTCCCTATAGGGGAGGGGTTGACGCACCCGTGGCTATTGTCCACCATCGCGACAGCCATCGCAACCTGGCTTGGCGCCCCATCCCGCAGCCACGGCAGACAGGCTCACTGGAGGGGGGGTGCTACAGGGCCGGTGAGGTGCTGAGAAAAAGCACAAGGGGGAATTATGCGGGAAGAATCAGCCGCACTACCCAAAAGACCGCGCGCGCACCGCGTATCGCACCGCGCGCCCCGCGCGCCGTACCCCCCCCTATACAGGGAACCGCGAAAAATCCCGGTGTACTTGGTGAGGTTGGCCGCTTCTCTATATAGGCAATTAGGATTTGGCTATTCTACCCGTGTAGAGTAGGATTTTTTGTTGTTCCCTGTCTTCGGAACTGGGATTTGGCCACTCTACACGCCTGGACTAGCATTTTTCGTGGTTTCCTATAAGGGGAACTGGGATTTGGCTGGTCTCTTCTCGTAGACTGGGATTTTTCTTGGTTCCCTAGATGGGGAACAGGGATTTGGCCACTCTACCCGGGTAGAGTAGGATTTTTCGTGGTTCCCTATATATGGAGATAGGATTTCGGCAGTCTACTTGGGTAGACTGGGATTTTTCCTGGTTACCCATTTGGGGAACTAGGATTTGGCCAGTGTCACCGGGTAGACTGTGATTTTCCGTGGTCCCCTAAATGGGCAACTGAAAAATCCCATCCTTCTTTGTGAGGCTGGCCAAATCGCAGTTCCACATCTCGGGAACCGCGAAAATTCGCAATCTACCCGGTCAGACCGGCTGCTTCCTGAAATAGTGAACTAGGATTTGGCTCTTCTACCCATGTCGAGTACGAGTTTTTGTCGTTTCCTATATAGGGAACTGGGATTTGGCCACTCTACCCGGGTAGACTACGATTTTTCGTGCTTCCCCAAATGGGCAACTGGGATTTGGCTAGTCTCTCCGGGTAGATTGGGATTTTTCGTGGTTCCCCATATCGGGAACTGTGATGTGGCCACTCTACCTGGGTAGACTGGGAATTTTAGTGGTTTAGTGAGTCTGCGAGATGTGGCACGAGGGACAGATGCCGACAGAACGGATCGACACCCGCATATCGCTGTTGTACAAGAAGGGCAACCCCAGGGATGCGAGCAACTACCGACCTGTAGCAGTGTCCACATGAATGTACCAAATTACCACGAAGTTGATCCTGCGGCGCATCAAGACACCCCTCACCGAAGTGCTATCTGAACACCAAGCAGGAGGGCGAAGGGGACATACCACACTGTCCCAAGCTATAAAACTATGGTCGTCAGCGCTAAGCATGCCGGGAACACCGGACGTGGTACTGCTGGATATCGCCAAGGCGTATCCAAGCACCCCCCACCCACTGCTGTGGGCTGCAATGCAGCAGGTGGGGGTCCCGGATCGCTACATCTCCATGATGCAATACGCATACCAAGAGACACGGTGCTACTATCAGGTGCATGGAGAAAAACGCTCATACCATCAGAGGAGGGGGGTGAAGGAGGGGTGCCCCCTCTCCCCCCTGCTCTTTTGCGTGGTGTACGAGATGTTTCACGGAACGCTGGCGGTAGAACTCCCCTCTGTCCACTTCTACACGTACATGGATGATGTGGCCTTCGTCTCGCCGGACCGGTCGACTACCATGGCCGTACTTACGAGGGTCACGGACTTGGGAAACACGCTCGGCTTCCACCTGCACAAGGGGAAAACAGAGGTGTACTGCTGTTCGGCAACCTACAAGGTGGACCAGCTACTGTGGGACAGGCAACTTATTACTGTCAGACCACCCATCCCCAGCTACCTGGGACACATCATTGCACACCCACAGTGGGCACACAAGGCGCGGTCGGACTACCTGGACTTGATTACGTCGGACCTAGCACAGTATGCGCACATTCCCATGGATGGCTGGGAACAGGTGGTCAACTCCATCTTGATGCCCAGGTGGCTCCACCGGGCGGTGCTCATCCCCTCTGACATGTGGTACAAAGAGGTAGACAACCTATGTTCGGTATTTGTACGTCAACCTAAAGGCATGGTCCCGGGACGATATAGCAAACAACTCAGTGCCCCGGTATCTTGCGGAGGCATGGGGCTGCACCAGATGTACTGGGCCTACCGACGGCGATTCATCACAACTATGCAGCAGACCATGCTTCACCATCACCAAGCATTTTGGGTATCTCTGAACGCATCAGTTGAACGTACCCAGACGCCTTTTCTTGCGTACGTGACCTTGTTGAACTCAATGGGAGCAATCTCGGGCATATCACTGCAGCACCCCCGTAGTTGTCACGAGGGGCCGAGCCTTATCGACAGCGAGGACACGGAGGACGGTCGCATGATCCACAATCAAATGGCCCCCGTCGGCCAAGAGGACATGGCGCACTGGTATGGTCTTGCCAAACCTCGGTGGCATGTCCTGGAAGGAGGGTAGGTCCCGGCAGGCTACCAACTCACTGTGGTAGGGGGCTGTGAAGTGTACACCAACGGCTGCGAGCCACAAGGGACGACATGGTATACGGATTGAAGTAGGAAAGGCAATCCGGCGGGTATGGGGGACGCCACGGCCGACTGCCGAGGAGGATTCGGGCTCCACTGCGGGCCACTGCACGTGATTGGACGCGTGCGGGCTCCTCAAACCCCGTACCGGGCAGAGCTCATGGGCATGTATGTAGCCTCCTATCTGGCACAAGCTGGTGACGAGGTAGTATTGGACAACCGAGCCGCAACGGATTGTGCGACAGCCGCGCCATACCACGAAGTCTGTGACGTTGACGCCCGCCAGCCATTAGCACAGGAGCTCCATGACAAGTCACTGATGCCCAGGTGGGTGCCAGGCCACCCGGAAGAACGTCCGGCGCGCACCATTTAGGAAGCCCGAGACATACGGGGCAATAACCCTGTCCGACTCGCTGGCGTCCATGGGCAGCGAGCTCCCACTGACACCATACACAACAGATGCGCCGCACGGCATAGGCGTGGGGGGCACGGAGGCACCCACACCAGCAAAAAAGTGGATCAATGCGATGCGCCCACACGCCACACCGGAGGGGGTCCACAGGGCAACGTGGCTGCCCCTGAAGGCGGAGCGCCGCACGCTTTGGCTTCAGTGGGTGTGGGGGAACGTGTGGTGGAAAGGGTCTACGCCACCATGGAAAAAGTGGACCCAACCGTGTGCCTTGTGTGGGTCCACACACCAAGGGGCGGCACAGACACGGCTTGTGCAGTGTGGGACTTGGAGGACGCTGTTCCTGGATGAGTCGGCGAAAACCTGGGCTCCTTGGGAGTCTATGGCCGGTCAGTGGCTCTCGACAGCAACACCAGACGACCTTGCCCGTGTAGCAAACTTCCACATTCCCCTGTCTCTTGTAAATTCAATCCCGCCCGACCACATGCCCGAAATCCGGTACAGGGTGGCGGTGCACCAGTACAAGTGCATGCAACTGGAGGGTGAGAAACGCCACAACCTACCCATGCCGCAGGACCCGGTTGAGGAGCGGCGCTCCTGATCGGGCGGGACGGCCATCTGGTACACGGCGTTCCGCCGCAGGGCCCAGTGCTTGCCCCCTACCTAGGAACGCTTTGTGCGACAATGCCACTACAACCCCCGAAAACGCTCTGCGGCTGGTAGCCAACAAAGGCTGGCAAAACCCAAAAGAGACCACAGGCTGGAAACTAGATGCACGGTGGCGAGACTTCTGCGTCAACCATACACTGTCCCAAGGGCATGCATGATAATCAGGGCTCTACCGGTGCTGACAGGGGACGGGCTCACTGGTGCAGAAGCTTTCCTCGGCGCAGGCAATCACTTGACACCGTGTGTGACCCCTGCAAAACAATGGTGGACGGTTACGAGGGCAACCTACATGGCGGCCAGCAATCTAATGCAGACGGCCCAATCACTAATCAAGGGAATTGTTAGGGGAATGCTGGCGCAACGACAGGTCACTGACAGAGTGGCAGTGACGTGGGCCGCCCACGTGGACACCTGTGCCAGGGTGCTCGCCATGTCCGCCCAGCGCACACGGTTCTGGTTCCACCATAGTGTCCGCGTGACGCTCTACGCGGCGCACCGTGCGCGTCAGCGTGTCCTGTTGCGCACACTGTCAAGCCTACGCCGCCTAGCCACACGGGCCCTGTGGCACATGGACATTTTGGAGCTGGCGTTGCGCTCTGCGCTCCCCCACACAGCGCGGGTTGCCCGGGCCAACATTAGGCACCAACAGCTGTCCTACCAGAGGTTCCGCACATGGGCTGCTATGGTGACCCATAGGCTGGGGGACAGAGACAACTGGCTGACCTGGGTCATGTGCGATGCCTTGCAACTCGCCCCTACCACCCAATATAGGTCCATGAAACAATGGCGGCAAGAGTCACTGGAAGAGGTGCGGACCTGTAGGAGCCGGTGGCTGATGGAACACCAAGCCTGGTTACAGGAAATTGCAGAACGGTGGAACCTTGTTCGTGACAAGAAAAAGAGGCCTGCAAGTGCGGTCGACCTGTCGCCGGGTCGGCGTTTCAAGCGGTACAGGGTGCACCACTCCGACACCCCGGAGTACATCCAACTTACTGGGGTACCTGATCCGACAGACCCGTGGGAGATTCCGCCGACTAGGTCTCCCAGGACCCACCGCACGTGACCTGTGGCCCGAAACCCAGCACACTGAGAACACCGCACCTGACACAACGAACTGGGCGGACACTGCCCGTGGCAGATCACATCTGCACACCACGGTCAGCCGACTTGTGGGATAACTTGTCCCCACAGGCGTCCTTGATGGACGTGCATAACCTGCACTAAGCCTGTGGTTGTAGTTACTACGGCTAGACTGATGCTAGGCAACCTGGCTATGAGTGCCTCTGATTTGTTCATAGCGAGCCTTTGAACTTCGAACTTATGTGGCGCCGGAAGTAAAAAAAAAAACCGGCGCACCGAGCAATGGCGTTTGTGACTCTCTCGAAGCGGGGCCGCGCTTGGGCGTCTGCGTCCCAAGTAAAGGCCACCACCCGGGCGACAAAGACGGAGTCGCGTTGGCGATTTTCGGGCTACCGTTCTACCAACCAATCCAGGGCCACCTCCTCCCTTGCCCTTGCGGGTGCTCTGCCCCCTTAGGCCCTTTGGCTGTGGAGGGGGAACGGCACCGGCCACCGCCACTTAGAGCACCATCAAAGGTGGCTCCGCGGGGCGGGCCATTTCCTCGATGGCAGGTCACCCTTTCCCATCCACGGCATGGGTTGTCGGCAGCTTAGACTCGACAATCCTGGTCGACACACACGTCTAACGGCACCACGTCGTCCGGTTCGGGAAGGACCGAACCTGGGGGCACCTTCGCCTCTTGATGGTTCCACCCTACCACACCACCCGCCCATGCAGGCGGTGGTGCGCGGGTTGAGCTCTTCATTGACCGGCCGGTGGACCTCATCCCGGTGGTCCTTTGGGACGGCGGCAAGACACAGGGTGCAGCTCGGGCCATGCATCACCGCAGGTAACGACTGCCATCACCCCGCTTATGTCGTGTGCTTCAAGCGGCTACCGGAGCGGTGTGGGCCCTGGGTTGGGGCTTTAACCTCCATCCTCTTTTCCATTCCCCCCATGTCCTCAAAATTTCCTGAGCCATCAACGCCCCAGGCACCAATGTTAGGTGCCAAACCGTCGTCAAAATCCATTTGACGCCGTGGCAGTATCTCACACAAGCTTTTCCACTGCCTCCACATCCTCCAAATGCATTTCTTTAGACGTGGCTGTACATCACATCACATTTTCCACCGCACCGTTGTCCTCGACCTGCATTTGCTAAGCCATCGAACGCTCAAACCCCAATGTCAAGTGCCTGACTGTTGTCCAAACACATTTCCGGTTGTGGTAGTACCTCACACCCGCTTGGTCACTTCCCCGATGTCCTCAAAATGCATTGACTAAACCATCAACGCTTGAAGCCACAATCTTAGCTGCCGGACTGTTGTCACAATGCATTTTAGGCTGGAGGCAATACCTCCCACACTATTTGCCACTTCCCCCGGGGAACCTGCCCCAATCGCCGAGGAGAGGTCATGCTCTCAGATCCACGTATGAAATCCAAGCATACTGCTGTGGCAGGGCCCTGGGCCTTTTTTTTGATGATGGCCCTTTGGGGATGTAGGGGAGACGGCGTGCCGGTCCGTCAAGAGTCGGATATTGCCCCCCCCGCCCCCTTGAGTTACCACCCCATACCCTGTCACAGCACTCCAGCTTTGAAAGCATGGGGAGTATAACATTGTCACCCAGTATATCTAGCCGGCACACAGCCGGGTACAACCCCGCAGCTCTATCGACATCAAGTACAACCAACCAGAGTTGGACCCCGTATCAGGACGTGATCCAACATCTTGACGACCAAATGGGCTGCTACTTATCAGACTTACCACCGACCACTACGATCGGGACGCCGCTGCAGTAACTTGGGACCCCGCTCAACTGGCCGTCAATCTAGGTGAGTCCGTGGATCGCCGTGAGACCCAGACCAGCGGCCGTTGGGCAATACTGACCAGCCTAGGCTGCACACACCTGAAGCTGGAGGACAGATACCCCAGTATTGCCACTGCCGCCAGGCACACAATAGCTCGTGGAATTGCGAAAGGACGCCGGGGCGCAGGAATTGCATGCGGTCTACAACTCGCAAGATGTTCCCGTGTATGAGTGGTGCCGTCTCCCTACCTACCAACAGTCCCCCTCCTAGACGCCACAAGGCGGAAAGGATAATGGGTACCGTGACCGGGAGAACGTGCAGACACCACGCCGGACCATCCAATCGCGCGACCGTCCCGCACATAAGAGACCCGGCGACCACATTGACAGTGCGGACCCTTTTGACCACTATACTTGAGATATCCTTGCCCAGAGAGTGATCCCAATTGAAAATCGGGAGCATCTGGCAATTACAGGAGATGATGTGAACCGGAGGTATGTACATCTGCTAAGCGTAGACTACATCCAAATGGTTGTATGGAGAGGAGCTGTAACGCCTATCCCGACGAAAGTGCGGAGCTCAGCCTCCCACAACCTGCGCTCAATTCACGGGCAGGTTTCACCCTGGGAACGACGGTGCCCCTACAGTCTCTGATCATAGGCCAAACTTTGACACTGACGGTGGGGAGCCCCGCTCTCCGTTCAAACGGGAAATTTACATCACCAAAAGACAAATAGGAGCGGCGAATAAACAGACGGCGGATGACACTGCGTCACGACCCGCTCATACGCAAATGCCAACTAATAACACCTTCTGTTACCCCTCCGCGTATGAATTGACAAGAGGGGCACGGGCAGTCGTGACGGTGAGGAGCAACACTTCCCGTCCCACAAACCACATGGAATGACCACACAAAACTGCCCGTACACCATTGTCACCGTGTGTTCCACCCCGCCTATCACCCGCCTGCCCCCCGCATGTGGACGGCACTGCTAGCACACACGCCTCGACGGCGGAGCAGAACTCATTGTACCACAACAGACAACGGACAGACTAAATTTGTGGAATCGTTGGTGTCCCCATGCACCGCTTCCGCCACAAGAACATCCCACACCCCACACGCTCCTTCCCCGTGCAGGTATCACGGCGCCAATGAGGCCAACACGGCCGAAACTCCAACGGATAGGATCCCGGCCCCTCAGCACCCTGAGGATGTAGACAAAGGAAATCCCTCCGTGCGGTGAGCACAGCTTACATGCGGCCGGTAAAGGCCCCCAGCCCACCAAGAGCCAACGACCCCCCCCTCCCCTCAACTACTTATGCCCATGGAAATATGGTGGACCCACCAACCTCCCCTACTGCTTTAAACCGTGGTCTTGGATGGGCAATTGTGGTCAGTGCAGCAGGGACCCTTGCCGACTTAAAAGAATTCAGTACCCCCCCCATTCCCGCGCACCTATTTGTAGCAAGTGAGATTACTGAAGGACGAGGACAACGTCCTCGCTATCCCCCCACCCCTTCATACTGGAACTACACTCCCGCCTGGTGCGTGGTATCCAGCCCGGTGGGGTTCCTCTCCTGAGCACAAAACCCCATCCCCACGACATCAAGGAAGACGCCAGGAGCGCAGCCACGGAGAAGGCCAAGAGGTCTCCGCAGCACTTTGCGCTATGACCTCCATGTTTTCATGTGTTGCGGCGCTCGTGGACCGAATGGCACCAACCACCCCACCCTTCGCTGAGCCTACCATGGCTCAGCTGCAGAGACCCCCAAGAGGTCGCCGTGCGGGACAAATGTATACGGTGACAGTGATATCAACAAGCAGGCATGTGGAATTCCTCGACCCAGAATGATGTGATGAGGAAGACCGGGGACTATTGCGATTTATCTCGGGAGAACGGAGCGCTTTCCGCGAGAGTGACCGCGAGTCCGACCACACGCAGAGAAAAACGGTCCAGCCCACCCGGCCGCCAAGCAACCTCCTCACCCCTGATGAGCCGACGCTCACGCGAGCCCCCCCCCCCCCCCCTCCCTGGCCCCCCGCACGTCAACCCGGTAAGGGTTTGTACATCAATTGCTCCATCGACCGCCACCCCGCCCCCGTGTTGATAAAGGCCGTGAGCACGATACCACCTCGGCACAGGACAATCCACCCCCCACACCACGAACAGGTGCCTTATGTCCACACGCAATACCACTCTCAGCACACCGCGCCCCAACCCCACCACGCGCAACACCCCGACGCTTCCTACACCTACGCATACGCCGATCACTACGCCACGCCGGCTACGGCCCAACCAACACCAATCCATGCCCCTGACCAACCCTAGCACCACACCCATTCATGCTACTACCACCGAGCGCCTGAGCTGCAAAGGTACGCTATGGAGCGCCCCTCCCCCCCCCTCGGACCCTGTAGCCCCCTCGCTGGCCGGATACTCGTCCGTAGACGGGTCCCACCGATTATTGACTGGGCAGGCAGAACAGCCAGCCCCACCCCCCCCGTGACGCCATCCCCCCAACGTTCGGGCCCTTCTCATCGCCCATGGATGGCTCGTCAACCCCTAGTGGCGTACATATGCTGATAGCCACTCAGTGGCACTCCAACACCAACGGTTGCGACACATTGCCTCTTATGATGTGGGAGCGATCCCGGCAGAGGCGCCTTCAGCAACAGAAGCAGAGCAACTACGGCCATGGGAATCGTCCGTACGGGAAGGAAGCGGAACCTGGCCCCATTTTCGGGCAACAGTGGACACTGCCCAGTCAATCCCGCCCACCACCCCTCCCCACGCTAAAAGAGACGGCCTCACCCACTTTGTCCCCCGACAACTCCCATCTTCACCCTGCTCCTCCCACACCAGAGTGCAGCCGCAAGCACCCCCACTGCACTGGATAACGCCGCATCCCCAGACCTCTGACGCCAATGGGGAGGTATACATACCAATTGAACACGTGCTCTACCTCTCACACGGCACCCGTCGACCACCAGAAAACCCCTGGACACGCGGTCTTGGCTCCACACCGAACAAGCCGCTACAACCCGACCACAGGTGCTAGGACCCTTTGTGTCAATTCGCGCTTAATCCGTTTACCTGCTGCCCGCTTTGTGTATGGATGTCTGGCCACACAAGCCCTGAGGCCCTGTGACTAAAGGACCCCAATAAGTTAGCACGCCCAGCAGGCACGGGCACTTGGTGCGACCCTGGGGACCCTGGCGACCGTCCAGTGTACCTCACCCTGTAATGTCCCAGAGCACAAAGCTTTGCTCACCCAAGTAGTTGCACACCACACGACAGACCTAGAACGATAAAAGAAACCGGCAAATGTGCGCCTCTACATCAAACCGTGAACCATTGGTGAGGGGTGCCGGTTCGTTTGCGCCAAACAAGGAACCCGAGCACCCTCGACCGCCATTTCTATTCACACATAATATATAACATTTAGGGGTCACCGCCGACAATCTGTGGAGCCATTTCGCAAAGGACAATGGCCAGGGACTCAGTAGGACTTCCTTTGGAAGACCGAGGACGAGCGTACTCGCAAGGAGCACCATGTGTGAACGGACGCCGCTGCCATGCTAACGAAATCCTGTAGTGTAGACATGAGTAGGCACAAGCACGAACACTTCTACTTTCGGTGCCTTTGCTACCAGAAATGAGGTCAGAGTTTCCCCCTCAACCCCAAAGCCGCAAACCCTATATACATTTACATTCGTTGTGTTGTCCTCTAGCTTGTTGGACAGGCCTGTAAGGGGGATTATGGGTGACCTTCATATGGGGCACCGGGTCATGCATTCGTCGCCTGCGCACCGTACGCACAAACGAGGACTGGAATCGCAAAGGAGAGCGGCAGCGGGTGGTAGGTGCATGCATACGGGGCATTGTGTAGCATTTGTCAGGTCAATGGATTATTCGCAGGGGGGCTATGAGGGATGATTGACGTCGCTTCTCAACGCGCCTGATGGTGCAGTTTGGTATCCCGGTTCCCGAGTAACGATGTTGTGATTGGTCCCCATGGGGGACCAGCATTGGGATGGGTGTCCCCCTCCTTGGTTGGGGTGTGGATGTACTATGTACGCCCAGGGTACGGGTGTGCGCGTACACACGGTGTTGTGCGTATATTGTGTTGGGGTGGTCGTGTGTTCTTAGTCCACGATGGTATGCCCATTTTATTGGTCGTGATTCCCGTGCCTCTTTGAGAGATGTGGGGTCTCTTTGCTTGGCGGGGTGGAAAGCTCAGGTGCCGACGCTTGGAGGGGTTGTTTCCGCAAATACGTATTCCCGGTTGTTTGTACCTTGCTGTGTTTGGTGTTTGGTTCATGGGTTCCGTCGCTGCACCTGTTTTGGACCCTATTGTGTGGGTTATGGTTTACATGTACTTCTTCATGGTGGCGGGCGCGTTTGGCAGGTGGCTCTTCCACAGGTGGACCGGGGTTGCGTTCTATGTCGCCCTCTTCCGTGGCGTTAACTTGCTACGTGCCGTCACTTGGGAAGAGGGGGTCCAAGTGGGTATTGTCGTATAGGCGTGTTGGCTGGGTGGGTGACTCGGGTTGGTTTATGGCGAAATACCTGCACGTGGTACAGCCGATGTCCGCCATGTTACACCTGCAGCATACTACATGCACCGTTGTGGTCACGTCTCTACTACACGTGGGTTGGCGGACTGGTGTACGGGTGAGGGCCATGTGGCTCTGTGGCGGACTTCCCTGGTGGGGGTGTGCGTCCGCTGTTCCTAGTGCTGTCGGAACGCTGCGCGGGGTTGGGGGGTCTTTAGGGGGGGTCATCACCTCTTTTGTTCTTTGCGAGCTCTCTCATCGGTGGCGGGGGCCGCTCGGCTGTTGAGGAGAAGGGTTGGCTAGGTGTTGCTAACATGGTTCAGTTGTGCTATCGTATGCGTGTGACAAGTACATCGTCACACCGTTGTATAGTTGGTTGGCATATGCATCCTCGTGGTGAAGTCGTAGTTCTAGCGCCACATGTGATAAACGTCGCCGGTATAGGGCCACTGTGGCTTGTTCCATGGGGGTGGACTTGGGTTGTGTTCCACAGCGCCTTCGGTGGTGTTATCTCGTCGCCGCGTTGTGGTCATTGCCGGAAGGGGGCCTGAGGTGGCACGACATGCGCTGTCACAACGTCCAAAGCCAGTAGCTAGTAGCGGGCTATCCAATTGTGTGACCGCCACCTCTACGATTACCGACGCTACGAAGACGTGTTTTGGCGGACGGACGTGGACTATAACGATTGGACCCACATACACACGATCTGGCAGCCAACCAAACTAGTTTGCGAAGCATGGATACGGTTGGACGCAAGGGGCTTCCTAGAGGCGCCCCACCAACTGGCCACCATGGTAGACACAACAAATGCACTCCATACGGGTACGGCCTTTTTCCTTTGGTTGGACACGTTTCCGGCATTCCGGGACCGCGACCTCCTGGTTATTTGCGACATTGCCGATGAGTGGGTACAAGCGCCTACACCACCTACACCAGGGCGGCGACAATGGGGCACGTCGGGCCTCATTCACAGGCGGGCCAGTGGATACGAGACCGCACGGCAGATGGAGACGTGGAACCCAACCCGGGCCTGACACTGAAACAAAAGGGGGGGGTAGCCTTGTGCGGACATTGACGGCAATGTCTAAGAAGCCATCACTCAGAGCGGGCGCCCCACAACACCACCCGAAACATGGAGTCACACGTAGCAAGTACCCCGGGCCAAGACTCAGGTACGGAAGAGCTCCTCCAGAGCCACCCACTCCCGGACGATCGCAATGTAATCGCGCACCACACTTCTGCGGCTGACTGCACAAGTACCGATCACGACCCGCGATGAGCTTGCGTTCGAAGTCACCACCGGTTTCAAATACATTCCGCCGCCCCCGGGAACGGACCCTAGTGCATACAGATTCCTGGAAGCCACAGGCAACCCACACCAACACATACTCGCACCTACTGTACCGAAAGCGAACAAACTACTAGAGGAGCTGGTCAGGCTATACACGGCAGAAGACCAAACCAGAATAACCGAGATGGAACAACAAGCAATCAAAAGGGCAACCATACGTGAAGCGTAGACCCGCTTCAGTACATACCTTGCCAAACACCAAAACCGCTTCGTGACCACGGAACACATATGGGTACCAGCCCTAGACGGCACATGTTACAACAGGAACACATATCACTTACCCATGTACACACAACACGAACCACGGAAAGTCATGACTGTACAGCATGAGACGGACTCCGACGGGGTGCACACCGTGGAAGGTATGGCAGACACTGCACACTATACCGTGCACACTGAGGCACACCACTAGGGGACACCTGACATCCGCAACCGCTCATACCTCCTTCTACCCCATTCAACCGGTATCCCCAACGCAACCATGGGCAACGAATGCAAAGGGCAGCAATACAAACTGAATGGGGAAGCAGCGAGGATGAACAGGTAAAACAAACTCTGCGGGCCCTCAGCCAGCCACGGGTACGTGAATCATTGGTGGCATACGAGGCCCACGGACAGGACCCCATGGCTCCCCAAACATAGCGCATGGACTGCCTCCACAGAGCACCCTTACAGACACTGTTGCGGTACATCTGTGGGGTGTACCAGCTCGACAAGTTCACCGTCCGCAAGTGGTCGGCCGGACACGAGAAGCTAATGAGCCACCTCCAACCAAAACCCATAATCGCCCTCCACCTCGACAACACCATCAACCAAGGCCCCAAACCAACACACCGACCGTACGTCCTCTCTAAAGGCACTCCCATACACATCGGTTTGGAAGCCCGAAACGACACACTGGAACCAGAACCCGCGAAAACCATGGTGGTGATGGAATGTCCACCGGAAACGGGCATCCGCACCCGGGACGCTTTCATGAAGTGCATCAAGGGGCACCACTCTGACGTGGCCTCGACAATTGTCAGTAAGGACCCAGAAAATCCCTTGAAATGGAAGTGCGTCTCCGAACACACCGTGGCTCAGAGTGGCTCCCATGCATGGAAGCTACGCATTACCATGGAACCGTTGCCTCAAGTGACACAACCACTACAAACCGTAAAACAAGAGGAACAAAACGCCGGCAGCCCTGGGCCATTCTGGATAATGGAGACCGACTACAAAGGACTATATTTCCTCCGCCAGCGATACAAACAACACCAGGACAACAAGATTTCCTTCGTCCAGGAAATCATAGACGACCTCCGACGGGAGCAGCTTGAAGTAGCACTTAGCATTGCGCCCTTTCTCCGCGGCTAACGACAGGTGGACACCTACAGGCTACGGGTCCAGTTCTCCCGCAACGCGGACTATCACTTCCTTAACTAACTGCTAGGGGCCATGAAGGCGTACGAAGTGGTACACGTAATGACCAACACAATACTTAACTGGAACAACTAGACGCAGTCCAATAGCCGGTCCAGGAACTTGAAGCGCTCACCAAAGCCCCTTCGCCACGACGCACTTACCGTGTTTGTTGAATGGAATTGGGGCGCAGGGGAGGACAACTCCGGTAGCCCTAGCCGTTGGCCAATATGTCCGTTTAGCACCACGAAAATATTCATGACACTATGTGACGACACAGTAGACCAACAGGCCTTGGACCGCATCGATCAGATGCCGCGACAAAAGATTCCGTAGGATACCAGGGATGACGCCTCTTTCCGCCGGTGCATGCGTGCGGGGAAGCACCCGGGTGCAGATATCATGACGGCTAGGGTCATCCAAACATAAACCAGGAAAAACAACTACTGGTGGAGCCAACCGCAATCTACATCTACGATAGGGACACGATGGCGTGCGACGATCTCCACGGCAACGTCCAAGCTGTGGACGCTTAATCGGTACCTGACACACAATCACCGGCACCCCCGACAGAAGCCAGCAAACCAGCGAAACAACCCACCGGGCCCACAGAACCATACGTCACAACACGGACACCGCACAAAACCAAAGCAAAGGGACAGAGCCGCACACCACAGAAAACACCGGGGATGGTCTCTCCGCCCAACAAGAAAAAGAAAGCCGACTCCCGGTCACCAGACATGCCGAAACCTCCGGCCGACAACGCAGTTTTTGCTTTGGGAGATGCAAAAGGCAAAGACCGCAGCAAACCACCAAAAAACGCCCAAGGGAAGGGGAAGCGCTAGGTCGCATACCAACGCTCACCCGCGTGCTAACGATATACCTGTTCCCCATCCTAACGCCCACATACACGTACACTGAAGGGTTGCAGGGGCTGACCCCCCAAAATAGGCCTATCAGACAACAACATGTGCGCTGCCGCAGCCCCCAGTGGAAGCAGCGCCCACCACGACTCCTCACACTCCTGTCGCCAAGGGCCTTAGTGTGGCTTTGGCCCTACCGGATGCTTCTGTAGCTTGGTGCTGCTCACACCATGCTACCTCGGTCAACGGTACATAGTTGCGACTGGTACCCTAGGATGACACACCCATATTTCCAGCCCACCAGCTGTTACAATCAACGCCACAACGCCACCTAAATCCTTGTCTGCGGGGACGTACATCCAAATTTTGGACAACGCAGCATTCGCCGACTAAACAACCACACGCGAGCGTTGCTTGGCCCCCTTGTGCCCCTGCAGGAAATTGACACCTATGCTACACAGCTGGTGACGAACACACAATGAGATCCACAGCAATTACAACGGGCGGCCTAACAGAACGACATAGACATGGAACTTGCGATGTGGAATGTTCATGGTGCAAAGGGATCTCTGTGCCTGCAATGGTGGTCTAACATCATCCACCTTGTTAGCAACCGTAGTGTCGAAAAATGCGGTATGCAGGAGTACGACCCCGCTTACCCCCTCCCTGAGGCGGCTACCGCCGCACTCCACAACGAGTATAAGTGTTACGCTGCACCTGGTACGGGCCTAAGGCTAGCTGTCCTGGCCAAAGATACAGGCGTACCCCACATACTGGAGATCATATAGTCGCCACGTACGTTAACGGCCGCCCTCCGACTCGAACTTCCCCATGGCCCGTGGCGAACCATCGTGTGCATCTAATCTAAGTTCACCTCGCAGGACACGGCGGAAGTGGACCGCTTCATCCATTCCATGGGTTCTTGTGACATCATCATGGCACACTTCAACAATGACATTTGGGCCGCCCAACCCATTCGCCCATGGTAGGAAGGAGTGGGGGACGCCAGCCTCCTTAACCAACTATTTGTTACATTGTACCAACCCGACGCCGGACATTACTACACCCGCGTACCGCGCCACGGTAAAGCACGAAGACTGGACGCTACCCTTGTGCGCCAGCAAATCCCAGACATACCATGGCTTTACGATGACGTTATCCGCATGCCCGTGTGGGACCGTGTCCTCGCCCTGCTTGGCCTCCGATGGCGTACGGGAGGCCAGGTCACCAAGCCACCACCGCCGCAGCGGTCGGTTGCGCGACGGTACGCCCCCCCCATTTTCAGAAGTTCACAACCCAAATGGCTATTCCGGGATCCAGCGATACACGGGAACCCCTAGCAGGTGCTCGCTGGATCCTGAGCGCCATCTCCCGGGCAGCCCGCCCACGACGGAAAAGGAACAACGAGACAACAACCAATACATGGCCCGACATCTCCTCACCTAAGGAGAAGCTACGGGACGTGGGCACCGCCCAAGAACAACACATCCGCAGGCAGATCGGTAAGCTGCGGCATGCTGTAGCACACCGGTCGGGGGATTTTTATAAGACTGTCAAGCGGTGGCACACCGGCGTGATCTCCCAGGATGTACCACAACCACCCATATGGGGCACGCAACGGGTGCTGAACCACTTCGCCGGGGACCCAGACTACGACCCTACTTACTGCAAGGACCTCATAAAGAAACACGTCCGAAAGGGGATGTGGAACACTAGGCAACCACCATAGGAGGAGTTCCAGGGGTGCCTCCGCGCACCCAAAAAGAAGTCGGCAGGACAAGATGGTGTCCCCCCACATCTACCGCGCCATTTGCACAACCACAAGCGGCAGCATTTGTACGAGGCCATATTGGACGTGTGGAGGGGAAACAAAATACCATATACCTGGCTGGCCTCCAAGGTGCTTCTCATCTACAAGAAAAAGGACCCCCAAGACCCCAAAAACTACCGACCCATGTACGTCTCAACGACCATATACAGCATCTTGACCCGACTACTGCTGAAATGCATAACCAAGGCCATGACGCCGGGCTTACTCACCATGAAGCATGGCACCTTGAGCGGAAGAAATACAACGGCATTGACCGCAAGACTAATGAACAACCTGCAAAAACCGACGGCTATCTAGCGCTTTTGGACGTGGCCAAAGTGTTCTCCTCAGTCCCATGAATGATGATTTTGGATATCATTGAGGAGGCCGGGACCCTAGAGCCAATAACCCTTTTATGAACCAAAATATATAGCCACACCCCTGCGGTACTGCACTTACACGTCCGAGACCTACCCATACACCCGAACGAGGCATGAAAGAGGGATGCCCCCGCTCGCCAACACTATTGCTCCTATATTACGATGTGCTGCTGCGGGAAGCTATGCTTCGACAACTAGACGCACAACTGTATGTGTTCGTTGATGACATCGCCATCCGCGCTACCAACCAGGCGGCACTACTCGATACGCTCAACCATCCCCACCATGTGGCTTACCGCATGGGCCTGAGCTTGAACGCGGACAAAACTGAAGGCTACCACTGGGCACGTAATTACAACCCCGGAACCATAAGGTGGCAACCGCAGCCGCTAACACTACGACTACCCATATTGACCTACTTGGGTCATATACTATGTACTAGTATATATACCATGTCACGCCGTGTCAACCGCCGGTAATGTTTCAACGGGATCCAACTGATCCGATGTACGTCCATCGTCCGTTTTTGTCGCCGTAGCTAGATAATGCATGACTTGGCGGGAGTTGGCATGATGCGTCCGTGGAGTAGTATGTCGTGTGGCTGGGGCAGCAGCATGTCCAAGGGTAGGTTTTCGCCCATGCTTGCAAGGGTGTCCAAATCATTGTTCACTTATATGTCGATGTGACCGTGGTATGTGGTTGCGTTGCTCAAGTCGCGGTGTCCCGGTGTCCATCGCACCGTCAAGTTTTTTGTGGTTACGCTGACGTAGCCTGGATCTTGGCAGCCTTGGTCCTTTACGACGCCCCTGCGGGTCACTGGGGTGGCCTTCACCACCCCCCGGTTGTCCAGCACGATCTCGTCCCCGGCTTGTGCTAAATCTGAAGCCACGGCGCAAGCCGTGGCTTCTGCCCTATTCACTTGCTGAGGGCCGCGCACATGGAAAGGGGCACAAAATTCCCAGTTGCCAATACCTCCCCCTGCTCTAGCGTGGCATTTCGAGCTGTCAGTGTACTACGGTCGTGTCCTGGGTTGCCCCGTGTAGTATATTGGTACCCCCGGTACACTCCGCGTGTGCGGGGGGATTCCGCGTGATGTCTCGTGTTTCGTTCGAGTGTTGGTTCATCTGGCTGGGTCTGGCTGTCATAGCACAAACAGTGGGTTGCGACCTGTAATCTACCGGCCTGCAGCTCAGGGTCCTCCTCCGAGCTTCCTGAGTCGAAAAAACCATCTGCAAGTGGACCATGTATCCTAGGGCGCGAGATGCGCTGTCCTGCGGTACCTCCTAACGCAAGCACGGCTTCCAAGTACTTGCCCTAGGTGGCAGACAACTTGCGGTCAATTGATCTTGCTTGTCGGACTTTGTTGTGGCCCAATGTAACCCATGGCGTTACAAAAGTCCACCATGCTTGGCGGAGGCACATTCCACCGTTCTTGAGGTAGGTAGTTGTACGGTGTCGGTTCATTCGCAATTCTACTCTGGGGGTTTCCCGGAGGAACTGTAATAGTATGTCGTCCGACTGCGCCATTCGCTGTTTGTTGCCCAAGAACAGGCCGCGGTAGGTCCAACGGGGTATCAGAACGGCATGATAATGGCAACTTTCTCGAAGCCATTTAGAGGTAGGGTTTTGTAGGCCGCCAGGTCGTGATGCGGCTGGTTGGTCACCATGTCCCACACGTGGTCCTCGTGTGGTATATATACTGTGTATGTATACTCTATGGCGCCAGGTCTGCTGATGGGGACAGGGAGCACCCTGGGAACGCATCCCAATCGTGTGCGGGTCCTTCGGCCTCAGGCACGCGAGCTCGGTGCAAATGCGGCTGGCGCACTGCCTTTCGTGGGCGATTTTCGAGGACCGAGTGGGAGAAATGGTGGAATCACTGGGCGACCTACGCTAAGAACTGGTGGCGCACAACCCTTGATCACGGCAGGTGGTTGTGCGCACGCCTACTCATCCCCAACTCCCTTATGAACACGATACCCCAGCACCAACGTCGGCGGCTCTGCTCGGTGGTCGGTCCAATTCAATCCTGGGCCATGCTGGGCGTACAAGGACTACAACGGTGGTTAGTTGCCCCTACACCCGACCTGCCGCCATCCCCCTTGTGCATCACACGATTCAGTGCACAGCACTTCATATCGCGCGAAACACCACAAAACCTACGGAACGCGGTCGGAGCCCCCACCGGACAGATCCGGAAGCGCAAACGTAGCACTTCACACGACGAACCCGTGATTGACGTGGACACGTGGCTGCATGAGGCACGCCAAGCAAACGACCATGAGGCCGTGCAATGGTTTACACGCACCATCTTCCACCAGGAAACAACGAGGAAAAAACATTGTAAGCGGCCTAGGACACTCAATGCGCTACACAACTGCCAGACCACCACGCTAAGACGTAGGGAGGACCTGGCCTGCAAACACCTGCACGTCACAAAACACACGTACTTTGCTGCTGCAACCTGCGCGCACGCCATGAAGCACTTGCGTGACCTCCGGTCGATGTACGACAACACTATCAAAGCCAAAGGGGACTATCACGAAGTTGTGGATGCGCGCCTGAGGGACGCAATCAATATCACGCGCACCCACCAGAGATGGCAGCAATGTGTGGCCTACAGACAAGAAACCTGCCACGGAGCTAAACAAGAAGCCCTTCCTCGTACTTGGACAACGCAACAGCGGTGGGGTTGTACACAAGACTGCTACACCATCTGCACCGTCTACAAACATACGAGAACAGATGGGTGGGGTATACACAACAGATATACCACCATGCGCTCCACTGGACCCAGCGCCTAGAGAAATGCAGGACCACGCAAAAAGGACAAAGGACGACATGTACAGCGCAGAAACTATGCACCCCCAACGACAATTGTACCTGCTTAGGAAGAGGCCACGGGAAATCTGGGACCCCACCTTGTGGGAAATCCCCTTACTACCACTACGCAAAAAGCACAAGACACACTGGGACCCCAATGAATGGGAGGTCCCTTGCAACGATGAAACCCACGCACAATGATGTGAAACAGTCCACAGGCATGACAGTTCAACCGTCCCGACCCCTACAACTTCAACAGAGAACACATCGGGGACCACTCATGAGCTCTGGAACTACGATTTGGCCAGGGTAGACTGGGTTTTTTTCTGGTTCCCAGTATACCGTGGTACACTAGGTCTTTTCGTGGTTCCTTATATGGGGAACTGGGATTTGGCGAGTCTTATCGGGTAGACTGAGATTTTTCCTTGTTCCTAATACGGCAAACCGGGATTACGCCAGTCTCACCGGGTAGACTGGGATTTTGCATGGTTCCCTATATTGGTAACTCGGATTTGGCCAGTCTAACGGGTAGATTTGGTTTTTACTTCGTTCCATATTTCAGAAATTGGTATTTGACTAGTCTCACCGGGTAGACTCAGTTTTTTCGTGGTTCCTTGTAAGAGGAACTAGGATTTGGCCGGTCTCAGTAGGTAGACTCGGATTTTGCATGGTTCTGTACAAGGATTTGGCCAATCTCACCGGTGAGACTGGCATGGTCCGTGCTTCCCTATAAGGGGTACTATGATGTGGCCTGTCTACCAAGGCAGACTGGTATTTTCTGTGGTTCCTTATATAGGGAACTAGCATTAGGCTAATCTCACCGGGTAGATTGAAATTTTTCGTGGTTGCCTATATGGAGAAGTTGGATTTGGCTAGTGTCACCGCATAGACATGGGATTTTTTTGTGGTTCCCCTCATGGGGAGTTGGGATTTGGCCAGTCTCCCCGGGTAGACTTGGACTTTTCGTGGTTGCCTATAAGTGGGGAGCTGGGATTTGGCCAATCTACCCGGGTAGACTACGATTTCTTTTGGTTCCCTATATGGGGAAACGGAATTCGGCCAATCTACCCGGGTAGATTGCGATTTCTTGTGGTTCCCCAAACAGGGAACTCGGATGTAGCCAGTCTCACCGGGTAGCCCGGGACTTTTTCTGGTTCTCTACATAGGGAACTGGGATTTGGCCTGCCTCACCGTGTGGAATAGGATTTTTCCTGGTTCCCTATATGGGGAACTCGGATTTGGTCAATCTACCCGGGTAGACTGGGATTTCTTGTGGTTCCCTATATGGGGAACCGGGATTTGGCCCATGTACTCCGGTAGACTGGGATTTTTTTGTGGTTTCCCTAATTGGGGACCTAGGATTTGGCCATTCTCACCGGGTACAGCAGGATTTTTCTTGGTTCCCTACATGGGGAACAATGATTTGGCCAATCTACACGGCCAGACTGGGATTTTTTGTGGTTCCTTATATGGAGAAGTGGGATGCGGCCAGTCTCTCCGGGTAGACTGGGATTTTTATGGCTTGGCTAGTCTCACCCGTCATGCATTTAATTATGGCCCAATTTTTGTTCCCATGTCGGTATGGTGAAAAATAGGGCGGTGGTACACAGGTGGCCGGAGGGGGGGGGGTAACACACATGGCGTGT
This sequence comes from Eutreptiella sp. 'Long Island Sound 2002', assembly GCA_964036045.1. Lineage (NCBI taxonomy): Eukaryota > Euglenozoa > Euglenophyceae > Eutreptiales > Eutreptiaceae > Eutreptiella > Eutreptiella sp. 'Long Island Sound 2002'. Next base: position 52,526,971 of record OZ038380.1, read on the forward strand.
GTGCGAATATTCTACACACACACACACACACACACACACACACACACACACACACACACACACACACACACACACACACACACACACACACACACACACATATATATATATATATATATATATATATATATATATATATATATATATATATATATATATATATATATATATATATATATATATATATATATATATATATATATATATATATATATATATATATATATATATATATATATATATATATATATATATATATATATATATATATATATATATATATATATATATATATATATATATATATATATATATATGGGCGTTGGACAGGCGGGGGGGGGGGGTGGAAACAGCCAAATTACCGCGCACCCGTCCGACTGAGTAGTGTCGGCCAATTTCTGAAAAATTGGTGTTCCGTAGGGGGTGGTATGTTATACCTTTTCGGATAGCCCTTGGAGATGGCTTTTCGGGGGTGTACGGGTTTGGGGGAGGTTTGGAACAGTGTTGAGAAATTTGGAAAATACTGTCAATGGTTCGGGGGTTTTGGGCAGGTCTTTGCAAGATTCTGGTGCACTGCTTTGGTGTGCCCCATAATGCCGGCTGATTTCTGAGAGCTTGCTGCACCGGGTATGTTATACGTTTTTGAAAAGGTCTTGAAAAGGGCTTTTCGGAAATGTATGGGTTGAGGGGGGGTGTGGAACGATATTTTGGAGGAAACTGGCCGGAACGGTCACGGGCGGTCACGGGGGTACAAATTGGTGCATACAAGTGGCGAAAAGGGGTAAACTCGATCAAAACGGGCTCAAAATGGGCTCAAAACACTTGTTTATGCACCCCCAATGTTGTAGGGTCACTTTTGGAAAAACAGATTTCCGAACCATTTTTCACCCCTTTTTGCTCCCTAAACGGCCCCTTTTCAAGGCATATTGGGATTTTTGCATGGGCCAAAACCGGTCCCAATGGGCTCAAAGTGGGCTACAAACAGTTGTATAAGCATGCCAAATGGTCCAGGATCAGTTTGGGACAAAACGCTTTTTTGACCCATTTTTGACCCATTTTTGGTTCTGAAATGGCCCATTTTCAAGGCATTTTGTGATTTTCCATGGGCCAATACGCGCCACCACGGCCTCATAACGGCCCAAAAATACCTGTTGGAGCATCCCAAGTGGTCTAGGAACAACTTTGGGAAAAATCATTTTTTTCGCCCTAGGGACCCCGGTGGATGCACCGTTGCCCCCACTGTGCGCGGGCCGTGCTGCCGTCCGGCTCCACCAAGTGACCACTGGTACGGGGGTCTACGCGTCTTGTTGGGCGAATCAGACCCTTGACAACCACAAAAGGTGGGGGGTTGCGGGTCGAGTAGGTGGCCTCGGAATTCGGTTTTGAGCCACGTAGCCCAAGATACGGCCCGTTGTTGGTTTCGGGGCTATTTGACACAAATGGCGCACATTCAGGCCATTTTTAGCCATTTTTGGGCCGTTTCTCGGACATGGCGTGGAGCTAGAGGGCAAGAAAGGGCTCTTGGTCGCGGGGCAATCTAGGTGCACGTGCAGTGTTCAAACCGTTTGCCTTCGTTTGGTCATTTTGATTGGGTTTCAGGGCCGTTTTGGGCCAAAAAAGGCTGCTTTGGGGCACAAAATAAGCAGTTTTTTGGAAGGGCACCTCCCCACTTGGCGCGCCGGCCCCGGGGCGCCACCGCTGACTTTTTGGCTCAACACTTGGATTTGGCAAGGCCACCACCTAGGCTCTAGGATGGCTAGAGTAAAGTAGAACCCGGAGCGATGAGGCCGAGCAATGGCCAAAACGGAAAGGAGAAGTGCGTGCGTGCTTGCTTGTTGTTGTTTGCTTGCTTGTTGCTTGTTAGCTAGATTTAAGGGGAGAAGGGTGTGGTAATATATGTGTGTGTACCTCTAATCTACACCCCTCTCCCCAACTCTACGTGGCTCCACCATACAGCTCTAAGGTACGTGCGAAAGGTACAACATGGTGCATACATGTGGCTCAAGGGGCTGAACTCCGTCAAAACGGGCTCAAAATGGGCTCATTTCACCGGTTTGAGCCTCCCCAATGGTTCAGGATCTCATTTGGACAAAAACATTTTTCACCCCTTTTTCACGCATTTTTTGCTCCCACGGTGTCCCCTTTTCAAGGCTTTTTTGGGGGGTTCCATGGGCCAAAGCGCATCACCATGGGCACAAATTGGGCTAAAAACACTTGTTTGAGCATCCCAAATGGTCTAGGATCATTTTTGGAACAACGCGATTTTGACCCATTTATGACACCTTTTTGGTCCCAAAACGGCCCCATTTCAAGGCATTTGGGTATTTTCCGTGGGCCAAAACGCGTCACTACGGGCTCAAAATTGGCTAAAAGCACTTGTTTGAGCATTGCAAATGGTCCAGGATCAGTTTCGGAAAAGTGTGTTTTTGACCCATTTTTGACCCATTTTTGGTCCCAAAAGAGCCCGTTTTCAAGGCATTGTGGGATTTTCCCTAGGCCAAAACGCGTCACCACGGGTTCAAAACGGCCATTTTTAGCCATTTTTAGGCCGTTCCTCGGACATGTTGTGGAGTTAGAGGGCAACAAAAGGTCATTTGTCAAGGGGCAATCCAGGTGCACGTGGGATTTTGTAACCGTTTCCCTTCATTTGTCCGATTTGACTGGGTTTCGGGGCCGCATTGGGCCAAAAAAGGCCGCTTTGGGGCACAAAATGCACAGTTTTGGGAGGGCACCTCCCGATTAGGCGCCCCCGCCCCGGGGCACCACCGGTGACTTTTTGGCTCAAAACTTGGAATCGTCAAGGCCACCACCTAGAGAATAGGATGGCTAGATTAGAGAATGATCCGAAGCAGTGAAAGGGAGAAACGGCCAAAATGGAGGCCTGACGTGCTTGTTGCTTGTTGTTAGCTAGATTTAAGGGGAGAGGGATGTAGTAACGTGTGTGTGTGTGTGTGTGTGTGTGTGTGTGTGTGTCTGTTTTCGTGGGGGGGGGGGGGGGGCAATTGGGGAACTAACCGAGGTTTTGCCAGTGTCGGCTGATTTCTCGGAATATGGTGTCCCGAAGGGGGTGGTATGTTATAACTTTTCGCAAAGCCGCCGGAAAGGGCTTTTCGGAGATGTAGGGGTTGAGGCGGGGGTTAGGGGACAACATTTTTGAGAAAATTGCCCGTGACTGTACACACCTGGGTCAGAAACGGTCTGTTCCGTTGCGGAGCAGATTGCACAGATTGCACATGCATTCTGGTGCACGCTGAATTCTGGAAAAATGTTGTCCCGCAGGGGGGGTATATTATACCTTTTCGGAATCTTCAAGAAAAGGGCTTTTCAGATATGTATGGGTTGGGGGGTGTTAGGAGACCATATGTTTTCGGAAATCAGGGCGCAAGTTGGATGCTGCTGGGATTTTGGTCTCCTGCAGAATGCACAGGTCACCAACTGGGGTTTGGGAGAGAATCGGGCATAGTTCCAACATATCGTCACTACAACCAAAAACCATGGAAGGTATAATGATGTATTTTGATGTGCCGAGTTCAAAAATGCCAGAACAACGGTCCAACAAGGTGCTCGACGCAAGCAACGGTCCACTTTCTCTCGCATTTGTGTGTCCACACACATGTCAACCAAATTTTAGCAGCAGCAGAAACCCAAAACGGAAAAAGTGCACGAATAAGATCTCCATGACCTTGGCACCTTGGAGCCCAGGACCTAGTTCATTGAAAAGCCCTTTCCAAGCACTTTTCGAAAAGTATACACATACCCCCCCCCCCTATGGAACGATATTTTTGCGCACCGAGCCGATTTCCCGCAAAAAACTTGTTAGTTCCTCAAAAGCCCCCAATTGCCCCCCCCCCCCCCACGAAAAGAGACATATATCTATATATGTATGTATATATGTATGTATGTATATATATATATATATGCATATATATATATATATATATGTATATATATGTATATATGTGTGTGTGTGTGTGTGTATGTATGTATATATATATATATATATATATAGTCATAGTCATAGTCATAACCACTTATCATGCCGTCTACTGGAGTTACCGGGCATCTCGCGCCGACAAGTGGTTCCTGCCTCGCTCGATCCCGTGGGTCCCAGGGCTGCCTGAGGTGGCCCACAGCATGACGTAGGACCCAGAGGACCGGGGATGTTGGTCAACCAGGCTTTGGGGGCACTGGCGACTGCAAAGCGTTAGCATTAGCAACGGCGACGGGCGCTGGCCCGTTTGTTCGCCGGGGGTAAGGGGGCAAGGCACATCAATGCAGCAGCATCGCAACAAGCAGAAAGCAAAGGCTTCTCCGTCCGGCGCAAAGCGGCAACCAAGGCCCAAAGCAGCACGCATGCGGCGAAGCAAGAGCGGACTCTCCGTTGTTCGCGTACCCCCGCCACCGTGAAGACGTCCAGTACCCGTGACCCCACGTAATCCACTGTCAGTTGCGTACTCGTAAATACCCACCACGTCTGACTCCTCATATCCCACTGCTAGCACTCAATAACCCTTTTATGCACAGCCAGGATTTCTGGGAGGCTCCAGCCTAGCCTGGCCCTCGGCCTTCATCCCCCCCGTGTCCCCACAATGTACGCCGCCGACCCACCGCATCAGTCCCCTAGTATAGTACAGAAACACGGTATCAACTCCACGTCCCCGTGGCCCTGAGCAGCACCCACACCCCGGATACATATACTGTGCCGGCACTCCTTGTCAGGGGCCAGAACCCAATCAGCTTCGAGGCATCCTCTTGCCCACGTATAATATAACCTGAGGGTCTACAGGGGGGGACGCTGGCCGCTACGCGACGGGAGTGGCGCAACCCGTGAATATCGCTGGATGGGATTCGGGCTGGTGGGTACTGTAGCTTGATTATCGACCCCCTGTAGGGGTACCCACTAGAGGCTCGCCCCGGGCTGTGGTAACCAGGTGCACCTCATCTGGCCCACATACTTTGCCGTGGCGCCTACCCTTGACCCTTACCTGCACTGATTGGCCAACTCCTGTGGTTGCGCCTCTTCCGCCACAGCAGCGGCCAGGCCGCAGGTTCGGCCCCCACCGACGACGTGGCGAGCCTATTTATAGCATTGGCCCGCGCGTCACCCCCCGGACCACTCAGCATGCTGCTCCTCCCCGCCTCTAGCCGACCGGACTGGCGCACCCCTGGGGTAAGTCGTTACGAATGGTGAGGCGACCGCATACTCTTCGCTACGACGCCGCTCAGTACCGCTGTTGCCACGCCGATGCCACCTGCGAGCCGCCACCACACGCACCACCGCAACCGCAAGGCCATGGTCAGAGGTTAGACTATGTACATGCCCGCAGGCACGGTCCCTCTAGTTTGTTAACGGGGCCAGGGGATGCCCCTACGCGCCCCCTGAGTTGTTAGAGGGGTCAAGGGGACACCCCAGTACCGCCATGCATCCCCGCAGCTCCCCCACTGTACGGTTCCCCAGTACCGCCGCGTACCCCCACCGTACGGACCCCAGTTCCGCCGCGTATACCCCCAAGACGCCAGTACACCGTCACCTTGAACTCCGCGTGCCCCTCGTGAGTGCTCCTCCCAGGCTGCCACGCCGTCTCAAGTACGCCCGCCATACAGTCCACCTGACGACCTCGCCGTCACATCCCTCTATGCACACATCACCACTTCGTCGCCGCTCCCGGGGCCTGCAGGCTGTCCCCGCAACCCCGCATACAACAGTGAGGTGTCATGGGTCGTCCCGACCAGGGTAATAAGGCCCAAACCCCTGTAGGGTATTCCCATGGCACCGGGGTCTCTACTGGCGGCCTGGCTACGGCAGTATTGGGAGTGGTTGCGCGGGATACACCGGGGGTGCACGGAGTTGTCTGGGGGCGGGCGACATCGTTGCCGGCGCTACGGTGCACGCGTTGCGGCACCCCCTGGGAGTGTTACACGCGGCGACCCGGGGCAGGCGGGTGAAGCATCCCTATCCGACCCTCTTGCACGGGGGCAGTACGGCTCACCATCAGGCCGGCACGACCTGTCACATCGCGTTGGCCGTCATACGCCGCCTGCCAGTACCGCTCAATCAGGCCATGAGGGCACTGCTTCTCAGGCGCTACCCCCTCCGCTGCGTCCAGCGTAGGGACGGTAGCAGGTGCACCCACAACCCCTAACCCCATCAATCTGCATCACCCCCGGCCCCCACCACGTCGTCACCATTTCCTCCGTGATGCCACAACCAGAGTATCCGCGAGTCGCCCTCCAGAGCCGCCCACCATAGCAGCAGGGGCAGGGCTGCCGACGGCGTACTAGGGCACCGTACCCCTTCCACTAGGACGCTCTTCGGGTCACCCTGGATTGTCTTCCAGGCACTCGAGGACATCTGTCCAGAGTGCCGCAGTGCCCACTTCGCCTTAGGCCACCCCCTATCGGCACGATCCTTACATGTCCCGCATAGTGGGACGGAGGCACATTGATGAACCCAAACTGACGCTGTCTCTCCGCACCCGTGGCATCGCTGCGGAAGCACAGACCGCAACGGAACGCAGCTACTATCACAACACTGCGACCACAGGTCCTGCCATACATCGCAGCACGCGTCCTGGAGTCCGAGCAAAGCACCCGCCAGCGTGCGTGCTGTGGCACAACTGAGTAGGCTGCGCCTCGCTTCCTCCCACGTGGACACCGGGCGGATTATCGGTCGCCCGTCGGGCATCACCGGCAGGCCCGCAATCGGCCGGGGCCACCGGGCAACTTTGGGGCTGTTTGTGCCATGCGCCAGGAGCTCCCAACCGTAGTCCCGTAAGACCTCCCCGATGACATCAACCCTGTCTTGCCCCGGGCCCCCGGCGGATGCTAGAACCAAGCGTTGTCCTCCCGCCCCAGCCTCAATGACCGCCGCGAGGCCCAGGGTGTCAAGGGTGTGACGGGCATCGGCAGCCACGTGGTCGTCCCCCTCTGGCAGAGAGAACATGGCTTCTCCGACGTGGCCTTGCGCGTCGTCGCCCCGTACCCGTGCCAGCTGCTTGGAGCCCACTAACACTGCCATGGACCGCCGCTCCGTGACCGCTGGTATGGCTCGTCGCAGCTGCCGGTCATACAGCCACAACATACCCACGTCAAGTACGACAGCCACCGCCAGGATTGGGAGACTGCACAGAGGTTGCTGAAGGACCGGCAGCACCTCGCGAGGCCGGCCCATGACGTTCCCCACAGCTGGATGGTTGGCGTACACCTGGAGCCAGGGATCACTCTGGCCGTCAGGGCTTTTCACCATGGTACCACGCACCAGGGCCCACGATTGCGCCGACACCACGCGGGACCACTCCCTGAATGCCGTGATGTCCCGTGCCACCCAGGAACCCATCCAATGGCTGAAGGCATGCGCCACCGCCGCCATCCAGTGAGGGAACAAGGACATGGCCTCTTCGTGTGCGATTCACGACCGTGGCACCAAAAGTGCGTGCAGCGGTGCCCTCTGAAAGGTTGCCCGCAGGTCGCCGGGGAGGCCGGCAAACGGGTTCCACGGCGGACGCCGTTAGATCCTCCCTGCCGGCGGGCAGAAGGGTGTGTCACCTCGCAGGAACGCGTATACCGCCCTCCTTCGATCTTGCATTGGCAGCTGCATGATCTGGGTGAGCCGATGGTTCCTGCGGGCATACACATCTTCCCCAATCTGGACCATGTCCTCCACAAAGAGCCTGGCCTTGGCAGGGCCCCGGGACGACGCCGCTCGCACCGCGGCGAACAGCCGCTTCAGGTCCCCGGGGACGACACCCGCCATCGGGGATTCAGTCCACTTGCAGCCGTGCTCCCTCCACGCCACGAACTCCACCGCCCTGTCTGTCAGGGGTAGCTCCACCGTGAACTCCTCCACACGCCTGCACAGGAGCCCTGCCACCTCCTCGTCCCGCGCACACAGCAGGCGCATGTGGCCAATGTCCTCCTCCGGCCCCCCACAAAAGATACAGGGGTGGGCCGGTATTGCCATACGGGTGAGCTTCTGTCTCCACCGTCGCATGACCTGCATTGTGGACAAGCGACCGTCACGTGCCCGCAGCATATTTCTGTGCGTTGGGCCGTGGTGTACAGCTCCCAGGGGCACCGCCTCGCAGGCGCCAGCCCGTGGCGTGTGCGCCCTGGTGCGTGCCGCTAGCGAACGCCACTCCATCTCCCGGACTTGCTGAAGGGCTTGCATGGATGGCACACGCGGCTCGAGCTCTCCATTATCCCCCGGCACCAAGAGGATGGCGTGCTCCTTTGGTAGGACGAGATGGACAGGCGGGGCCATTGCACGGGCCGCGGCAGAGTCCGGCGCCTCGAGCGGGACCGCCGCCAAGTGCGACCTCTGCCTCACCACCCAGTGGTGCGGCCCCCCAACTCGGCGTGGCAGCCGCCGCAGCCCCTCCACTATCCGGCTCAGTGCGTGCTAGTTGACCAAATGTGATGTCGGCCCCTTGATGCCACGGTACAGGGCCTCCTGCGCCCTGCGGAGATGCGCTCCTATGATGGACGCATCCACCACGTGCACCGTGCACGCTGACGGGGGCGTGTGCAACAGGTATGCCGCCGCGCCGATGATCTCTGCCTCCGGGACCGTGCCGTAGATGGCACCCGTCCACGTGGGGATTCCGTGGCTGGCCACCGCCACGTTTGTGGCGTCGTCTCCCTGGGGCGACGCGTCAGACGATGTGACTTTAGTCGCCACCGGCACCCAGCAGTACCGGTGGGGTTCCAGCCACGCCACGTCGGAGTGGGGGCTCTGCACCACTCTTCCAAGGGACGCCGCACTGGAGGCCGTGAGCTCCGGGGACAGGACTACCTTCGGCCGATACACCGCATGTGGTCTCCAGGCCAGTTCACATCCACAGACTGACTTGATGGCGTCCAGGGCGGTGGTATACTCCGCCCCCCAAACCGTTGCGGAGTAGGAGGGCTGGTACACCACCACAGATCCCTGTTCCACCGCGCCGCCATCACGCAACGACGTGACGGCGACGTGCGGATCGTGCGGCACGTTGGACATCCGAACCACTTCCGGGACCAAGTACTCATCCGGATCCGGGACGGGGCCTGCTGGTAGCAGAAGGACAATTGCCCACTCGCTGCACCCGTGCACCGCCGCGCGTGCCCTGGAAAACACTGGCCGCCCGTGCACAACCCACAGTGGTGACGGGTTTATGCCGCCCCCGGCGTGTGGAGTGAGTAGGGGGACGGACGCCGGATCGTCTTGCTGCTGGTAACCCTCAAAGACGTCCCCCAACACAAACAGGAGGGCGGCTAGCGGGACGAACGGCATGGATAGCCCCGGGTTGGCCGGGTCCCATCCTTCCTCCCTGTACCCGCCCACCACATACACGTCCCCCGCAGTGGACTGTCTATTGCGTTTGCTGGCCTTCTTTCGGCGCACCGGATGAAGTAGCCGGTGAGTCAACGAACTAGGCAGCTGCGGCCGGAAGACGTCGCGGAGCCTCGTGAACCACACGTGGTCCAGCTGATGGGGCCCTACTCCTGCGTGCGGAAGGTGCAGGTGGTCCTCATGACACTCCTGGAGCTGGACAGCCCAGTGCCCAGGCGCAGGACAGGGGAGCCGCGCATGCAGGAGGTCATTTGCGGGATCAGTCAGGGACTGTACCGCCGCATCTGTGCGGGGCCCTGAGAGAACGCAAATGTCTCTACCCTTGAAGGAATAGGATTGGGACACCCATTTCCGTCCCGCCCACTGCACTTGCGGCAGATGGGCCTGTACACACGAGTACACTGACGATGGCATGAGAAGTCCTATTTGCAACGTCCCCATCGCCCGGAGTACCCTGTCCACCCACGTATTGCCAGCGTGCGTGGCGAATGACGCAGAGGGCACCATGAACTGCCCGCACACTCCTTACTGCACGTGCATGTCCCGGAGCGTGGCCCGCAGCTCATCCCGGACTGTCGTCGACCTGTGGTGGGTGGGTTGAGCCATGGTCGCCACGACGGAGTAGCGGCAGATAACCTGGACATCCGCCAACCGTAACCCATGACCCGACCGCACCGCTACGTTGGACAGGTCCTTGGGCAGCTTCTCAAATTGCAGGGCCGCAGCCTTGATGGCAGTATTCAGCTTGATCACCGCCTCCGCCGTGTCGGACAGGTAGGGCGCCGCGTACCGCACGATGCCTCCAACCACAGCCGCCATCACCTCATGAGGCACCGACGCCGGCCCCAACGTGTTCTTGCACCAGCCCAGCAGAGCTTCACACCGGAGTACATGTTTCTCCTTCATGGTCGCCACCCCCCTGGGATCGAGGCGCAGGCCCAAGTATGGTACCGTGCCCTTGGCACGTAAGCATACCCATGGGGCCGCCGTGTTCCCCGGGCTCAGGCACACCATGATCGAATGGATGCGAGCAGTATTGGCATAGGCGCATTTGCCGACGTTGAGGGACATGCCCATGTCCGTGAGATATCGCGCTATCGCCGCTGCATACTCCAGGAATTGCGGCAGGGAGTGCGCTATCAACAGGAGGTCATCACAGTACGCCTGCACCAGGGGTGGCACCGCATGGCGGGCATCTCCGCGCGCCTTGCAGGCAAGGCTCCGCAGGAGAGGTTCTAAGAGGAGGAGGTAGAGCACAGCGCTCTCCGCATTGCCCTGCCGCAGGCCCCTGTGGAGCCGAATGCTCGGCGTCGGGCCATGCGCAGTGACGATGCGCACCAGAGACCCGCAGCTGAGCGTGTGGAAGAGCCTGATGAGCTCTTCCGGGACTCCCATGTGGCGCAGGAGGAGCGCCAGCGCCCCGTGCGGCACTGTGTCAAAAGCTTTTGACACATCGAAGGCCAGGACGTGGTTTTCCTCCTGCCCACGCTGCAGCCTGCGCCGGGCCAGGAACACCGGGGCAGCCGCCGTGGAGCCCGGCATGGCCCCGAACTGCCAGTCCGCAGCCAGTCCCTTGCGTGCCAGGACAGCTGTGAACCTCCGCATGAGGGGAGTCATGAGCATTCGCATGTCTTGCTGCCCCAGCGCTATCGGCCTGTACTCGTCCAAGTTGCCCGTGGCTGTGCCCTTGGGCATCAGCCAGATAATGGCCTCGTGCCAGGACTCCGGGACGTCCGCACCCCGCAGGATAGCCCTGTACGCGTGCACCAGGAGCCCCTGCACCGGTTCAGGCAGCTCTGCTATGAGGGCAGCCGTGACCCGGTTGGAGCCCGGAGCCTTTTCATCCGCCACGGCCTGCCTCACGGCGTCTTTAAGGTCGTGCAGGGTGTAGTCCTGCACCGACCTCCATTCCTCAGGCACCCCCTTGGGAATGTGGGCCCGGACCAGCCGCTCGAAGGCCGGCAGGTGCACTGGCCGCTTGGCGTACAGCGCCTCTCAGTACCTCTGGACCTCGCCAATGACGTCCGAGGCCTCCAAGAGCACCTTCACGGACTCGCGGACGCGTACGGACCACAGGCCCGACGGGGCATAGTTCACCACGTTCATGGCCCCCCGTATCGCCGTCCATCGGAGCTGCAGATCCGGCACCCTGCCCCGCCAATAGTCCTTCATGGACCGGCGCCTGTTGCTCCTGAGGACACCCCGCAGCTCCTCCACGCGTGTCTCTAGCTGGAGGAGCTGTTGGTCCAACGCGGCACGTAGGTCCTCCACCGAAGCGGGGGATAGGTCGGGGTCCACGTGCCGGAGGTGCTGTAGCAAGGCAGTCGCTTCCTGGGAGTGGAGTCCGGCCGCCGCCGCGTCCCGTTGCCACGGGCGCGCCAGGCCAGGGCCTTCTGATCCGAGAGGACCTGGGCCAGTGACGCCTCCGTCTCCGCTTGCCCGTACGGGTACTGCGGGTCCACGCCCGATGGCATGCGCACTCCCGTGACCCTGGACACGTCATCACGGAAGGCGTAGAGCAGGTCAAAGACCGCCTTCACCTCCGACGTGCCCATGGTGGCAGTGTCCTGGTCCGACGAGAGCCACGCCTGCAGCCGCCGATCCCCGCAGGCCTTCTACAGTACTGCCGCCGCCGCCTCTCGAACCCCCGGGGAGTCCGGGCGTATGGCATGCAGCCTGCCTTGGGCGTGCGAGTAGGCCATCCTGGTGACCCTCTCTTTGCCGGCCACCGCCAGCGGGAGGTCCAGGACCACAGGGCCATGATCCGACCCCAGCGACGCTGGAGACCGCCCCGGCGCCAAGTGTGGGCGCTCACGCGCCGCCCAAGGGACCAGAGGCGAGTTCAGCAGGAAGGAGTCCAGTCGGTGCCCTGCCCTCGTGGGCCTCCTGTCCTCCTCCCGTTCCGGGCCTGCCCTGCGGAAACCACACCGTTCCCACAAGGCTTGGAACCTCCTCGTGGTGGGGTGCCACGGGGACTCCAGCCACACGTTGAAGTCCCCTCCGAGGAGCACGGCCCTGGTGCCACCCGCGCTCTTGGCCGCCGCGTACATGGCCACGTCAGCCCAGAAGGACGCCTTAGACGCCCAGGAGTCGCCGCCGTTGCCCGGGCCGTGGACGTTGATGACCGTGAGGTTGCCACCTGCGGTCACCACATCGAGGGCCATGGCCTTGCCGGGCACGATGTCCACAACGTCTCGAACTTCTCCCGCGGCGAACATGTCCGCCCGAAGGGCAATCAAGAGCCCGCCGCACACCGCTGCCGCCGACGCCGCCTGGGCATCCACCCCTGGGTGCGCATGATTCCTGTGGTGACGCCACTGATTCTCCGAGTGCACCACACCCTGAGGGTCCTGCAGGCCGGTCTCCTGGAGGAGGCCCAGGATGGCACCTTCGGCCTTCATGACGCCCGCCGCCACCGCCTCACCGTCGAGCATACCTGGGGCCACTGGTACGCCGTCTCCCCGCTTCGAGCCCTGGACGTTCCAGGACACCGTCGCTCGGGTGTCGGAGGCGGGGCCCCTTGATGGCTGCACGTGCGGACCGGGGCCCCCCGCCGGATCCGGATCACTGGACGGAGGGGGGCACCAGCAGGTCCAGGGGGACCACCCGCACCCGGCGCGGGTGGCTGGCGAGGTGGCCCCTGTCCCCGTGGGCCTCCGCCCGAGGCGGCCGTTGTCTGCTGAGACCCGGCAGATGCGGCGGGCTCCCCCTCTGCTTGTCCGCCGGATGTACTTGCCGCCGTACTCCCCGTAGAAGTCACCTCCCCACGCCGTGCTGCAGACCCAATCGCTCCAGATCGCGCCGCTGACGGCGACGCCCCGCGCTTCGCCGCGGGGCGGGCACCCGTGGGCAGCATGAGCGCTCTTGACCTCGCCTGGGCCGACGCAAAAGGCCCCGCCTGGCCCCCCGGCATAACGCTAGCCAGCATGGTCAGCGCCTGGTCCCGTTGCGCCGGATCAGCCGCATGGTCCCGCTGGATGTGGTCCAGCAGGTCCTTGGGGTGCAGGTGGGTGGGCCGGCAGTGCTTGCCAGCTCTCCATGTGCAGTGACAAGCCCCTTCCAGCCTAGACCAGGGGCAGACGTTGATCGTCTTCGACCCACGCTACTCCGTGGCCAAGTCACCGCCGATGTGCTGCAGCACGTACCGAATGTTGGCATAGGCGCCATACTGATGCGGGGGGCTCCTCTTGGGCGGCAGCTTGGGCGCTGCTTTCGGGGCCGGCCTCGCCGCCGCGGCCGGGGATGCCGCAGGCCGTACCGGTGGCACGCTTGGTGGCTGCGGCAGGTGCAGCATTCCCTCCACGGGAAACTGCTCCTCCACCCAGCGGCGCCACGCGTCAGCGAACTTCTCCCGGTCGCCCTCGACCTTCCACCTGGAGGTGGAGAACGCCCGGATCCATGGCCCCATGTTCTCCGCCATGACCAGGCGGAGGGCATCTCCTCCGCTCTGCCAGCGGAAGCGTGTCGCGGCCGCGCCTGCCACGGTCTCTTGGAGGTACAGCGCCTCGCCCCCGTCGCCACTCAGTGCACTCAGGTGCAGGGCCTCCAGGTCGGCGGGGCGGACCGTGAGCACCGTGCCTTCTCCGCGATCGTACAGGCGCAGTGCCGAGGAGTGGGGCTCCAATGCCGCCACAACCCAGCACCACTCCCGCGACACGCTATGCAGCAGTGCCAGCGAGGCTGCCGTCCTGTTGCTGGAGGACTGCGCTGCCAGGGCCCTGGGGAGGGCCGCTGCGTGACCCTGCAGCGCCCTGCACATGACAGCTGCATGCTCAGCCTGCCACATGTTGCTCGGGGCTATGGGCCAGACGTCCTGCCCCTGGATCGCCGGCGGTCGCGTGACCTCCACGAAGACCGCCGGCGCCGGCGGGATGTCCTCGGCTGTGCACGTGTGTGCCCTGCGCACCGGCCCCAGCTCCCTGAGGCACTCCCGGAACACCCTGTAGCAGGCTGGGCCCCTGGACTGCTGCCTCCCGAGCCGGCACGCGGTGACGACAACCCACTCCAGTCCCCCTGTTTCCATCCGAACACACGCCCAATACTCCGCCCCTTCCAACACCACCAGCCGCCCCATATCCGCCACGCCCACCGTATGGGTGGGAGGCACGCTCTCCACCCGCAGCCACCGCTTGGCGCTTTCTTCCCACGGCTCGGGGGCATGCATCCGCTGCTGCTGCATCGCGTCCTGCACGTGCTGCACGGACACCGTCATCAGCATGGACATCCCCCTGTCCGCTGCCGCCGCCATACACAGTAGGGCATGTTGCATGCGCGCCCCGGGCAACCCCGCGCTGTGCTGGACGTCCGCCACGTCCAAGGGTGTACGGGGCGCCGGCAGGGCATCCAGCACCGCTGCAGGCAGCCCCCCCAAGGACGGCAGACGCGCGATGGGCCCCATGTCCCTGTTGAGGACTACCGCCGCCACCCACCGCCTGTCCAGCGCGGACAGGAGGTTGCCCGGTCTTGGCACCCGAAGAAGGGTGCCGACGGTGGACATGAGGGCGCACACGCCACAGTCCTTGTTGTTGCCGGCTGGCTGCTGCACCTGTGCCGCCCTGGCCGTCGCCAGCAGATGCTCCGCGCCCGGCCACCCCGCCCTTTGACCCTTGGGCGCCATGCGCATCGTCCGGACCGCCATGTCCCATGTGTGTGGCCACTGGGGCTGGGCTCCAAACACCGCAGGCTGGCCTAGCGGGTCCACCGTCAAATGCGTGGCAGGGGCCAGGAGGTGGTGAGACGTCCAGTGCCGCATGCTCGGCGTCTCCGACCGGTCGAGGTACACCGCCTCTGAGCCCCCCAGCTCGACGTATCTCGCAATGAGGAGGGCAGCCGGGGTTTGGTCGTGCCGCTGGCACTCCCACCCCTCTCTCGGGAGCATCATGGCGCGGGGGGCCAGGCACTGCACCACGTCGGCTGCCAGCGCGACCACGTCCTCGCTGATCTCCACCCCATGGTCCGCGGCCACCAGAAGTGGTGCTTGGGCTTGGAGTACAGGTGCTCCAGGGCGCCCCGCAACTCAGCTGGTGGGGGAGAGGCGTTTCCGCAGTCCCGCAGCCAAGGGAGTGCGCCCGGGAGATGCCGCCCTGCTCCTCCTGGCCAGACGGCGGCCCTAAGGACCGGCAAGTCGCGCCACACAGCCCCAGCGACCGGATCGCGCCAGGGCTGTGGCCTGTCGGCTCTCCATTGGAGGACAGCCACCACCACATGCGTGATCAGGGGCTCTGCCGCGAGCTGCAACGCCGTCCCCCCATCGGTCTCGATCACCGTGCCCCGTGGGGCAGTGAAGACGTGGCCACCGGTCCCACGGACCGCCACCCATCCCCACAAGACCGCCACTGTCTCCCAACTTGGGTGGCTGGTTCTCCTCGGCAGGACCACTTCCGGCGGGCACGGGCTGTTGGTGGCCCACACGCGCCATTCCACTCCCACCAGACGCTCGTGACCAGGGGGCCGGAACACTTGGGGCCATGCGTCTGGGAGCCGGCGATGGACGGCGGTCCACACATCTGCCCCGTCAGCCCGCGTGAACTGGAGTCCTTCGGAGATGTCCCTGTCCACAGGGCTGGGGAGGCGGGCAGTGCGAACCTCCAGCCCCCGGCCCAGGCGAAACCCTGGCCCCTCTCAGTCTCCCAGCAGCAAGACCTCCGGGTCCGTGGCCGCAAGGCGAGCCGCCACCGTGGGGAGATGCAGGGAGACAGTCCACGGCCGGACTGAGACGGGCTCGCGCGGGAGGTCAGGGCAGGCCGCCACAGCACTGCCATCCCTCGCCCAGCTGAGCGCTCTGTCCTACCAGGCGGTGCCCCAGCCGGGGCATACCGCGGCGGGGTCTCCACCACGGACGGTCCCGGTGCCGGATCCAGCCGTGCCGCGCGGGACCCCGCCCGTAGTGCCGACGGGGCCTGAGCCGGTGGTGCCGGGTGGTGGTCCACCCCCGACGCATGGGATGCATGGTGCAGCCCCCATCGGGAGGCCTACGGCGGGGGAACAGGCGGGGGATGCGGCGCAGGAGGCGGCAGCGGCCGGCCCGCGAGACATCAGCGAGCTGCTCGCGCAGACCCTGGAGGCGTACCGGCGGACAGCCGCGGGGGGCGATGGAGCCGCGCCGGAAGCGCCGGGGAGGGGGGCTGACGCCGGCGAGCTGATCGCGCAGGCGCTCGCGGCTGTCGCCCCGAGGGCGGAAGGGGCCAAGGAGAAGCCGTCGGAGGTGGTTGCTTCGGGGGGACAGGACGCGGGGCGAGGTGTGCCGGAGGCGCAGGCACCGGCGGAGGGCGGTGGGGTCGTGGAGCCCAGTGGGAGGCGTGCCAAGGGGGAAGGAGTGGAGGACTGGATGTGGGAGTGGCGGGAGTGGCGCCAGGTGGCGCCCGGTGAGCCGTGTCCGGCGGGGCTGGCGTACAGCATGGACCTCCATGCGGGCACCAGCTGGGCCCGGCTGCCCGACAACCTGCGGGCACGGCTGGACGCGGCGGAGGCGGCAAGGGGCGGAGGCGCTGACGAGCGGCCTCTGGCGCCCTTCCCGCCGCGGCCGGACACGCTGCCGGCGATGGTTGCGGCTGGGGAAGGGGCGGAGGAAGAGCAAGAGGCGGAGGAAGTGGAGGACGAAGACGCGTACGGGCCCGGTGAGTCGGCGCTGGCTCTCATGTATGAGGACGACGCCGGGCCCGACGTCTACGCCGGCAGGGACGTGGACCCGGCCCACGCGCCGCTGCGGCCCATGCCCACTGCGGTGCCGCCCCCTGCCCTGGGGAGCTGTGAGCAGCGGCACTGCAGGTACCATGCGGCCGAGGGTGCCCACAGGCACCGCCTCATGGGTACGGGGCGGCGGGAGCCAGGGATGCTGGCGAGCGCCCTGGAGCGCTACGAGCTCCAGCGCCCGGGGCAGGTCGCCCGGGAGGTGGCCCTGGTGGCCGCGTCCCCGGACGACGGCCAGGTCCGCTGTGTCCAGCTGGGGGACGCGGCGGTCCTGGGTCACCACCCCGGTGATGTCCGGGCGGCCGAGCCCCAGGAAGGCCTCCCCCTGTCGGTGCGCCTGTCCGTGGGGCGCCTGCTGGACGAGGCAGGGCTGGAGGACGTGCAGCGGGACGAAGGCCTGTACGTGGCCTTGTGGCGAGGTGGGGCTGACGCTTGGCGTCGCGAGCAGGCCGTGCGGCCCCTCACGCCCCAGGCGCTGGGATCCCATGCGCTCCTGGTGGCGGAGCACCCCGAGGGTGCAGAGGTCGTGTTCGGCGCGGACCGCCTGCTGCTGACCGGGGATGGGGTGGTCCTCGTCCCCACCTCGAGCAGCTACCGCCTTGAGAGCCGCGGCGGTGACCTCAAGCTGCTAGTGGTGGTGGGCACGCGCCTCGATGAGAGCGCCGCCCCCCAGGGGTCCGAACACGCGGTACCGGTGGGGAGTGATGAGGAGGCAAGCCGCGACGGTGACGAGGTGGGGCAGGAGGAGCCCACGGGGGAGGAGCAGCAGCAGGGTCAGCCGGAGGTGGCCGGGGAGGAGGTGGATGTGCAAGCCATTGTGGCGGCGGCCCTGACGAGGTTCACGGCTGCAGCGAGTCCGCCGCCGACGACGGAGGCACTGGAGGAGGAGGACCAACGCAGGAGGAGTGAAGAGGCGCAGGTCGCCATGGAGCGGGACGAGGAGCCGGAGTTCATCGGGACGCGGGAAGCGCAGCGTGAGGTGGGCCCACGGGGGCTAGGAGTGGCGGACAAGGGTGGGCCGAAGACGGGGGAGGTGGAAACCTGCAGGCACAGGGCCAAGGGGTGGTGCATGCGGGCAGATGCCTGCCGGTTCGCCCACCCCCAGCCGCCGGTGCCGCGGGGAGTACCCCAAGAATTGCTCCTGATCCTCCAGGCCATGGCCTGCGTGGGGGCCCTCAGCCTGGACCGCAGCCAGAGCCACGGCCGGGGCCACGGAACGTTGCTGCGGGACCTGGTGGTAAAGGCGCAAGGAGGAACACTCCAAGCGGTGGGGTATGCGGTGGAGAGTGGGGGCCTGACCGAGTGGGCGGTGGCGGTGCCATGTGGCATGGCGGCCCTGCTCACTCCGTTCCCGGTGGTCCCGTGGAGGGACATGGTCACCGTCCAGGAGGCCAACCTGGGGTGGGTGTGCACGTGGCACACACATCCTGCCGGCATGGACCCTCGCGAGTGGCAGGCTAAGGTGGTCGTGACGTACCTGTCCTGGTCGTTGCCGGCAGCGCCGGGTGGGAGTGGCGCAGCCGCAGGCGCCCCCATTCTCCCCGCCTCGCCCGGGGGCACGCCACGTGCCTCCCCTTGCGACACCCCCAGCTGCTGGGCGCCCCGCCCCGGCGCAGGCACCGGTACCGGTACCGGCACCGGTACCGTGTGGTGAGGCGGCCGTGGGTGCTGCTAGGGCAGGGGATGCGGGCACACCACATGCTGGTGCGGACGGTGATGGTGATGGTGATGGTGAAGGTGGACGGGGTGTTGTGGCACAGCCGCCGGGTGATGGTGACGGTGAAGGTGGACGGGGAGCTGTGGTACAGCCGCCGGGTGTACGTGTTGGTGTGGGAAGTGATGCTGCATCATGGGGAACCCGATCGGGTGATGAAGTAGGTGATGGAGATGGAGTGGGTGGTGGTGGTGAGCCCCAAAAGGCGGGAAGGGCAGGGGCCCGAGGCCCGGGGGCGGCGGCATCGGAAACGCACCCGGCACCGCATACCCCGGCCGCCCCGCCGGTCCCACTGGGGGCCGCCCGCGCTGCGCGTCCTCGAGCTGCCCGAGATCTTGTAGACATCGGAGTAGTCGGTTGAGCAGGTGCACCCCGAACGGCACCGTGCCCGCTGCGAACCGCGCCTGAACGTCAGGCGCGTTGTACGGGTGGGGAT
The DNA here is from genome assembly GCA_964036045.1 of Eutreptiella sp. 'Long Island Sound 2002'. Lineage (NCBI taxonomy): Eukaryota > Euglenozoa > Euglenophyceae > Eutreptiales > Eutreptiaceae > Eutreptiella > Eutreptiella sp. 'Long Island Sound 2002'. The sequence goes on from OZ038380.1 coordinate 52,546,138, forward strand.
CGCGGGCCAACATCTGCCGCAAGCAGACGTCGACAAAGTGGTCCCATCCGTTGTCCCTGGCCGGACGGTCCGCGTCCACGCGCGCCTGGAACGCCGCATACGTGTGCGGCCCGTGTCTGACGAGATCAGACACCGTGTCTACCAGGCGCCGGGCACGTCGCCGGAAGGCTGGCAACTCCGCGGGATTGGTGGGGACAGATGGCGACATTTAGCTAACGAAGGCTGTGTGACCTGTGGACATGGCAGTGCGGGTGGACTCTGTGGCCCGCCCCACTCGCTGCTGGCCTTATGTTGCACGACACATTGCACGACACAGTTATCCTCCCCTCTTGCGCGCCCCCCCCCCTTTCCCTTTCGTGCTCCTTTGCCCCCAGGGTCGCCCCCTAGGTGTGCTCCTTGGTTCTACCCGGTTGTTGGTGGGTGTGTTGCCAGGCAGGGTTGGGGGGGGGGGGGCGCCCGACGCTGGCTCTGGTCCCTCCCTCCGGGAGTTTCCCCACGGGGGGGGCGATGCATGCACTCCCCGTCAGGGTGTAACTCTGTTGTACGGGCCGTCCATTTGTACCCCCTCCGTACAAATGGACCTGCGCCGTAACCAGGTACGTCGGCCCTTCCCCACACCGGGGCCGGGTACACTGTGGGTCTCTGGGCAGTCCTTGCGGGATAGGCGCGTCTCTTGCGTACCCCGATGGACGGTGTGCCCTACCCGCAGCCCCTCACAGGACACGAACCGCAGTACGTGCCGTGGGGAGTGCTCTTGGTCATTCCCATTGGCCACCCCCCCAGGCCGGTGCCACCTCGGGCCGCTGGCCAACGGTCTCGGGCGTAACCCACCTTATTGCCTGCGCTCAGTTGGGGCCGATACGGACACCGGGGGGGGCCCCAAACCCCTGAGGTCGGGTACCTCACCAGCGTCTTTTGCGGGCTCTTGTCACCCCGCACCCCCCCCCCCCGTTCGCTGCGGTGTTGGTCCCTGCCTCCCAGCTTTCTTCCCCAGGGGTGTCCCCCTTTCCCGCGCCCCTTGCCGTGCTTCCTGGCTCCTGCCGTGTCCTGTCTGCCCCTGCTGTCCGTCCCTGCTCTAGCGCGTTGGTGTCCTTTGTTTTTTTTCCTCTACCGCTTGCCACTCCTCTCCCCCCCCGGCGTTTCGGTCTGTCCTCTGCCCCCCCCCCCCTTGTCCCCTCGTTGTCTCCTCGCTGTCCTCGCCCCTTTCTTGGGTGGAGGAGAAGGGGGTGGGGGGGGGGGCGTCCTCGCTGTCCGTCCTCTGACGTAGGCACGTCGCAAGCACGGCGCAGGCACGAGGCGCGGCACTTGTCCCTCTGCAGGGTGGGGGGGGGGGGCTTGCCGTGGTGCTCCCGTCGTCGCCCTTCCTACCCTGCGTTCGCACCTCCGGTGCCCCCCTCGCTGGGGCTTGCACGGCGCGTGCTTCCTACGGGCACGGTCGTGTGGTCCGTCCCGCACTCTCTCTCCGCTGCCTCCCCACCTTGCCGCTTTGTCCTCGGGGGGGGGGGGCGCTGTCCGCCCCTCCCTACCTTCATCCCCCACCCTTGGGGGGGCGGAGGTGTGTGTGTGGGGGGGGAAGCCTTGTCGTCATCCCTTCGTTGCACGCATGTCGCAGGCACGACGCAAGCACGGCGCAGGCACGAGGCGCGGCACCTGTCCCTCTGCAGGGGGGGGGGCATGCCTTGTGGCTCCCGTCGTCGCCCTTCCTACCCTGCGTTCGCGCCCCCGGTGGTCCCCCCGCTGGGGCTTGCACGGCGCGTGCTCTCTACGGGCACGGTCGTGTGGTCCGTCCCGCACCCTCTCGCCGCTGCCTCCCCACCCTGCCGCTTTGTCCTCGGGGGGGGGGCCGCTTTTCGCCCCCCCCCTACCTGCATCCCCCACCCTTGGGGGGCGGTGGCGTGTGGGGGGGGGGGGGGGGGGCGCCCTTGTCGTCTTCTCTCCGCAGCACGCACGTCGCAGGCACGACGCAAGCATGGCGCAGGCACGAGGCGCGGCACTTGTCCCTCTGCAGGGGGGGGGGCTTGCCGTGTGTCACCCGTCGTCGCCCCTCCTACCCTACGTGCGCACCCCCGGGGGGGCGGAGGTGTGTGGGGGGGGGGGGGGGCGCCCTTGTCGTCGTCCCTTCGTTGCAGGCACGACGCAAGCACGACGCAAGCACGGGGTGAGGCACTTGGCTGTAGCGGGGGGGGGGGTTTCTCCTTTGGGCCTTCCCGCCCTTCTCCATGGTATAGGCTCCGCACCCCAGGATCTCCAGCCGCTGTTGCCCCTTGGCGGTAGTCGCCAGGTCTCCGCATGGTGCTCAGTGTCCCGTGCCTGCTCCCTCCTGTGCCCATACTTACTGGAGGAGGTACGTACCCGGGTGGAAACGGATGATGAGGAAGTGCGGGCAGCGGGGAGGACTTACCGTACGCCTCGAAGGCTTCTTGCGCCATCCGCCGCCCTGGTCGAGGGGAGGGCCCCTGTTTCGGCACCCAACAGCCCGGGGGGGGCCGACTGCCCATCCTCTCCCTGGTGCCTGTGTATCCACTTCCGAGCGGCCTGATACCGGTGCCGTGGTATCAGTCCGCTAGAAGTGGCGGCTCCAAAGCGGCCGGGCGCTCTCGTCCCCCGGGCCTCTGCCACCCCCGAGCGCGTTGGTGGCCCCTGAGGTCCTATGGCAGAGACGCGGGGAGACGGGCGGGGGATTCATTTGTGGCATCCCCTGGCCACCTAGTTAATCAGCATAATCGCTGCCGCAGGGGGCCCACCGGAAGGGACCCGCCAGTGCCCGTCCCCTCTGCGCCACAATAACTGCAACAGGCGCAGGGGGTCCAGTGGATGGCGCCACTGGCGAGTGTCCCCTCTGCGCCACAGGTTGGGTCACCGCACGGGAGGCCCTACGGATGGCGCCGCAGGTGCCCGTCCCCCCGTGCCACTTCCGGCCTCCGGCGCCAGGCTTGGTCGACGTGACATGACACATGCATGAATGAGGTCAGAGTCCGTTTCAGGACGCGCACGGCGCACGGCACGACGCATGGCAACTATCCCCTACCCTGCCCCCATTGCTCCCTCCCTCGCCCTCTGTGCTCGCTTGGTGCTGAGCAAAGCCCCTGCCTCCCTCGTCGCTCCCTCTCTCTGCTCCGGCTGTCCGGCCTTCGCTCACCTCCTAAGTGTCCTACCTCTTTCGCCCTGCCCGTGCCCTCTTCCCTCGTCCTTGCCGGCCCTCGATGCATGACACTACGCAGGCACACTGCACACTGCACCTTTGGGGGCGGGCTGCCTTGTGGCAGCACGCCGCGGCACCCCGCCTTGCCCAGTGCCCCCGCGCGCTGCAGGCGGCTCGCTCGGTTGTGGGGCACCTTGTTGCCCCCTTCTCTGCCCTGCCATCTCCGACCCTCTGCCCTCCGGCTAGCGCGAGCACAGTGCGGAGCAATTCGCGAGGCAGCGCTCCCTCTCTGCCCCCCTCTCTGCCCCGGCCCCCTGGCCCTGTCGTGCCCCCTGTTTGCTCGCCCTCTCTCACCTTGCCCTGCCCCTCGTCCCTGGTTGCAGGGTCTCCGGCCTCCTGTCTCTCTGTCCCCCTCCTCCCTCTATCCCCTCGGCGTGTACCGTGCAGAGCAATGCGCAAGGCAACCCTCCCACTCCCTCTCTCCCTTGCTGCCCCCTGCTGTCCTGAGCTCCTGGTATGTGGCACGCACTTTGTACCGCACACGATAGCTCCGGGGGCAGGCTGCCTAGCGGCCGCGGCACGTCCAGGGCCCCCGCTCGCCGCAGGCTGTCAGCTCGGTCGCGGGGCACCCTCGTCGTTCTTGCCCCTGGTCCGCTCACAGGCATAAGGTCCGTGTTTAGCATGCTTCTGTTCTCTCGCCTCCTCATCCTTACCTCCGCCCTCTGGCCAGCGCGAGCACGGTGCGGAGCAATTCGCGAGGCAACCCTCCCTCCCTGCTCCCCCCCTCTGCTCCCGCTCCCTGGCCCAGCCCTGCCCCTTGTGTGCCCGTTCTCCCTCGTCCTCCCTTGCCCCCCTTCCCAGGCCCCTGTGTCCCTGGCCCTCCGTCTCCCTGTCTCCGTCTTCCCTTTACCTCCCCGGCATACACTTTGCGGAGCAATACGCGTGGCATCCCTCCCTCTCTCCCTTCACCTTTCTGCCCTCTGGTGCCCTCGTCCCTGGGCAAGTGGCACGCACGTCGCACTGCACCCACCTATGGCCTTTTTCCCTCTATGCCCGCCCTGCCCCCCCCTCCCCTCCCTGCCCTTTGCCCCCTCTGTCACTATGCAGGACACTGTGTAGGCAAGTCGCACGCATGTCGCAGGCACGCACCTGGCTGGT